>CAKAOJ020000221.1:160000-392500 GCA_916701645.2 Sebastolobus alascanus | reverse complement strand
GAACCAAGATGGAGACGACCAGAAACCAAGATGGAGACCACCAAAAACCAAGATGGAGATGACCAAAAACCAAGATGGAGACGGCCAAAAACCAAGATGGAGACGACCAAGAACCAAGATGGAGACGACCAAAAACCAAGATGGAGACGACCAAGAACCAAGATGGAGACGACCAAAAACCAAGATGGAGACGACCAAAAACCAAGATGGAGACGACCAAAAACCAAGATGGAGACGACCAGAAACCAAGATGGAGACCACCAAAAACCAAGATGGAGACGACCAAGAACCAAGATGGAGACGACCAAAAAACAATATGGAGACGACCAAGAACCAAGATGGAGACGACCAAAAAACAAGATGGAGACGACCAAAAACCAAGATGGAGACGACCAAAAACCAAGATGGAGACCACCAAAAACCAAGATGGAGACGACCAAAAACCAAGATGGAGACGACCAAAAACCAAGATGGAGACGACCAAAAACCAAGATGGAGACGACCAGAAACCAAGATGGAGACCACCAAAAACCAAGATGGAGACGACCAAGAACCAAGATGGAGACGACCAAGAACCAAGATGGAGACGGACAAAACCAAGAACAAAGATGGTGACGACCAAGAACCAAGATGGTGACGACCAAGAACCAAGATGGAGACGACCAAGAACCAAAATGGAGACGGCCAAAAACCAAGATGGAGACGACCAAAAACCAAGATGGAGACGACCAAGAACCAAGATGGAGTCCAGTGTGTCCAGTGATTAATGTCTGATTATGTTCCTGTACTTGAGTTATAATCAGGCCCCCCCCCCCACCCCCACGCTGGATCAGAGTTTTGGGGTTCATACTGGATCATGAATCCGTCTCCACTCTGTGTGGTCTTTGTCTCCTCCGGCCCGGTGAAGCTGGAGGAGTCCGTCCCATCAGCAGCAGCCTCTAAAGGCATCAGCAGCCTCAGCACACGCTCGGAGGATCTACTTTCTGACGGGGTCACGCCCGGAAACACCGCACTGACCGTGTAATCACCTCGTCTGCTTCCACATCCACGGCTACCAGGCTGTAATCTGTCCGGCTCACCCCCCCCCCCCCCGGGGCCCTGTGGGGGGTCTCTCCAGAGAAAGGACAACACAGACCATAATACTCCCATGTGGAAATGATGTCATTAATGTTAATGTAGCGTTGGAGCATTCATTCTGTGTCTTTAAGGGTCCATGACTGAAGAATCTCTGTTATAGATCAAATAACTAATCAATTAATCCAGAAAATAATCTACAGATTAATAGACAGAGAAGATAATCGTTAGCTGCTGCCTTAAATAATAACAATAAATATAGAAGACAATATGATGATGTGCTGAATCCGAATACAGGTGTAAAATACTACTAATAATGTAATATAATAATAATATTAATAAATGGTTGGTTGTTACTGATATACAGTAAAATAATATAATAATAATATTAATAAATGGTTGGTTATAAGGTATTTAAAGCTGTGTTTCCTCCAGACTCTCTGAGCAGATATTTAAAGTAGGCGGAGGAAGAACACATTTAATATTAATAAATGGTTGGTTGTTACTGATATACAGTATAATAATATGATATAATAATAATATTAATAAATGGTTGGTTGTTACTGATATACAGTATAATAATGTGATATAATAATAATATTAATAAATGGTTGGTTATAAGGTATTTAAAGCTGTGTTTCCTGCAGACTCTCTGAGCAGATATTTAAAGCAGGCGGAAGAAGAACACATTTCATTACTTTGCTTTGTGCTCTTTTCTCCGTGTCATTACGAAGCAGTAATGGACGCTCACAGAGAGAAACAGATTGCTCTGCTCCTCACATCCAACAGGCCTCAGTTTAATGTGCCACCATTACGCGACTCACTGCTTTGTTCCAGTGGAGTCGGAGCGGCGTCCTCCCTCCTCGCCGCTCTGAGGATCTGTATAGAGAGAGTAGACGCTACTCCGTTCTGACACCAGACAAATGTTTCATTCAAATGTTGCTTTCGCATATTGTGGAGGAAGTAATGAATTCCTGCACGGCGGCGGCGGCGGCGGCGGCGGCGGCGGGCCCGGTTCACCGTGTCAAGCCTGAGCACGGTGCAGGCACGGCTCCACAGCAGCAAAATTAAATTTAATGTTCCATTCGCCGCGGGAAAGGTGCATAAATCAGAGCTTTTGATTTGCATGGAGTGCAGCGATCAACCTCATCCCACGCAGAAATACACCAGGACAGGAGATGATGTCACGGCAAAAACAATGTAATCTCACACCTCCTAATAAAAACAAGCAACAGGCGGGGCCCGTTAATTCAGACCGCCGCTCTCATGTCAAGTATATTATTAAAAACATGCCCCCCCCCACCCTCCTCTTTCATTTAAAGAGAGAAGAAAAGTTTCATATTATTTCTCTCAACAAGAAAAATGAAAGTTTGAACCTTTAAAATCAACAGAAACCAGCAGAGGCTGTTAAAGTGGATCCAAGAGGGACAGCGTGGAGACTGGGACAAACCAGGACCCAGCACTAAAATATATATTCATATTATAAACATGTAAAAGAGAAGAATATATCAGTGACACACTGAGCAGCACTATATTCAACATATGCATCATTTTATATGTATATATATATATATATATATACAGTATATCTACCAGATAAACAGCAGCAGCACACCAAATAACAAAGAGACTGACCTCAAACACGTGGTGAAGTCCAGAGAGTCTGATTGGTCCTGATTGGTCCAGAGAGTCTGATTGGTCCAGAGAGTCTGATTGGTCCAGAGAGTCTGATTGGTCCTGATTGGTCCAGAGAGTCTGATTGGTCCAGAGAGTCTGATTGGTCCAGAGAGTCTGATTGGTCCAGAGAGTCTGATTGGTCCTGATTGGTCCAGAGAACCTGATTGGTCCAGCTGCAGCATCTCCTAGAAAAACAATAATCTATATTAATTAATAATGTAATAAACCTTATTAAACTATATTTTAGTTTCAGTGAAAGAGACAAACAGCAGCATCTCTTCCTGTTATTATACACCACTAGAAGTCACTAAATCCTTCACACTGCACCTTTAATGTTTTATTATTACTGTTGTTTCTGTGAATCCATGAGATTTAATACAATAACTCACAATGACATTAAATGTTAAAGCACAGAGATTATCAGGCTGATCTGCAATGTTTCCCTTCCTGTAAGCTAACGCTACATAGCTCTGCAACAAATCACACACACACACACACACACACACACACACACACACACCCCCCCCATTAGGAATGAGCTGTGATCAATAGCCAGTGAATTAGAGTGCTACTGATCTGATTAACTCCCCATTATTTCCTCCTGGCCCTTATTTAGGATGCATGATGAGAAAATATCCCACGTTCTCTTTCTTTAAATGAAACACATCCTGAGACACAACGCTGGATTCGTCCTCGCTGACAGCGAGACGATGTCTCTGGACCGGTGAGAGACGAGGACTTAGTTCAAAGGTCTGTATTAATGTTTAACCTTAAATAAGAAGTCTGGTGTTATTTTATATTTCTCTCATGTTCGTATCCACAGACTGGATATAAAGATGGCAGACGCGTCTCCAGAAGTGAAGCCTAAATATCCAGATACAGAAGCAGCCATCTTGAGATTTTGGTGGAGCCGCGGTATCGAGGTCACCCGCACGAACCAATCGTGAGCCGAGCACGGAGACTCAGCTGTCAATCATGAGTAAAGTGACTAAAGTCCTGTGTTTGTTGGACCCGTGGTCTGTCTCTCTTCTTATTCTACGTCTCTAACTCTCACCGTAGTATTTATACCTGGATGTGTTTAGTCAGTACAGGATACATGGCGTACAGATGACACGCAGACATAAAGAAAGGTGCACTTATTGCACGCTAAACGCCGTGTACATTATCGTGGCATTTATACGAACAGGCTGAAAATATCACACTTATAGTTTAACTATAGTTTATTTGCCATAAACATGATATTTTCCGATATAAATCCTGTAGTTTTATGCTCAGATATAGCAGATTTTTTTAGTAGTAGTAGTTGTTGAACGTGAACGTGAAGTTGTGGATGTTTTCGTCCTTCCCGTGTGGTGAAACGTCTGAATCTCTGGATGTGGACCCGCAGCGAGCCGGTCCCGTCTGAACTCTGCTCCTCCGAGAGGACGCCGGGGCCGATGCAGGTTATTGAAATGAAATGGATCTACTCTAAATCTGCTTTCCTCCTCCTCCTGCTGAGGAAGAAGAGAGGAGGAAGAGGAGCAGAGAGGGGAGAAGCCAAGTCCTCCCGAGGCATGATGGGATTAGTGGCGGGGCTATAGAGCGATTGCGGCGGCCCTGGATGGAGAGGTTCAGGTGTAGCGGCTCACCTCTGTAGTTAAAGAGATTATCAACAATGAAGATAATCTAAAGAAAAGTTGCTGCTCTCACAGACACCACAGAAACTCTGTCAGCTTTCAAACAAATCCCCAGAAAAGGCTTTTTATTGTATAAGTGTGTTGCAGGCGGGCAGCGGTACAGGTGCTCACCCTGTGATCCACTCGCCTCCACAAACTCAATCACACACACAGCAGCATGATGGGCTTTTACATTAAGAGCCATATATTCGGATTAATTCTTCTCTTTGTGACGCTGACGGCCGACTCTCAGAGCTCAGAGGAAGACCGGTTTTATACATTTAATAGAAGCTTCACATCACGACTGTGATGAACACGCTGCTGTGTTTAAGAACCGAGTCTACTGGCGTCCATCAGCTTCTATTCAGGACTCGATGAGAATCATTCAACAGACCAAACACACCAGAACAAATAGTTTCCATGAGGTGGTAAACAGAATATAATGGAACACTGTCTACTACAATATTACAGAACCGTACAACACAACTGTGTTCTCAATCATGGATCAAACGTCTCCATCTTGGTTTATGGACGCCTCCATCTTGGTTTTTGGTCGTCTCCATCTTGGTTTTTGGTCGTCTCCATCTTGGTTTTTGACTGTCTCCATCTTGGTTTTTGTCTGTCTCCATCTTGGTTTTCCATCTTGGTTTTTGACCGTCTCCATCTTGGTTTTCGACCGTCTCCATCTTGGTTTTTGTCTGTCTCCATCTTGGTTTTCCATCTTGGTTTTTGACCGTCTCCATCTTGGTTTTTGACCGTCTCCATCTTGGTTTTTGTCTGTCTCCATCTTGGTTTTCCATCTTGGTTTTTGACCGTCTCCATCTTGGTTTTCGACCGTCTCCATCTTGGTTTTTGTCTGTCTCCATCTTGGTTTTCCATCTTGGTTTTTGACCGTCTCCATCTTGGTTTTCGACCGTCTCCATCTTGGTTTTTGTCTGTCTCCATCTTGGTTTTCCATCTTGGTTTTTGACCGTCTCCATCTTGGTTTTCGACCGTCTCCATCTTGGTTTTTGTCTGTCTCCATCTTGGTTTTCCATCTTGGTTTTTGACCGTCTCCATCTTGGTTTTAGAACGTCTCCATCTTGGTTTTCCATCTTGTTTTGTCTGTCTCCATCTTGGTTTTCCATCTTGGTTTTTGACCGTCTCCATCTTGGTTTTCGACCGTCTCCATCTTGGTTTTTGTCTGTCTCCATCTTGGTTTTCCATCTTGGTTTTTGACCGTCTCCATCTTGGTTTTCGGACCGTCTCCATCTTGGTTTTTGTCTGTCTCCATCTTGGTTTTCCATCTTGGTTTTTGACCGTCTCCATCTTGGTTTTCGACCGTCTCCATCTTGGTTTTTGTCTGTCTCCATCTTGGTTTTCCATCTTGGTTTTTGACCGTCTCCATCTTGGTTTTCGACCGTCTCCATCTTGGTTTTCCATCTTGGTTTTCGACCGTCTCCATCTTGGTTTTTGGTCGCCTCCATCTTGGTTTTTGGTCGTCTCCATCTTGGTTTTTGGTCGCCTCCATCTTGGTTTTTGGTCGTCTCCATCTTGGTTTTCGACCGTCTCCATCTTGGTTTTTGGTCGTCTCCATCTTGGTTTTTGGTCGTCTCCATCTTGGTTTTTGGTCGTCTCCATCTTGGTTTTTGGTCGTCTCCATCTTGGTTTTTGTCCCTCTCCATCTTGGTTTTTGTCCGTCTCCATCTTGGTTTTTGGTCGTCTCCATCTTGGTTTTTGACCGTCTCCATCTTGGTTTTTGGTCGTCTCCATCTTGGTTTTTGGTCGTCTCCATCTTGGTTTTTGACCGTCTCCATCTTGGTTTTTGGTCGTCTCCATCTATGTTTTTGGCGTCTCCATCTTGTTTTTTTGCAACCACAAGTGACACGAGAGGGTGGAGCTAAGTACAACCGAACGCTGATTAAAACATTTTGAAATATTACAACTTTCTTCTCAAACTGTTTCTAATAAAATTTTAGAAAATAAAATATTCCGATTGTTTTCCTCACTCAGTACTAGTTGTTGGAATAACAGCAGGGAGCCCGGAGGTGATGTCATACAGCACGTTATGTTATATGATGTATTTTTAAATCAATCTGATCTTAAGTTCATCATCACACAGCGACGATGAAATATCGATGGAGATGAATGAATGACTTAATGGAATAAAAATCATCAGCAAGTTTCACACTACAGGTAAACTATATAAAGAAAGCTGTAAACACGGCGGTTTGCTCCTTTAAATTCTCAAAGAAGAAATATAAATATCTGATAAAGATGAATTAATATTCACATCTCAGCTCCATCAAACTGCTCAGAATCTATTTCATTTGTAAAAATCAGATGCGCCCTGATGTTGTGTGTCCACATAAAGAGTGCAGCTGCTTCTCTGACTGCACATTTATTGGACCGTTTTAGGATCGAAGTGGTTCATTTACAGCGTTTATGTATCAGAGGAGAACGGCGTTTCTACGTTATGAGGGATGTTGTGAAGACAGCATCATGAAATGAGGGAACCATCTGTGATATTCCCTGTGCTGCAGAAAATAACGGTTAATGTCCGTATGTCTGCACACAGGCAGGACGGAGACTCCGCGTCTCATATAACAGATTCTCTAACAACCTGAAATAAGTAAACTAACTTTAGGATCCGTTCACAACTGATCTATTCAGATGTTCCGACAGAGAAGACCAAAAAACAAGATGGAGACGACCAAAAACCAAGATGGAGACGGTCAAAAACCAAGATGGAGACGGTCAAAAACCAAGATGGAGACGGACAAAAACCAAGATGGAGACGGCCAAGAACCAAGATGGAGACGGCCAAAAACCAAGATGGAGACGGTCAAAAACCAAGATGGAGACGGACAAAAACCAAGATGGAGACGGCCAAGAACCAAGATGGAGACGGCCAAAAACCAAGATGGAGACCACCAAAAACCAAGATGGAGACGACCAAAAACCAAGATGGAGACGACCAAAAAGCAAGATGGAGACGGACAAAAACCAAGATGGAGACGACCAAAAACCAAGATGGAGACGGTCAAAAACCAAGATGGAGACGGACAAAAACCAAGATGGAGACGACCAAGAACCAAGATGGAGACGGCCAAAAACCAAGATGGAGACGGCCAAAAACCAAGATGGAGACGACCAAAAACCAAGATGGAGACGACAAAAAACCAAGATGGAGACGACAAAAAAACAAGATGGAGACGGACAAAAACCAAGATGGAGACGACAAAAAACCAAGATGGAGACGGCCAAAAACCAAGATGGAGACGACAAAAAACCAAGATGGAGACGGCCAAGAACCAAGATGGAGACGACAAAAAACCAAGATGGAGACGGCCAAGAACCAAGATGGAGATGTTGATAAGAGGATTAAATACTTGACTAATCTCCCTTTAAGATTCATTTTGAACAGATAAAAAATGTGAGATTAATTTGCGATTAAATATTCTAATCGACTGAAAGCCCTACTTTTAACCCAAACCATCATCTTTTCCTGAACCTAACCAAGTAGTTTTGTTGCCTAAACCTACAGCCCCGTCCCTACCCAGAGTGCATTGCGGCATTGCGAACAGTGAGGTTGACCATAACATGAGCTTTCATCAGCGTTTCCAAGGTGCACTTCTAACAATCCAAAAAGTCCATTTCATCGCGTCACTCAGAGAAAACATTAAACATCGGATGAAGATAGAATATATATAAACTATATATATATATATATATATATATTATCGTGCAGGCTGAAGACTTTAAATGTCCTCGCTGTTTGCCTGTCTCACTGAAGGTGTCTGTCTGCGGCGGAGCAGGAAGATTAATTGAGTGTTGGATGCTTCCTGCTCAGCGAGGCTTCAGAGGCCGCGGGGCCAGCAGGAGGCCCGGACGGGCCAAAGTAAAGAGACCATCTCATTAATATATGATTAATAGCCAGCTGCTGCGGTGATTAATTAGTGTTTGTGACAGTAAACTTTTAACAGGCCTCCGTGTCGTCCTCAGGAATGCCCATTTATCTTTCTGGCCCCCCCCACCTCCCCCCCCCCCGTCCACCTCGCCGCCGTCCAGAAAGAGCGAATACGTTTGCATATTCTAGTCTTGTCCCGTTTCATTCTGCCGCTGCCTGGAAGGAGCGGCGAGGAATGAGGGCTCGCCGACATGATTGATTGCTTTGCTTTTTTATTTGCAAGTTGGAATCCGGAGAAGTTTTTTTCTTCCCGTTATTTCTTCTTCTGCTTCTGTGTACTCGTTCTTCTCCGAACCAGGAACCTCGACGCTCCTCGCTGCACAAATCTCTTCCGGCTCTGCTGCAGAAATTGATTTGAATCGCTGGTGTACGAGCTTGTGTGTTTTTCTCACAGTCCTCTGTTGAGTCCTCCCCTCCCTCCCTCTCTCCCTCCCTCCCTCCTCCTCCCTCTCTCCCTCCTCCCTCCTCCTCTTCACCCTCCTCCTCCTCCTCCTCCTCCTCCTCCTCACCCTCACCCTCCTCCTCCTCCTCCTCCTCCTCCTCCTCACCCTCTTCCTCCTCCTCCTCCTCCTCCTCCTCCTCCTCACCCTCCTCTTCCTCCTCCTCCTCCTCCTCACCCTCCTCTTCCTCCTCCTCCTCCTCACCCTCCTCCTCCTCCTCCTCCTCCTCCTCCTCCTCACCCTCCTCACCCTCCTCCTCACCCTCCTCCTCCTCCTCCTCCTCCTCCTCACCCTCCTCTCCCTCCCTCCCTCCCTCCTCACCCTCACCCTCCTCCTCCTCCTCCTCCTCCTCCTCCTCCTCCTCCTCCTCCTCCTCCTCCTCCTCACCCTCACCCTCCTCCTCCTCCTCCTCCTCCTCCTCCTCACCCTCTTCCTCCTCCTCCTCCTCCTCCTCCTCCTCCTCCTCACCCTCCTCTTCCTCCTCCTCCTCCTCCTCACCCTCCTCTTCCTCCTCCTCCTCCTCACCCTCCTCTTCCTCCTCCTCCTCCTCCTCCTCCTCACCCTCCTCACCCTCCTCCTCACCCTCCTCCTCCTCCTCCTCCTCCTCCTCACCCTCCTCTCCCTCCCTCCCTCCCTCCTCACCCTCACCCTCCTCCTCCTCCTCCTCCTCCTCCTCCTCCTCCTCCTCCTCCTCACCCTCACCCTCCTCCTCCTCCTCCTCCTCCTCCTCCTCACCCTCCTCCTCCTCCTCCTCCTCCTCCTCCTCCTCCTCACCCTCCTCTTCCTCCTCCTCCTCCTCCTCTTCCTCCTCCTCCTCCTCACCCTCCTCTTCCTCCTCCTCCTCCTCCTCCTCCTCACCCTCCTCACCCTCCTCCTCACCCTCCTCCTCCTCCTCCTCCTCCTCCTCACCCTCCTCTCCCTCCCTCCCTCCCTCCTCACCCTCATCCTCCTCCTCCTCCTCCTCCTCCTCCTCCTCCTCCTCTTCCTCCTCCTCCTCCTCCTCTCTCCTCTCCTCCTCCTCCCATCCCCTACCTCAGCACCACTCTAACTCACGTTCACTTGACTTTTTAAAAACACTTTTAGCATTTAAGCAAAAAGTCTTTTCCTGGGCAGCCGAGTACAGAATGTCTTTTTATTGATCATTACAATTAGAACTGCAACGAGTAATCTATTAGTTGTCAACTATTGAATTAACCGGCAACTATTTTGATAATCAGTTAATCAGTTTGAGTTCTTTTTTAAGAAAAACAAGTCTAAATTCTCTGACTGCTGCTCGTTAAATGTGAATATTTTCTGGTTTCTTTTAGCTCTGGGACGTTATCACCTCTCTCCTGATTCAGTACTGTCATCATACAACGTGCTGATTCCATATTACAAGTCCCACTGAATGATATCAACATGTGTTTCATGTTTCATAAACTGAGTTCTAAAGAAGAGAAGGAGGAGAGTTTTCACTCAAACTGTGTTAAAGTATTTCTTCTTTTCTGATGTTATCTGACTCCTTAAACTATAAAAGCAGATTCTCAGTGAGACATCGATGATGATGATGATGATGATGATGATGAGAGGATGAGAGGATGAAGCTCGTTGTGTTAACAGTCTTCTTCAGGACACATGAAGGTTTGGTCGCTGTGGTTTTATGACTTCATGTCTTCACATGGACATGAATAACTGCACAGAGTGTTTTTAGATATTAAACTACATCCGTCTCCTCGGCTTCAATCCTTCCTGTCGTCTGGCTTTGTTACTGATAATATTACACAATAAATTATGGTTCAGTGGTGACAGGCTGTGATTGTAGTGTGACATGTTGCTGAGGGTGGAGCAGAAAACAGGAAGTCCTCTGTAGCACCACCGACTAACACTCTGAGACTGAAACCGAGTCCGGGGTCGGACACGGAGACATAGAAACAGAATGTACTGTATGGACATTATTTTGGCAGTAATTTCTGATGAAATCATATTATCATAGTTTCCAGTTCATCTAACTCCCAAAACTTGGTTTTTGGCCGTCTCCATCTTGTTTTTTGGTCGTCTCCATCTTGTTTTTTTGCCGTCTCCATCTTGGTTTTTGACCGTCTCCATCTTGGTTTTGGCCGTCTCCATCTTGGTTTTGGCCATCTCAATCTTGTTTTTTTGTCGTCTCCATCTTGGTTTTTGGTCGTCTCCATCTTGTTTTTTTTGCCGTCTCCATCTTTGTTTTTGACCGTCTCCATCTTGGTTTTAGCCGTCTCCATCTTGGTTTTGGTCGTCTCCATCTTGGTTTTTGACCGTCTCCATCTTGGTTTTTGGTCGTCTCCATCTTGGTTCTTGGTCGTCTCCATCTTGGTTTTTGGTCGTCTCCATCTTGGTTTTTGGTCGTCTCCATCTTGGTTTTTGACCGTCTCCATCTTGGTTTTTGGTCGTCTCCATCTTGGTTTTTGGTCGTCTCCATCTTGGTTCTTGGTCGTCTCCATCTTGGTTTTTGGTCGTCTCCATCTTGGTTTTTGGTCGTCTCCATCTTGGTTTTTGACCGTCTCCATCTTGGTTTTTGACCGTCTCCATCTTGGTTTTTGGTCGTCTCCATCTTGGTTTTTGACCGTCTCCATCTTGGTTTTTGGTCGTCTCCATCTTGGTTTTTGGTCGTCTCCATCTTGGTTCTTGGTCGTCTCCATCTTGGTTTTTGGTCGTCTCCATCTTGTTTTTTGGTCGTCTCCATCTTGGTTTTTGGTCGTCTCCATCTTGGTTTTTGGTCGTCTCCATCTTGGTTTTTGGTCGTCTCCATCTTGGTTTTTGACCGTCTCCATCTTGGTTTTTGGTCGTCTCCATCTTGGTTTTTGGTCGTCTCCATCTTGGTTCTTGGTCGTCTCCATCTTGGTTTTTGGTCGTCTCCATCTTGGTTTTTGACCGTCTCCATCTTGGTTTTTGGTCGTCTCCATCTTGGTTCTTGGTCGTCTCCATCTTGGTTCTTGGTCGTCTCCATCTTGGTTTTTGGTCGTCTCCATCTTGGTTCTTGGTCGTCTCCATCTTGGTTCTTGGTCGTCTCCATCTTGGTTCTTGGTCGTCTCCATCTTGGTTCTTGGTCGTCTCCATCTTGGTTCTTGGTCGTCTCCATCTTGGTTCTTGGTCATCTCCATCTTGGTTTTTGGTCGTCTCCATCTTGGTTTTTGGTCGTCTCCATCTTGGTTTTAACCCGTCACCATTTTGATTTTTGGTCGCCTCCATCTTGTTTTTTTGCCGTCTCCATCTTTGTTTTTGACCGTCTCCATCTTGGTTTTGACCGTCTCCATCTTGGTTTTGGCCATCTCCATCTTGTTTTTTTGTCGTGTCCATCTTGGTTCTTGGTCGTCTCCATCTTGGTTTTTGACCGTCTCCATCTTGTTTTTTTTGCCGTCTCCATCTTTGTTTTTGACCGTCTCCATCTTGGTTTTTGACCGTCTCCATCTTGTTTTTTTTGCCGTCTCCATCTTTGTTTTTGACCGTCTCCATCTTGGTTTTGGCCATCTCCATCTTGTTTTTTTGTCGTGTCCATCTTGGTTCTTGGTCGTCTCCATCTTGGTTTTTGACCGTCTCCATCTTGTTTTTTTTGCCGTCTCCATCTTTGTTTTTGACCGTCTCCATCTTGGTTTTGACCATCTCCATCTTGTTTTTTTTGCCGTCTCCATCTTTGTTTTTGACCGTCTCCATCTTGGTTTTTGGCCGTCTCCATCTTGGTTTTTGGTCGTCTCCATCTTGGTCTTTGGTCGTCTCCATCTTGGTTTTTGGTCGTCTCCATCTTGGTTTTTTGCCGTCTCCATCTTTGTTTTTGACCGTCTCCATCTTGGTTTTGGCCGTCTCCATCTTGTTTTTTTGTCGTCTCCATCTTGGTTTCTGGTCGTCTCCATCTTGGTTTTTGGCCGTCTCCATCTTGGTTTTTGGCCGTCTCCATCTTGGTTTTGGCCGTCTCCATCTTGGTTTTTGGTCGTCTCCATCTTGGTTTTTGGTCGTCTCCATCTTGGTTTTTGGCCGTCTCCATCTTGGTTTTTGGTCGTTTCCATCTTGGTTTTGGTCGTCTCCATCTTGGTTTTTGGTCGTCTCCATCTTGGTTTTTGGCCATCTCCATCTTGGTTTCTGGTCGTCTCCATCTTGGTTTTTGGTCGTCTCCATCTTGGTTTTTGGTCGTCTCCATCTTGGTTTTTGGCCGTCTCCATCTTGGTTTTTGGTCGTCTCCATCTTGGTTTTTGGCCGTCTCCATCTTGGTTTTTGGCTGACAGAAACAATATTTAACCATTAATTACTTAATTATCTGTCGCATCCCGTTACACTTTCTTCAGAGGAATGAATCAACTCGTAGGGAGCTTTATATCTGCGTATTTATTGTAAAACTTTGTAAACCCTACTTTCCAGTATATTTCCAAAAACGTGAGTGATCTTCATCAACTGATCCAACATCAGTGTGTAACTTCAGCTTCAGTAAAGAAGCAGGAGAACTCGTCCATGTCTTCTTACCTCAGTGATTTATCGAGCTGCATACAGCTGCTGGTTGTCACAGCGAGTTTTTGCTGTTTCATACAGTATCAGAGTGTGTGTGTGTGTGTGCGTGCGTGCATTAGTATGTGTGTGCAGTAGTTGACCTCAGGCTGATCTGCATACAGCAGGGACGAGACTGCAGCTCTCTCCATCAGCATTCACTGACACCTGCTCTGTTTAATGCACTCCTCCAGTTTATTAATGCCCAACGTGTGATAAACATTTCTGCAGAGGAAGCTCACAGGTCACACACACACACACACACACACACACACACACACACACACACACACACTGCTGTCTGTAGGAAACTACAACTCCCAGGAAGCCCTGGGCTGTCGACTCATCACACAGGTGAAACAGAGGACAGGTGATGCAGTAAAGTTCAACATTTCATGTTTAGATGGATGTCAATATCATATCAGGGTGTTTTTAGCCTAGCTTAGCTTAGCTTAGCATAAAGACTAGAAGCAGGGGGAAACTGCTAGCCTAGCCAGCTAGCGCACAATTTACATCCAGAGCTAACATTCAATATCAATACAGGAAGCAGTGAGTCCTTTCTGTAGAGAGCTGAAGGGTCAGGGTGCTGGATGGATGGACAGGTGAGGGAGTCACCAAGAGGTGGACGGATTATTTTTAGGGCTGTCAAAGTTAACGCAAATTTGTTTTAACGCCACTAATTTCTTTGATAAATTAACACAACTTGCGATTTTTAGGTTGTAGCAGCTCAGTTTTAAAGCTATAGTGAATATACTGGTATCATATGAAACTAGAAAACCTGATGAATCCATCGGTACCAAAAACCAAGATGGAGACGACCAAAAACCAAGATGGAGACGACCAAAAACCAAGATGGAGACGGTCAAAAACCAAGATGGAGACGACCAAAAACCAAGATGGAGACGACCAAAAACCAAGATGGAGACGGCCAAAAACCAAGATGGAGACGACCAAAAACCAAGATGGCGACCGCCAAAATCCAAGATGGAGACGACCAAAAACCAAGATGGAGACGACCAAAAACCAAGATGGAGACGACCAAAAACCAAGATGGAGACGGCCAAAAACCAAGATGGAGACGACCAAAAACCAAGATGGAGACGACCAAAAACCAAGATGGCGACCGCCAAAAACCAAGATGGAGACGACCAAAAACCAAGATGGAGACGACCAAAAACCAAGATGGAGACGACCAAAAACCAAGATGGAGACGGCCAAAAACCAAGATGGAGACGGCCAAAAACCAAGATGGAGACGACCAAAAACCAAGATGGAGACGACCAAAAACCAAGATGGAGACGACCAAAAACCAAGATGGAGACGACCAAAAACCAAGATGGAGACGACCAAAAACCAAGATGGAGACGACCAAAAACCAAGATGGAGACGACCAAAAACCAAGATCGAGATGGTCAAAAACCAAGATGGAGACGACCAAAAACCAAGATCGAGATGGACAAAAACCAAGATGGAGACGGCCAAAAACTAAGATGGAGACGACCAAAAACCAAGATGGAGACGGTCAAAAACCAAGATGGAGACGGTCAAAAACCAAGATGGCGACTGCCAAAATCCAAGATGGTGACGACCAAAATACCAAACTCGAGGTTTCTAAACGGTAGTCCACAAACCGATGGGTGACGTCACGGCGACTACGTCCACGTCTTATAAACAGTTTCTGGTCAGACTATAAAGTTGTGAATAAATGAAGTAACTCAGTCTTTGGTTCCAGTTTCTCCAGTTGTGAAGTTTCCTTCATTTCTCTGTTTAATGTCATTTTAAGCTGAATGTTTTGGACTGTTTGTCGGACTAAACGAGACATTTCCCTGATTTCTAATTGAATGAAATAAAGAATAATCCAGTGTGTGTCCTGTAGAAGCTGCTGGCAGCTCTCCTCCACTGATGCCTCATTAAGTGAATGGAGCTAAATGAAGCGTGGCTTCACTTTACACCTGCAGGATCAGCAGGAGAATAAAGCTAATGGAGTGTGAAGTTACAGAACGTCGTCCGCACAAGTTTAACACACAGGCTGACAGACTGTTGCACTCAAAGTCTCAACTAATGGGCCCCGAAGGAGCTCAATGATTTCACATCATGCACCTCAGATGACCAGAAATTTCCCTTCACAACTCCAAATGTGAAACATCAATAACTCCAGTTTCTTTCTGTGTTTGAGGTGAACAGAGAGCGTTTCCTCCAGAGAGATGAAGAATGCTTCAGACCAACAATCAACACCTGATGCTGCTCTGAGTTCATGTACACAGGTCTGGAAATGGGCTGAGACTCACGGCTCCCCCGACGCTGGAGGCCTGCTGTTTCATTACGTTTTAAACGTCGCAGCGTCTCCGTGCAGCATAAAAATAGGGAGGATTTCAAAACCAAAATTCTGATCTTCAGAGACTTTGTTTCTTGTATTCTGGTGACTTTTAAAGAAGGAAAATAAGAAATACGTAGACAGCAACAGCATGGAAACACTTCAGAATGAAGAACTGCACGCTGTGAAGCATCAGTTAAGTATTACTTCATTCATCAAGTACACAGCCAGAAACCAAGATGGAGAGGGAAGACGACACTCTATGAGAGACACTATTCCGGTGCATTATGGGAAACGTAGGCACCAGTGTTGACACCTCTTCAGTCTGAACTTTAGGATTTAACGTGTCCTGTACCTTTAAGCAGACGCTGCCTTCAGGGAACACATCAGAAAGTCGTCCTCCACATTCATCAAACCCGTCTAATCGGAGTCTAAGTAACCCCCCCCCCACCCCACCCCCCCCCCCAGTGATCTTTGTTGATACCCTTTTAAACTGAGAAGTTATGGAGGGAATCAGAGGCTGATCGGAGACAGATGATCATAATGAAGCACTCAGGCAGCCATTGGAATAATCACAGGATGTTAAACCACAGACCCCCCCCCCCCCACTGACCCCCCCCCACCTCCATCAACCACCTCCAGACTCTGACACTTATCTGTAATAACGGCCCCCCAGCGGAGGGATGACATAATAAACATGTGACCCGGTGGCCGGGTTTGTCACAGAGATGTCCTTTAACGGCAGAGACACTCTCTAATTGGTTTGGTGCTGCCCCCCCCCCCCCCTGTAATTACCCACCAAAAGGAAGCGTGGAGCGAGCGGGCGCGAGGCGGCGAGGTCCGAGCTGATGGGTGCACTCGCTGTCCTCCGGTACATTACCCAGAGATCACCTGGGGGGGGGGGGTGACACAGATAGATCTCCCTCATGTTCCCCATGGGGGAGTGTGATGGCTTAAAAGCAAGGTGGCCACGAGAGACCCATTGACCTGATGGGGGGGGGGGTAGAGGACGGGGGGGTGACGGGGGGGGCAGTCATCTGCTGTCACTGGGTCTCTGCTGCTTTAATCAAGGACACAGCTACAGGACATCTGAGTCAGACAGAACCTACAGAACACAGGAACCGGGTCTATAGTTACTCACAGAGAGAACCTACAGAACACAGGAACCTGTTCTATAGTTACTCACAGAGAGAACCTACAGAACACAGGAACCGGTTCTATAGTTACTCACAGAGAGAACCTACAGAACACAGGAACCGGTTCTATAGTTACTCACAGAGAGAACCACAGAACACAGAAACCTGTTCTATAGTTACTCACAGAGAGAACCACAGAACACAGGAACCGGTTCTATAGTTACTCACAGAGAGAACCTACAGAACACAGGAACCGGTTCTATAGTTACTCACAGAGAGAACCTACAGAACACAGGAACCTGTTCTAGTTACTCAAAGAGAGAACCTACAGAACACAGGAACCTGTTCTAGTTACTCACAGAGAGAACCAAAGAACACAGGAACCTGTTCTATAGTTACTCACAGAGAGAACCTACAGAACACAGGAACCGGTTCTATAGTTACTCACAGAGAGAACCACAGAACACAGGAACCTGTTCTAGTTACTCACAGAGAGAACCAAAGAACACAGGAACCTGTTCTAGTTACTCACAGAGAGAACCAAAGAACACAGGAACCTGTTCTAGTTACTCACAGAGAGAACCAAAGAACACAGGAACCTGTTCTAGTTACTCACAGAGAGAACCAAAGAACACAGGAACCTGTTCTAGTTACTCAAAGAGAGAACCAAAGAACACAGGAACCTGTTCTATAGTTACTCACAGAGAGAACCAAAGAACACAGGAACCTGTTCTATAGTTACTCACAGAGAGAACCAAAGAACACAGGAACCTGTTCTATAGTTACTCACAGAGAGAACCAAAGAACACAGGAACCTGTTCTAGTTACTCAAAGAGAGAACCAAAGAACACAGGAACCTGTTCTAGTTACTCAAAGAGAGAACCAAAGAACACAGGAACCTGTTCTATAGTTACTCACAGAGAGAACCAAAGAACACAGGAACCTGTTCTATAGTTACTCACAGAGAGAACCAAAGAACACAGGAACCTGTTCTAGTTACTCACAGAGAGAACCTACAGAACACAGGAACCTGTTCTATAGTTACTCACAGAGAGAACATACAGAACACAGGAACCTGTTCTATAGTTACTCACAGAGAGAACCAAAGAACACAGGAACCTGTTCTATAGTTACTCACAGAGAGAACCACAGAACACAGGAACCGGTTCTATAGTTACCCACAGAGAGAACCTACAGAACACAGGAACCAGTTCTACCGTTGCTCACAGAGAGAACCACAGAACACAGGAACCGGTTCTGTAGGTTTACTTCCTGCATGATGTGTCAAATTATTACAACATGCAAACATAAATGTTTCACGCAGTAGTATCTGAGCACCTGCTGCAGTCTAAAATATACGTATAGTGCAGGTTTAAATATAAATATATTGTTCCGGTATAAGTATAAATATATAGTGCAGGTGTAGGTCTAAAATATATATTAAACTACACATAATCCCTCCATTTTTAAATGTAATCATTTAGTTGTATGTTATCTTATTAATGTAGTGCAGTAAATAGTACAATATTTCCCTCTGAGATGAAGTGGAGGAGAAGTATAAAACAGTAGAAAATGCTCTAGCAAAGGTCAAGTATGTCAAAGTTGTACTTGAGTAAATGAACTTAGTTACATCCCAGCACTGATGGTTGGTAACCTTTAGTATGTCTCTGTCTGTCTGTCTGTCTGTCTGTCTGTCTGTCTGTCTGTCTGTCTGTCTGTCTGTCTGTCTGTCTGTGGGGAGAGCAGGACTGCCAGAGAGGATTGTGGGAAGTGTTTGTGCTGCTGTCTGTGTGGTAACGTTAACATTAATGTTATGATTGGTTGGTGGACTAACCCTCTGATGACACGCTTAATGAGAGGTCTGAGGGAGACGCTCAGCGGGGTGACGGGGGAGGGAGAGGGGGGAGACCTCCCACATCAAACAGAGACCTCCGTCCCCCACCGTCTCCCCCCGTCTCCCCCCCGTCTCCCCCTCCCTCCCTGAAGACGCTCCCTCTCTCTCTCTGAGTGTCGTCCTGCACATTAACTGTGGTTTGAGTTACAGCTGCAACACAAAGCTGCTTTACTGTCCAGTTACAGCCTGAAACACAACGTACACTGTTTAATAATAATAATATAGTATATCTGAGATCTGAGAACACGGTGAAATCGCTGAAAACAAGTCGAAAAACCTGGGCAGTCGGACTGGAAACAAACAAAACTAAGAACAATATCTCCCTCTGAGATGTAGTGGAGTAGAAGTAGAAAGTAGCAGAAAATGGAAATACAAGTAACTTGTACAAACATGTACTTAAGTACTTGAGTAAATGTACTTAGTTACATTCCAGCGCTGGCTGCATGTCAAACATGATGATTAATGATCATACGAGTCAAATAAACTGTCGGCGCTCCGTGTTGTTGCACCAGTACAAACACAGCTATTCATGTGAGCGTCCCGCTCTCACAAGTTTACTCAGCTTGGGAATTACATGTTACAGATGGCGGCTTCGCCAGGGCAGAGCGCTCTGATGTCACAGGGGGAAAATATTATTACAGCGCTGACCTCCGTTTGAAAGAGACTGAGTGAGTCGTGTAGTCCTGACCTCACAGGACGTCATCAAAGAGTCCAGCTTCACTCTCACATTAACACAAACGGATGAATCCATCAAACGGCGACAGGAAGCGGACAGAGACACCTGAGAGTCCTCTGTGTTCAGAGACAACAGGAACTAAAGGTTTGTTTCCTCTGTGTTCAGAGACAACAGGAACTAAAGGTTTGTTCCCTCTGTGTTCAGAGCTAACAGGAACTAAAGGTTTGTTTCCTCTGTGTTCAGAGACAACAGGAACTAAAGGTTTGTTTCCTCTGTGTTCAGAGACAACAGGAACTAAAGGTTTGTTCCCTCTGTGTTCAGAGCTAACAGGAACTAAAGGTGTGTTTCCTCTGTGTTCAGAGACAACAGGAACTAAAGGTTTGTTTCCTCTGTGTTCAGAGACAACAGGAACTAAAGGTTTGTTTCCTCTGTGTTCAGAGACAACAGGAACTAAAGGTTTGTTTCCTCTGTGTTCAGAGACAACAGGAACTAAAGGTTTGTTTCCTCTGTGTTCAGAGACAACAGGAACTAAAGGTTTGTTTCCTCTGTGTTCAGAGACAACAGGAACTAAAGGTTTGTTTCCTCTGTGTTCAGAGACAACAGGAACTAAAGGTTGGTTTCCTCTGTTTTCAGAGACAGCAGGAACTAAAGGTTTGTTTCCTCTGTGTTCATAGCTAACAGGAACTAAAGGTGTGTTTCCTCTGTGTTCAGAGACAACAGGAACTAAAGGTTTGTTTCCTCTGTGTTCAGAGACAACAGGAACTAAAGGTTTGTTTCCTCTGTGTTCAGAGACAACAGGAACTAAAGGTTTGTTTCCTCTGTGTTCACAGCTAACGGGAACTAAAGGTTTGTTTCCTCTGTGTTCACAGCTAACGGGAACAAAAGGTGTGTTTCCTCTGTGTTCAGAGACAACAGGAACTAAAGGTTTGTTTCCTCTGTGTTCAGAGACAACAGGAACTAAAGGTTTGTTCTCAGGTCAGAAACATTAAGTGTCTATTTGAGGAGACCACAGTGTGTTTTCTCACAGAGCAGAAATCCCTCTGGTATTTTCTTTAGACCACGCTCTACTGCTCAACATCCCTCCACAAATTAACATCAAAGTGTCTCTGCTGAAGGAAACGCTGGGGAAGTATATTTTAAAACTCAGTGTGACTTCACTCTCCTGGAGGAGGAGGAGGAGGAGGAGGAGGAGGCAGAAACCAACATCAATGTTTAATTTTAATCTGAGATTTTTCTGAAACCAGCATTAGCTACAGACACACAGAGTGATGTTATCTCCACATAGAAATAGAAGAAGTACTCTGATTACTTATAGACACACAGAGAGTGATGTTATCTCCACATGTCAGAGTAGAACCAGTTCTCACATGATGCAGATTTAATGGAAAGGTTCCTCCTCAGGTCCACTACCGTGGAGGATCAGTCAGGCTCCACCAGGACTAAACTAAGACCAGTTTCACCTCTCCAGAGCTGGGAAAAGTTCACTTTCACAACAAACGCCTCACAACTGATTTTACAGACGTTTTACGGTCATGTGGTGACCGACCCGCCTCGTGTTTCCCAGCAACAACAAGGAAGAGCTGATATTTAGTCCTTTAATGAACGGGTGACATTATGGAGGAGGATAAATCTGACAAATAATGTACGGCATTAACTTACAAACATCGACCACTATTAGCTGGTCATGTTAGTGTATAATCATGTTCAGGGTGTGTTAATAGTTGTGTTTTTATTATATCTTTATAACAATGTGATATCATAACAGAAGTTGTCATTCAAAACAATATTTCTCCATCTAAAACAGTCACTCGTGTCAATTTGGTAAAAAGAAAGCGCTGGTATCAGAATCACAAGACAAAACGTTGGACTTTTCAGTTTGATCGGACCATACAGCTAAACCATGGTCCGACAAGAACAGGTGATCTCTCACACTGAACCACGGTTTGGTTCCTTTCTAGTATGAAAACATTTGTTTAGACGGTTCAGACTTTCAGATCAATTACAGGAAGTTCTGGCCGGCTGTCGTCAGAACCGGACAAATGAAAAACAAAAAAAAATGAGCGGACGTAGGTGACAACGCCAAGATGCAGGTGACAACGCCAAGACGCAGGTGATGACGACAGGATGTAGGTGAAAACGACAAGACCTAGGTGATGACGACAGGACGTAGGTGACAACGCCAAGATGCAGGTGACAACGCCAAGACACAGGTGATGACGACAGGACGTAGGTGACAACGCCAAGACGCAGGTTACAACGACAAGACGCAGGTGACAACGACAAGACGCAGGTGATGACGACAGGACATAGGTGACAACGCCAAGACGTAGGTGATGGCGATAAGATGTAGGTGACAACGGCAAGACATAGGTGATGACGACACGACGTAGGTGACGACGACAGGACGTAGGAGCATTTTGTTGTTTTTGCCGTAAAATGTTGCAGTTACTAATTTATTATTTATCATTCCATGTGCCTTGTTGGCTTTTTTAATCACGTTGATTCATCTTAAAGTGAAACGAAACGGCAGTTCAATGACATTTTCAGACCAGGACGAGTAGATACGGCTTTGTTTTAATTAGTTTGACTTGTTAAAGGAGGCAAGAGCTGTTTTTTGACAGTTAACTGCTTTTTTAAATAATAATAGTATTGATGATAATAATAATAATTGTTTATTCATATAGCACTTATTAATATTACAATATTTATTGATCAACAGGAGATACCAGACTTATTCACAGACTTCAGGGCTAAGCTCTGGATCTGCACTGACCCCAGACCTGCCTCCACACATATTATAGAGACATTTAAAAACAGTGTGTGTGTGTGTTCTGGTCCTGGTTCTGGTCCATGTGTGTGATCCATTAAATCCTGTCACATGTTACCATCCCATGACTTTATGGATATGAGCGTCAGACCCATGGAGACCTGTGTGTAACCTGCCGCCGTCAGAAAGCCAATGGGAGCGGTCGGAGGAGCGTGTTGTGACCGATCCACCGTGACGCCGTTACATGGAGGCTGATGATGAAGGGCGAGCTCTGTTACAGGAAATAAAGGGGCAGCGCCGAGATACATGAGCAGGACCGAATGATGATGATCAGGTCTTTAGAAAGATATGTTGTTTTATTTTTTGACATGTTTGGAGCTGCAACAATTAATCCACTAATCTATTAAATGTTAATTATTAAATCAATCACCAACTATTTTGATAATCCACTAATCAGTTTGAGTATTTTGTTTTTTAAGAAAAAACAATCTAAATTGTCTGATTGCAGCTTGTTAAATGTGAATATTTTCTGTTTCCTTTCCTGAATATCTTTGAGACATTCGAGGACGTTATCTTGGTCTCTGGGAAACACTGATCAACATTTTATAGACCAGATAACTGATCGATTAATGGAGAAAGGAATCAACAGATTAATCAATAATGAAAATAATCGTTAGTTGCAGCCCTAAACAACATCAGTCAAAGAAAAGACAGTAAAGTAACATACAAATACAACTATTTATCTATCAGAAAGTATAATACCATTATTTTATTATAGCCCTGTTATATATATTTTAGGGCTTTTAAAGTTAACGTGATAATAAATTCGCAAATTCGTTTCAATGCCACTAATTTCTTCAACACATTAACGCAACTTGTGATTTTTAGGTTGTAGCGGGTGAAGGAGGTTAAATAACGCTCCAAACTTACTTTCTTTTGTTCATTATTTTCATGTTATGTTGGTGTGGTTGATGATGGGATGGAGGCCTTTGTGTGTGTGTCCTTGTTGATTGTTTTGTTGTTGAATTTATGTTTTTTGTTTAATTTATTATCATTATTATTATTTATGTGCTTAAATGTTTGTTAACTTCCATGTTTTGTGCCCGAGGATCTCGTTGAAAACGCGATGGTGCATCTCAAGTGGTTTATCATCTAATACATTTTGAAATTAAATTCATATTTATATTTTTAAAAGCGCCAAATGTACATTTTCCTGTATTGTAAATATTCACTTTTTACACACTTTTTATTCACATTTTAATACTTAGATAACATATATTTATATATATTTTCTAATCCATATTTTTTACTCTTATTATTATCATTATTATTGCACAGCATTAGCATTAGCCTTTTAGCACGTGCTCTACAGAAAAACAACCCTGCATTTTATTGAACATAATGATAAAAATCTTCTCTTGTTCGTCTGATGTCTCAAGTCGTTCACAAGAAAATATCAGATATTGTTAAATGTTGTGCATTAATATTCCTTCTGCAGACATGTTAGAATTCGTACTGAGCAGTTTTAATGCCTGTTTTTACTTTTGTTGTATTGCTGTGTTACGCTGTAATGTTTAGTCAACAATAAAATACATTAGAACATTTTAATGTATTGTTTAATTTATTTATTTATGAACCAATGTATTAAATATAATCTCAAAATCAAAATAGTACAATCAATGAGAAGAAAAGACAATAGTTATATTAACACATGATTTTAAGTAGTGATAAATAATATATATTTATATATATATATATATATGTATATATATATATGTTTATGTATGTTTAATTTAAGATAGTTAATTTATACAACTTAGACTGCAGAAAAGTAATAATTCATGTGAACTAATCATATTTATTAAAGAATGTAAACTTCAACATGTCGACTGCATCCAGTTAATGTTTATACAACGAGACCAGTTTAGTTTCAGCTTGTGTAAAAACTTAAATGGTTTAACAGGTTTCAACACTATTATCTAGTAAAGTCAAATGATTCAGGATAAGAGTGACGGGGATACAGAGAAAATCAAATATCACAATATTTTTGAACAAATACCTCGATATAGATATAGATATAGTGACTATATTGTAGCGTTGACCAGAGATTTGTGATGAATAATCATCAGTAATGTGGATTTAGTGACTAAGTGAGTAAAATGAAATAATAGAAGAGCTCCAACAGTCTGGGAAGTTAAGAAAATTACTTTGAAACCAGGAAAAGACAATAAGTATGCCATATCAGGATATTATGACGTCCAAAATCTAAGTCTCATATCAGGATATTGTATATCAGGATATTGTATATAATATCGATATGGTGCTGAGCTCTAGTTGATGATGATGGCGTGTATATTTATACGTTTGACTTCATCGTGTCTCATCACACTTATGAAACCAGATTTTAATATAATTCCTGTTATTTTATACTTTTCCTTTGAATCTAGAAGAATATTTTGGTTTAAGGATAAAAACAATAATTAATCCAACATATTAAACTACAGTAACTCCTGTGTGACAGTGAATGTTTATTTAATATAAACTCACATCAGGCTGCAGTTCACATTCACATCAACGGGGGGCCGTCCTCCCCCCTCCATCCACCGCCAGCACAACCTTTACAGGCAGCACTCTGCAGAACACTTCATTATTACTGTATTATTACTGTATTATTACTGTATCATTACAGGCTTTTATGTAAGTCAGACAATACTTATGTGTTTTAATACTTTAAGAACAGGAAGATCAGCGATGTCTGAGAGAATAGTTACCAGAAATGACAAACTGAGTTCTTCTTTTACATACCTTCCGTTTTTTAATTGATGACTTGTTTTTTAAGGCACATATTCAGTAGTTCAGTCAGATTTTACTTTAGAAACAAGTCTAGTTTTAGTTCTGTTGTGAGATTTGTGTAGTCTTTTTACCTGTCATTGATGAGGTAATGTTTTGTGTATGAATGTCTCTGATCATCACGGGACTCTGAGATTTATTATCAACTGTAGATCTCTTATTTACCACCGTGTTAACCGTCCTGCTTTATGTACACATCGCATCAGTCACTGGTAGGTTTTTATTTTAGGGCTGTCAATCAATTAAAATATTTAATAGCAATTAATCGCATGATTGTCCATTATTAATTGTGATTAATTGCAAATTAATCGCAGCTTTCTTTTAAAGGGAGATTTGTCAAGTATTTAATAATATTTAAAATGATGTCTCCAAAAGTGTTTTGTAAAGCTGATTTAAACAAACCTCCATTCATCCTGCTGGTTAACCAACCTTTAACCAACATTCAACCAACATTCAACCAACATTTAACCAACCTTTAACCAACATTTAATCAACATTTAACCAACATTCAACCAACATTTAACCAACATTTAACCAACCTTTAACCAACATTTAATCAACATTTAACCAACATTCAACCAACATTTAACCAACATTTAACCAACCTTTAACCAACATTCAACCAACATTCAACCAACATTTAACCAACATTTAACCAACATTTAACCAACCTTTAACCAACATTTAACCAACCTTTAACCAACATTTAATCAACATTTAACCAACATTCAACCAACATTTAACCAACCTTTAACCAACATTTAATCAACATTTAACCAACATTCAACCAACATTTAACCAACATTTAACCAACCTTTAACCAACATTTAATCAACATTTAACCAACATTCAACCAACATTTAACCAACCTTTAACCAACATTTAATCAACATTTAACCAACATTCAACCAACATTTAACCAACATTTAACCAACCTTTAACCAACATTTAATCAACATTTAACCAACATTCAACCAACATTTAACCAACATTTAACCAACCTTTAACCAACATTCAACCAACATTCAACCAACATTTAACCAACCTTTAACCAACATTTAATCAACATTTAACCAACATTCAACCAACATTTAACCAACATTTAACCAACCTTTAACCAACATTTAACCAACCTTTAACCAACATTTAACCAACCTTTAACCAACCTGAAGGTCTCATTCATCCTCCTGAATGTTAATCTCATCTCAGCTAATCATATAAACACATTAAAGACTTATTAGATTTTAAGTGTTTGGATGAAACCGTTTGTTGAACATTAAAGCTAATGATGTTAAAGTGGATCCATCCAGCAGGCGGGAGGGCGGTCCGATGGGGGGGGGGGGGTATGAATGGGTATATGTGGGTGTGTGGGGGGGGGCAGCTGGTCGGTCATAGATTGACTTAACCTCTGTCACTGTGATGGCTTTTGTGTTTCCTATTGGTCCAAAAAAACGGGGGCAGCTGTCCTCAACGCCCCCCCCCCGACTGACACACACTTTAGTTAACCTGACGTCAACATCAGCTGGATACAGAAGGGTTAAATGACACATTAAGTAGGTACGTTGATCGGTAAATTAATAAGTAAATAAATCAGTAAGTATGTGAGCAGGTAGGTAGAAAGGTAGGTAAGTATGTAAGCAAATAGGTGGCAGGTAGGCAGGTAATTACTGTATATATATATATATATATGATTGTGTAAAAATTAAACAGCATATTGGGTTTACTAATTCTGTTACCAGGGGGCAGCATGTGAAGAACAGTAGGGCAAAGAATCGAGCCCTTTGGTGCACCACAAGAACGTTAAGTACACGAAGAAATGACCGAAAAATCCCCGTCAGAGAGAGTCGAGTCTGACAGTGTGATGATAAATATGTGGAATAGTCCTTTAAAAGACTTTTAACAGAGATGTTGTCTTCATCTAAAGTGAGATAAATATCAATATAGAGTAATATTTTTCACGCAGCCCTGACTCCACTTTCATTTCTTTATCTGACTTTGTAATCAGGCCACATAACAACCCTCGTCCCCTTTGGCCTCATCGAACCTCCTTCCAACCAAACCTCCCCATCTGGCCCTGTGCCTCCCCCCCCTCCCTCGGTGAAAGGGGATTGACTCGATGAATGTTAACCAGTCGGAGGATGAGCGAGGGCCAAGCGCTGCTCTGTTGTTGTGATCCACTCAGGCGGAGCAGCGTTTGACGGAGAACTTTTTAACAGCTCCCTGGAGCTGCTCCATAAACGGTTTGGCTCGGGACGTTATTTGTCCCCGTTTCCTTTCTTTTGAGAGGGAGACTATTGTGATCCACACCAGCAAAGCCAAGGCAATCATTTCCACTGCTTTGGGTAATTTGGGGAGTATGAATGCTCTTGATTTATCATCTAGTCTCTATTAAAATCTGCGGGTCAGATTATGGCTCGGCATCTCCCGATCACTTCATTCAGCCATTATTCACTCGCTGTTGTTCGGCAAACAAAAGCAAAACGTGCTCATGTTTTCATCTCCAGACTCAGAAAGTCAAACTCTCTTTGGGCGACATGTCGGAGCGACGGCGACGAATCAGAGAGGATATTCAGAATAACATCACAGAACTATTACACATGACTGTCTCATTCTCCTGAGTGTGGTACCGGAAATCCTGTTTTTAATTAGGGAGGTGTTCTGGTGGTTCATGACGCACTGATACTGGATCAGATATCGGTGACAACGGGACCATTAAACCCAATTTTATGTTTTTATTAGAGCTGTCGAAGTTAACGTCACACAGCAGCTCCCTCTGGAGACACTAAAGTATTTATACTACTTTAAAAACATCTGAAGAACTTCCCAACACCTGGAAACAAAAAAGAACTAGGACTGTCAGCGTTAACGCAAATTCGTTTTAACGCCACTAATTTCTTTAACACATTGACGCAACTTATGATTTTTAGGATCTAGTGGCTCAGTTTTAAAGCTAGAGTGGAACCAAGATGGTGACAGCCAAAAACCAAGATGGAGACGGCGAAAAACCAAGATGGAGAAAGCCATAAACCAAGATGGAGACGGCCAAAAACCAAGATGGAGACGACCAAAAACCAAGATGGAGACAACCAAAAACCAAGATGGAGACGGCCAAAAACCAAGATGGAGACAACCAAAAACCAAGATGGAGACGGCCAAAAACCAAGATGGAGACGGCCAAAAACCAAGATGGAGACGACAAAAAAATAAGATGGAGACGGCCAAAAACCAAGATGGAGACGGCCATAAACCAAGATGGAGACGGCAAAGAAACAAGATGGAGACGACCAAAAACGAAGATGGAGACGACCAAAAACCAAGATGGAGACGGACAAGAACCAAGATGGTGACGGCCAAAAACCAAGATGGAGACGACCAAAAACCAAGATGGAGACGGCCAAAAACCAAGATGGTGACGGCCAAAAACCAAGATGGTGACGGCCAAAAACCAAGATGGAGACGACCAAAAACCAAGATGGTGACGGCCAAAAACCAAGATGGTGACGGCCAAAAACCAAGATGGTGACGGCCAAAAACCAAGATGGAGATGGCCAAAAACCAAGAAACACGAGTTATCTGATCTCTAAACAGTTCAGTGTAAATGCATCCTGACGGCTGAAACACCTCTGGAGGAGGGTTGAGACTCATTCTGTCCAGATGTTGAAAAGGTGTGAATGCATCTACATCTGTAGTGTTTCCTCCTCCCACAGTGTGAGTGGAAACCAGCCATGTTTCCACCAGTGAATGACCTACAGGTTGTATCACTACTGTCGCAGTAAACAGAGCACTAACTGTATTTACATGGATGTAAATGAGTCTCTCTGTGAGGTCACATGTCCCAGCTGTCAGGATGAACTCCCTGTGAACTCCTGGCGGTCTACCTGATGATGAACCCTCCTCCTCCAACGTCCTGATGGCTGGGTGGTCCTCTGCATTCACATCAGTGACGGGGGGGTGGAGCGGCAGCCATTGTTAAAGACAAAGAGGAGGGCCGAGGCCATTCGTTAAGCTAATTAGCTCTACGAGGAATCTGGACGTCCATCACTCTCCAGGTCACCTCACCCTCCCTCCTGCTGAGCTCTCAGTTAAACTACAACTAAAACCAGTCACTGAAACCAGTCCAGGTCTGTCTGACTGACAGATACTGACTCAGAGCTTCGACGTCCTCTCGAAGAAAACTTTGGTGAAGGTTTCCTGTGATCTGCTCAGACAGCAGCGACTCGCCAGCGTTTTATAAGAGTCTGTGCAGCTGTTAGCGGAGACATTCATGAGTTACTGCCAGTTGTAAAGGTTCTGATGAATTCAAAGCACTGTTACAGCAGTCAAATAAAAGCTTACTATGAAAACATGGTGTAAAACTGCCCCTTTTATTGGAACAAGTGTTACCATTATGCTGCGGAGCGATATTACGGCACAGCGCCGGTGAAAAATGGATGTGCTGATGTGCAGCCGGCCTGCAGCTTTATTACATGTCTGTAATTACAGACAGTAACCGTTAATGGTGCAACTGTTTGTTCACTGCAGCAGCTTTATAAAGAGACAAGGTTCGGCTTCATTATGTCTCACATATTTATTATTTCAACCAAAACAGGAGCGCCTGTATTCATCAGACTTTTAGGGTTTATACCTGAGAAAAGAGACAGCTGGGAAGAGAAGGACGTCATGTTTGTGTCTTCTGAGGTTTCACTTTCAAATAACTGGATGGAGTTTCTGAGTCCTCGTTCATGTTAACATGAATGTTATTTAAAAGTCGATACCGAGCTACAACCATGAAATAAATCTACAGAAAAATGACCAACAAACACCGACTCCTCTCAGGAACCAACAAACACCGGAGTCCGTCGGTGTTTGTTGGATCCTGAGAGGAGTCAGTCCGTGTTTTCTTGGCAGCAGCAGAGGATCAGAGGATGGTGGTGATGGTGGAGATGGTGGTGATGGTGGTGATGGAGGTGATGGTGGAGATGGTGGTGATGGTGGTGATGGTGGTGATGGTGGTCAAGGTGGTGATGGTGGTGATGATGGTGATGGTGGTGATGGTGGTGATGGTGGTCAAGGTGGTGATGGTGGTGATGATGGTGATGATGGTGATGGTGGTGATGGTGGTGATGGCGGTGATGGCGGTGATGGCGGTGATGGCGGTGATGGCGGTGATGGTGGTGATGGTGGTGATGGTGGTGATGGTGGAGATAGTGGTGATGGAGGTGATGGTGGTGATGGTGGTGATGGTGGTGATGATGGTGATGGTGGAGATGGTGGTGATGGAGGTGATGGAGGTGATGGTGGTGATGGTGGTGATGGTGGTGATGGTGGTGATGGTGGTCAAGGTGGTGATGGTGGTGATGATGGTGATGATGGTGATGGTGGTGATGGTGGTGATGGCGGTGATGGCGGTGATGGCGGTGATGGCGGTGATGGCGGTGATGGTGGTGATGATGGTGGTGATGGAGGTGATGGAGGTGATGGTGGTGATGGTGGTGATGGTGGTGATGGTGGTGATGATGGTGATGGTGGTGATGATGGTGATGGTGGAGATGGTGGTGATGGTGGTGATGGTGGTGATGGTGGTGATGGAGGTGATGGAGGTGATGGTGGTGATGGTGGTGATGGTGGAGATGGTGGAGATGGTGGTGATGGAGGTGATGGAGGTGATGGTGGTGATGGTGGTGATGGTGGTGATGGTGGTGATGGTGGTGATGATGGTGATGGTGGAGATGGTGGAGATGGTGGTGATGGTGGTGATGGTGGTGATGGTGGTGATGGCGGTGATGGCGGTGATGGCGGTGATGGCGGTGATGGTGGTGATGGTGGTGATGGTGGTCAAGGTGGTGATGGTGGTGATGGTGGTGATGGTGGAGATGGTGGTGATGGTGGTGATGGTGGTGATGGTGGTGATGATGGTGATGGTGGTGATGGTGGAGATGGTGGTGATGGTGGTGATGGTGGTGATGGTGGAGATGGTGGAGATGGTGGTGATGGTGGTGATGATGGATCGGCTGAATGATGTCGGATCTAAAACATCTTTCTCATCATGATTCATTCCCATCTTGAGTTTCTGAGAGCGGCCGTTTGAGCTCTGAATGATGTCCTCTTTTATTATTACATCTGAAATGTTTCACGGCCAACATGTATGTTAAAGCGTCTATTAATCAAACATGGCAGCCGTGTAATTTGTCAGCGCCGGCCTGCTGTGTCGATACCAGCTCGTATAAAAAGGCACAAACACATCAGCACTTTAATTAATGCAATTAAATGGAGCAACGATTTCTCACATCGGGCTCACTGTCACTGACTGAAGGGCCTCTTTATTAAACTGACTACACTTTATTTTCATTTAACTGAAGGAAATAAAATAAGAATCCTTCACTTCTACTCACAAACCTAAAAATAGAAACTATTCATCACATTCCTCCGGGTCTAAAAACACTTAGATTTAATAGAGCTTCTGTTTGGGTCCAAACTGACAGAAACAAACAAGAATAATAAGAAAATGTCTCTGATGTTCCTCGTCTCCTCGTTTTGTTTCCATTTTATACATTTATTAAAATGATTTAAGGAAGTCCCTTAAATTAAAACCTCTTTAGAGGGAGACCTGGCCAAGATAGCACACCATTACAATGTAGAAATAAATTAATGTGTTATAAAATACGAAAAACTAAATGATAAAATAAAACATGTTACAAACAGCAGTAGGTAGGTAGTTTAGGAATAACACTTTTCATTTAGATGCTGGTCGAGATTGTTAGGAGACGTTAACTCAACGTTTGTGGTGTCGATAAAAGAAATAAGATTTAAGATTTGTTATTTATTTCTGAGTCGACTTACTAACCTGTAAACATCTCATTTATCTGTAAAGATTTAGTGTATTTAAAAACAGTTGATGCGTAATTTACAGTACAGCTGCAACATGTTAGATATACAAAGTTTTTATCCATTTGTGCATGAAAAAACTTATTTAAAAGAAATGAAGAGGACAAATATACACGTGTATATGACTTTTTTTTCTAACATCTTTCCGGCTTTTTTTCGGACATTTTTGAGACTTTTTTTGGACAAAGACCCTCGATATCTGGAGGTCAGAGGTCAAGGGACCCCTTTGAAGATGAGAGTTTCTGGACAATATCTGTCATTGTTTTGTGTTGTTAATTGATTTCCAATAATAAATATAAACATACATATACATAAAGCAGAATATTTATCCACTCCCCATGTTGATACGAGTATTAAATACTTTTAGAACAGATAAAAGATGTGTGATTAATCCTGATGAACTATATTAATGGATGTACAGCCCTACTGTAGTCGTGATCCATGGTTGTATATAATAATCAGACTGTAACTGAGGGCCAGTGTAAAGCCTTTATAATCTAACGATAATACTGGGTGTGTTTTAATGGCTGTGCATTAAACTGAGTCTGACCCAGGACATCCCATCACACATTCCTGTCTGTAGTAATAACAGTGAGATGAGTATTTCTGTGCGGTGTCACAGATATCAGCTGAGACACCTCGTTAAAATAGCAGCTGCTTTTACACAGTTTGTGTTAGCTGATAAGACTCAATAGACCACTTACACTAATATTATGGTTACACATCATATTGTGATGTGACATGCTGCTCATGTCACTGAACAACTCCTCACTGATATATATAATATATATAACATATTAGAAGAATTAAAGAGCAGATTATAGAGTGAGTATGCTGCTTTAAAACTCTTTGGTATTAATATAGAATATATATATATATATATATATATGAGTGTGATGCCTCAGAGGACGATGATAATATGCTCCTCAGTGACTCCCTGTGATTGAGAGGAAAAAGACCTGTTGAAAAAGAGGCTATTTAATTAAGTAGCTAACAAAATACAAATCTCAATAGCTGGGGAAATAATTGTGCAACCCTCATTAAGCATTCCATCTGGGCAATTACCCTCTTCTTAGACTCGGGGAGTTATAAATGACCGGCCGGTAATTGAAGCTAGCAGTCAGCGAGAGCCTGAGATGAACTGAATTACACAATGTCATTAAAATAAATACATCAAATGATTATCCCATGGAAAATAAATGGACTGAACGCGTGTAATTGTTCTTTTGAATTAGTTCCTCCACCACTCTGTGAGCCATCGCTCAACCTCTGCTGGTGAAGACGTCCTGCATCATCACTTCTTTAGCATCAGATACTGGTGGAGGACGGGTTTCTACTGCAGGACGCAGTGAGACGTCCTGCATCATCACTTCTTTAGCATCAGATACTGGTGGAGGACGGGTTTCTGCTGCAGGACGCAGCGAGACGTCCTGCATCATCACTTCTTTAGCATCAGTTACTGGTGGAGGACGGGTTTCTGCTGCAGGATGCAGTAACACGTCCTGCATCATCACTTCTTTAGCATCAGATACTGGTGGAGGACGGGTTTCTACTGCAGGACGCAGTGAGACGTCCTGCATCATCACTTCTTTAGCATCAGATACTGGTGGAGGACAGGCTTCTGCTGCAGGACGCAGTGAGACGTCCTGCATCATCACTTCTTTAGCATCAGATACTGGTGGAGGACGGGTTTCTACTGCAGGACGCAACATGACAACAGGAACAATCCCATTGGCTGATAGTGGAGGGAACCAGGGAGATGATCATTTCCTGTTAGTGGAGGGAACCAGGGAGATGATCACTTCCTGTTAGTGGAGGGAACCAGGGAGATGATCACTTCCTGTTAGTGGGGGGAACCAGGGAGATGATCACTTCCTGTTAGTGGAGGGAACCAGGGAGATGATCACTTCCTGTTAGTGGAGGGAACCAGGGAGATGATCACTTCCTGTTGGACTACAGAAATACGTGGTCCCTGGAGGACTCTATACTCTGAACAGGTTTGTGTGGTGTGGACACGGCCAGTCTTCATATTGTCATGTGGATAATTCACACACAGATCTTCCGTATTCCAGCACCATATTTTCGCATCGTACTGGTGAGAAACGTCTTAAAGAGAGTAAATGGAGCTCTTCTTTGATTGCAGCAGTTATAAGATTAAGCAGCACACAACAGAAGAAAAGCTCATTCCTTGTTCCAGATATAGAGCTCTCACTGTGTGAGACGCCTCTTTGTCCTCGCTGACTGATTACTTCCTTGATTTGGTAAAAAAGAGGAATCCTTTCCTTTTTTACCTTGAACTCTGCAGAGGAGCCGACGCCTGAAACATTTTCCGCTCGATTGATAGTGACCTGATTTATGGGCCTTATTGCGCCGTATAATTAATTTTATGCATATGACTTCCTTTACAATTACCATGCGGGCCGATTGGAGAAGTTCACTGCTTATATGAAGCCATCAATAATTGCAGATTCATCAGTGGGCGGGCTGAACATCTGCAGGAGGACGAACGCATTGTCTCCTGGTAGGGAGAGACTGTGTAAAAGGGCACTAAACCCTTTAAAGAACACATCTGAAGGACATTTAGTCCGTCCAACACTCATCTACTGGGGCAGGTTTAGTGGTTTAACCCAGGAATCAGGCCTCGAGTTCAGCAGCCACAACTCCACAGGTTCAGGACAGGGTTGAAATAGAAAACAGGTATAAAAGCAGGTGAACAGAACTTAAAGGAGGACACAGACGAGTCAAATGAAGCTAAACGCAGTGACGATGATGATGTCAGACTGAACCGACAGTACGTGATGTCATCACCCACCCAGCAGCTGATTCCTCCTCTGCACTGACACCTGACATCATCATGTTTAGTCCACATAATGTAAAGTCTTCAGGTGTAAATCTACTCACCAACACGCTGCTGAACAATGACAAACACTGTATGTGGACATATTAATGTGACTGCAGCAGGAGATGTTTATTAAAGTCAGCTGTTAGATGTATGGCCTGCAGCAGGAAACACGCTGCGACTCAACTCATCTGGATGACATGAATAATTTAGCTGACACTAAAGGAGGTAATATAAATGCACACATATATTCTAATCTTTTCTGCAGTGGTGCGTGGACGCTGTGTTTCAGCCCGCCGCCGCCGCCGCCGCAGCAGCAGCAGCAGCAGACGCCCTCAGAGCTGAATTAATCCAGAAATGTATCTCCGCCTCAGAATTATTCACATACAGATGCATGATAATGATTCACAGATTAATCCGTGACAAGAGCGGCTGTCTGTCGGTGCGCTGACGGTAACTTTCTTCTCCCCGCTGACCTTTAGCTCGACAGCGGTCTCATTTCACAGCTAATACCCTGATAGACGCCGACAGCGCCGCGCTGCTGCAGCCTGCAGCCTGTCTGCCAGGACGCCAAGTGTCCCTGCAAGACAGCACACTGGGAACAGACGCCCCATCTGCATCCTCATCTCAACCACCAGAGTCTAGCATGAAAACACCACGTTTTATATCATCATATCTGTAGAAATTCATCTCAACCACCAGAGTCCAGTATGAAAACACCACGTTTTAACATCATATCTGTAGAACATCAGATCTGGGAGCAGGTAGAGAGGGAGGAACCCGGTGAACCGGGGGTTAATGGGGTCGGGTTAATCCGGCCATGTTTGGTCACAGCGGTGTTGGCGTTGAGCCGGACCAAAGGTCAGAGAGTCATTATGGATCGTCCTCTGGGGACCAGGAATATGTGCTCTACATATAATGACAAAATGGCGGCAGCAGAAAGTTTCCTCCACATGTTGAACGACGCTGCGCTCGCCGCTCGCCGCTCGCCGCTCACCGTGGAGACGAGGGAGTTGGACCGCTGCCAGAGTGCAGCAGTCACAACAGTGCTGTCTGTGAGTCTCACACCAACAGATGGGCCGAGGAAAACAGCTCATTTGGACACCAACAAAGAGCCAGCGATGATTTAATGATCATTCCTCATTCAGCCATTATTTCTATGGGCATATAATCAACTGACACACAGTATTTCCTCAGCGGGGGGGGAGACGCTCTCCGGTGTCGACAGACGCCGAGGCTTCCCGCTCTCGTGATGCCGAAGCATATTCATGACGTGAATTATTCTGCTGATTAGAAGCTGTTTTTATGACACACCTCTTCCAATTAAAGGGCTGATAATGAGCGCGTCCCCCCCGACAGGTGTTTTTGTTGTCGGCGCTGTGATTTACATGGAACAGTAATCTGTGTGAGAGGAGATGTAAAGCAGGTCAGAGAGGCGGCGTGTCGAGTCCTGATCCCAGCGTGTAGATACAGCTCTAACGGGGGGGGGGGGCGAGCTCTGGAGGTAGTGTGGTCGACCTGAGGTTCAGGTTAATTAATGAAGTGATCCGGGTTCAGGGAGGAGGACTCCGGGTCTCCTGTGGCCCCCCCAGCAGCAGGTCACAACACTGACAGATGCCCTATTACAATGTTAATGATAGCAGGACGGGGGGGGGGGGGGTCACCTAATCAGAGCTTTCTACCAGATAACAATCACAGGCACACGTTACTGATGGGACGAGGACACCCCCCTCCAGAACCCCTCCAGAACCCCTCCAGACCCCCTCCAGGCCCCTCCAGACCCTTCCAGGTCCCTCCAGACCCCCCTCTAGACCCTTCCAGGTCCCTCCAGACCCCTCCAGACCCCCTCCAGACCCCTCCAGACCCCCTCCAGGTCCCTCCAGACCCCCTCCAGACCCCCCTCCAGACCCCTCCAGACCCCCTCCAGACCCCTCCAGACCCCCTCCAGACCCTTCCAGACCCCTCCAGGCCCCTCCAGACCCCCTCCAGACCCCCTCCAGACCCCTCCAGACCCCTCCAGACCCTTCCAGGCCCCTCCAGACCCCTCCAGACCCTTCCAGACCCCCTCCAGACCCCTCCAGACCCCTCCAGGCCCCTCCAGACCCCCTCCAGACCCCCTCCAGACCCCTCCAGACCCTTCCAGACCCCTCCAGACCCCCTCCAGACCCCTCCAGACCCCTCCAGACCCTTCCAGACCCTTCCAGACCCCCTCCAGGTCCCTACAGACCCTTCCAGACCCCCTCCAGGTCCCTCCAGACCCCCTCCAGACCCCTCCAGACCCCCTCCAGACCCCCTCCAGACCCCTCCAGACCCTTCCAGACCCCCTCCAGGTCCCTACAGACCCTTCCAGACCCCCTCCAGGTCCCTCCACCCCCCCTCCAGACCCCCTCCAGACCCCCTCCAGACCCCCTCCAGTTCCCTCCAGACCCCCTCCAGGTCCCTCCAGACCCCCTCCAGGTCCCTCCAGGTCCAGATCCAGAGGACCGATCAGTGTTTGTCTCTTTGCTTCTAAACTCTTTGACTTTACTGTTGATGCTGAAGGAAACAAGATGATGATGAGAGAAGATCTGAAGCTAGAAGAAGCCTTTAAAGCTGATTTATCAGTGAAACCTGGAGCATCCTACTGCTGCTCATATCTATATATACTGTAGATATATCTATATATAGATATATATCTATGAGGTGTACGTCCTCCAGCTGTAAAATCCTAAATAAGTCATCACGGCGCAGAGAGAGCGAGGACCCGTGATGTGGAAAAGATGAAGCGAGCAGACGAGAGGCCAGGAGGCAAACGGGTGAAATTTATTTTTCAACCTCTGTCAGTTAGGTGCATTAATCTACGAGTGTGAGACCCTTCCCCTGCTCCCTCATCCCAAACATTAAATATCACCTGCCGTGATTAATCCCAACTTAATTAAATCCATCAGCGAGACAATGGCCAGCCAATGAGCTATGTAATCATTCACATAGTAAATTAAAAGAAGTAGAGGCTCCTCTGTGTTCGCCTCTGACAGAGATGGAGAGGATGGAGCAGGGGTCCCCGAAACTCAGCTGCTCATCCACACACACACACACACACACACACACACACACACACACACACACACACACACACACACACACGGTCAGATGTGGCATCACTCACCTCTGCTCATGCTTTGATAAAACATCTCATTCTCTCTTCACCAGACTCCATTTACAAACTAACGAATTTAAGGTCTGAAAACCTTTTTACACTTCTAACATGTAAATGAAGCATTCTGAGAGTTCAACAGAAGGACAACATGAACACGTTACTCAGCTTCTTCTCTAACTGAAGCTGTTGTGGGTATTTTGTAAAAGGTAAAACAAACAAAATCATCATTTAGTAACAATCGGAAACGCGTGATGCTGTAAAAGTGGAATTTGGGACGAGGAAACGTAGGGAAGAACGCTCAGTCTTTAGCGGCCCGTGGTCAGCCCGAGGTCGGCACGTATCGGACGCATTTCCGTTACTGATATCGGAACAATTTTAATAATTTTGTCCAGGATAATCGTGACGTGAAATGTTCATATCTTCACAGCACTACTGAGGAGTCTCCACGGTGATGGAGGCTGGTTTACTTCTGAATACAACTCATCTTTAAGTTATTGTGTCAACATCCTTTAAAAAGCTTCTGACCTCAAACACACACACACACACACACACACACCGTGCACGCTCCCATAATGGGCAAACAGCAGCCACAGCTGGATGTTAATGCCAGCAAACAGGATTATCCTCAGAAAGGATTCTCTGCTCAGCATTTCCTCTTAATTACATCCTCAGTCTGAGGGATGAATGGGCTGTTAGCAGCTATTAGCTGTTAGCTGTTAGCTGTTAGCTGTTAGCTGTTAGCTGAGGAGCAGAGCAGGTGAGAGGATGAAGAGTAGAGACAGGTGAGAGGATGAAGAGTAGAGACAGGTGAGAGGATGAAGAGTAGAGCAGGTGAGAGGATGAAGAGTAGAGACAGGTGAGAGGATGAAGAGTAGAGACAGGTGAGAGGATGAAGAGTAGAGACAGGTGAGAGGATGAAGAGTAGAGACAGGTGAGAGGATGAAGAGTAGAGACAGGTGAGAGGATGAAGAGTAGAGACAGGTGAGAGGATGAAGAGTAGAGACAGCTGAGAGGATGAAGAGTAGAGCAGGTGAGAGGATGAAGAGTAGAGACAGGTGAGAGGATGAAGAGTAGAGACAGCTGAGAGGATGAAGAGTAGAGACAGGTGAGAGGATGAAGAGTAGAGACAGGTGAGAGGATGAAGAGTAGAGACAGGTGAGAGGATGAAGAGTAGAGACAGGTGAGAGGATGAAGAGCAGAGACAGGTGAGAGGATGAAGAGCAGAGCAGGTGAGAGGATGAAGAGTAGAGACAGGTGAGAGGATGAAGAGTAGAGACAGGTGAGAGGATGAAGAGTAGAGACAGGTGAGAGGATGAAGAGTAGAGCAGGTGAGAGGATGAAGAGTAGAGACAGGTGAGAGGATGAAGAGTAGAGACAGGTGAGAGGATGAAGAGTAGAGCAGGTGAGAGGATGAAGAGTAGAGACAGGTGAGAGGATGTCTCTACTCAGAGTAGAGCAGGTGAGAGGATGAAGGATGGATGAGGAGGAGGATCAGAAGCTGTGATACAACATGCTTCACTCACACTAAATGTGTATTAATCCACCAGTGAAAATAGTCCCTCTCTGCTCCTGTTAGTGTGACAGGAAGTTCGGTGAGCAGCTGTTTAAATGAGGATCATGTGACGGTAATATCCAGCAGACAGGAAGTCACGGAGGACACGCCACCCCGGCGCTCTCCTCTGGCTCCTGACCGTGGTGAACACCTGAATGTCAGGTACTGTAGCGCCCACATTAACCCCTGATGCTCCTGTTTACTGCACGCCACCAATCTGGATTCCTGCTCAATTCATCATTAGTCCTCCTCCAACACACACACACACACACGGCGTGAACACACGGCGAGCACACGCCCTGCTCGCACCTCTCCCCTCCGTCCTCGCCGTGTATCCCTGAACCATTCATCACCGGGCGGCCGCTGACAGTGACGGATGGGTCAGCCCGCCACTGGCACTCTCCCAGCCCGAGACTCATACGGCCACCGCCGCAGACTGACAGCTGGAGCAACATGTCAAGTGGTGGAGAGACTGCGGCCATTAATAACCTCCGTCACACGATCACCTCGGCGTGGGGCCGGCTGCGCGGGCTCGGGGGGGCGTCGGGGGGGCGGCGGGGAGATGTCACGCGAGCGGGGCCGACAGTCATGGACGCCTGATCTTTAATCAAGTGTGCGGGGATGATGGGTAATGAATATATCGCTCACAAATTGGAAGGCGAGGGGGGGGGGGTCATGTGATGACCCATCTGTGGCTCGGGGCGACCCCGGGGAGCGGTCTCCTCTTAAAGACGACCCCCCCGCCGCTCCGCCACATCTGAGCACATGTAATGTGTCGTTCATTCAGTGACAGAGATCGTAATCATGTGAGGACGTCTGCTCCACGAGGCCCGACAGGCTCTGAAGCCTGCAGCAACCAAACTGTGATTATTCAACTGATTTAACTCTTCTGTTACTGCAGCAACCAAACCCTGTGATTGTTCAACTGATTTAACTCTTCTGTTACTGCAGCAACCAAACCCTGTGATTATTCAACTGATTTAACTCTTCTGTTACTGCAGCAACCAAACCCTGTGATTATTCAACTGATTTAACTCTTCTGTTACTGCAGCAACCAAACCCCTGTGATTATTCAACTGATTTAACTCTTCTGTTACTGCAGCAACCAAACCCTGTGATTATTCAACTGATTTAACTCTTCTGTTACTACCAACCAAACCCCTGTGATTATTCAACTGATTTAACTCTTCTGTTACTGCAGCAACCAAACCCTGTGATTATTCAACTGATTTAACTCTTCTGTTACTACCAACCAAACCCCTGTGATTATTCAACTGATTTAACTCTTCTGTTACTGCAGCAACCAAACCCTGTGATTATTCAACTGATTTAACTCTTCTGTTACTACCAACCAAACCCCTGTGATTATTTAACTGATTTAACTCTTCTGTTACTACCAGCCAACCAAACTGTGATTATTCAACTGATTTAACTCTTCTATTACTACCAGCCAACCAAACTGTGATTATTTAACTGATTTAACTCTTCTATTACTACCAGCCAACCAAACTGTGATTATTCAACTGATTTAACTCTTCTATTACTACCAGCCAACCAAACTGTGATTATTCAACTGATTTAACTCTTCTGTTACTACCAGCCAACCAAACCCCTGTGATTATTTAACTGATTTTCAATATGTTTTGTGTGTTTATTTAGTAACATTTGATGAAAAAACATAGTACTAGTACTTTTCCTGTAGTGCAGGATGTGAATACTTCTTCCACCAGATGAGCTGGATGACTGAGGTCAGAATGAGGGAATCAGCCTGTAAACTGACCGCTGATCAGTGAGCACAGCTGATATGATCTCCTCTCTTTAATGTTCATGTTTAATTGACTTTCACCTCTCCTTGTATCCCCGCTGAGCTGATGTATGCAAAGCAGGAGGCGACCGCGCAACCGTCCACGGCGAGCCGTTTGTTTCCGAGCGCTCTTTAAGAGCCGGGATGATCCTTTAATCCAATTCTACACGGCAATCAAAGATCCATGAATCAGGCCCATTATGAGCGGACCTGTGGCCGAGCCGGGCCTCCTGCATGTCATTACCGCGCCGTAACAAAGCTGCTTTTAATGAGATTCCACAAAGCTCCAAATCAGGCCGTCCCAGCATGCATCCTGGCTAATTCACTTAACGATAATTCATCCCCAAAGACAATCGCTAACTGAGGAGCGAGGAGGAGGAGGAGGAGGAGGCTCGTCCTCTCGACAACACGCTTCACTTTCAACCTTCACAGCCAAGAGGAGGCCCTCATCCCAACCAGGAAATACCATTATCCACGATGGGAGGAGCAGCCAAACGTAGAGGGAGTGATTAACTCAGACGTCCTCGGTGTCCCCGCACTCTGAGGCAGCAGGGAGGACGGCCCATCGAGAGCTAATAAAACCACGGCTAATGCTAGCAGCGCTCACTGCTTTATGAAGAGCAAAATAAATATGATATTCAAACTTTATACTGAGAGAGAATTCACTTTCAATCAGGGTCATTCATACCGCCTGCAAGACTTTACTGAGGGAATGTAAAAGCCCATCAGTCAGAGCGTGAGCGTACACGAGAAACATGAACATATCAGAGTTTATTCAAGTCGTTCGTTATGATTGTGAGGTTATTAATGTGATCTGAGCAGAGTGAGATCATCAGCATGTCAGACGTCTGGACTTCTTCTGTTGTTTTTATCTAAAAATCATAAATCACATCAAATTACACATGAAGAACTATCGTCTCTGAACTTTATGAATATTCTTTATACTTCACACTGACCGTTCCTGCACCAAACTGTACAGCTGTTTCACTATAACAACACGTTTTATAGTATTTTTCAGGTTTTTATTGTAGAAGTTGCAGTACTTGCTGTTATTTTCATTTTCTCTACTATGTTTATTGTTATGCACCAAAACTCAAGGCAAATATTTGTATGTGAAAACTTACTTGGCAGTAAACTAGAGCGGTCAATCTATTAAATATATACACAGTACATCAAAAACAACAGAGGGCCGAGGATAGAACCCTGGGGTACCCCTAAAAGTATTTTTAACTTCTTAGATATGCAGCCATTAATGGATACAAACTTCTGAAGAAGGAAGGACAACCAGCGCCGTCGTGGCGGCCGCGGCTAATGCATGAGCGTTTCTACAGATGCGTTTCTACAGACGCGTTTCTACAGACGCGTTTCTACAGACGCGTTTCTACAGACGCGTTTCTACAGACGCGTTTGTACAGACACATTTCTACAGACGCGTTTTTACAGACGCGTTTCTACAGACGCCTTTGTACAGACACATTTCTACAGACGCATTTCTACAGACGCATTTCTACAGACGCGTTTCTACAGACGCGTTTCTACAGACACATTTCTACAGACGCATTTCTACAGACGCATTTCTACAGACACATTTCTACAGACGCGTTTTTACAGACGCGTTTCTACAGACGCCTTTGTACAGACACATTTCTACAGACGCATTTCTACAGACGCCTTTGTACAGACACATTTCTACAGACGCATTTCTACAGACGCGTTTTTACAGACGCATTTCTACAGACGCGTTTTTACAGACGCGTTTCTACAGACGCCTTTGTACAGACACATTTCTACAGACACATTTCTACAGACGCCTTTGTACAGACACATTTCTACAGACGCATTTCTACAGACGCGTTTTTACAGACGCATTTCTACAGACGCGTTTTTACAGACGCGTTTCTACAGACGCATTTCTACAGACGCGTTTCTACAGACGCATTTCTACAGACGCGTTTCTACAGACGCATTTCTACAGATGCATTTCTACTGACGCATTTCTACAGACGCGTTTGTACAGACGCGTTTCTACAGACGCATTTCTACAGATGCATTTCTACAGACGCGTTTCTACAGACGCATTTCTACAGATGCATTTCTACAGATGCATTTCTACAGACGCATTTCTACAGACGCGTTTGTACAGACGCATTTCTACAGACGCATTTCTACAGACGCATTTCTACAGACGCGTTTCTACAGACGCATTTCTACAGACGCATTTCTACAGACGCGTTTCTACAGACGCGTTTCTACAGACGCATTTCTACAGATGCATTTCTACAGACGCATTTCTACAGACGCGTTTCTACAGACGCATTTCTACAGACGCATTTCTACAGACGCATTTCTACAGACGCGTTTTTACAGACGCATTTCTACAGACGCGTTTCTACAGACGCATTTCTACAGACGCGTTTCTACAGACGCATTTCTACAGACGCGTTTCTACAGACGCATTTCTACAGATGCATTTCTACAGACGCATTTCTACAGACGCGTTTCTACAGACGCGTTTCTACAGACGCATTTCTACAGAAGTGTTTCTACAGACGAATTCTGACTAGTCCCAATGTAGTTGTAGATATCTCTGATGTTAATTCAGGTAGTCAAGCTCAGCTATTAAATGTTCAAACAGCTCGCCATAAGTGCGTAGCGTTGGGACGGCGGTGGGACGGCGAGGAGCCGGTGGACGTGAAGGTCGGGCCACTCCTCTGTGAAATGAGCAGACAAAGTGGAACACTGAGTGGAAGAAAGGCGAGAGGCTGAGAGATCCGACCACCTGTCTGTCAGCTCCTTAACTAAAGATCTGACTTCCTTTAACTCAGCTCCCATCTGTTGACGTCCTATTGTCTGTTCAGTAATGCAGCTGCAGCTCCTCCTCCTCCTCCTCCTCCTCCTGTTATTCAAATACTGTTACTAACCACTGATTTATTCATTGGCTTTACACAGTCCACCACCCCCCCCCCCCCACAGACATAAACACACCCATCGAAACCCTCCACCCCGACCCCGACCCCCCCGCCCACGCTCTCCTTTTACTGCTCGACACATCACATCCTCCCCTTTATTTCTGTCCAGTCAGACCTCCCAGCATCCAGCTGTCACTCTCTGAGTCTCTGAGCTCTCTAAATATATATATATAAATATATATACAACTAGTATTTAATCCTCTTACCAACATGGGAGTGGACAAATATGCTGCTTTATGCAAATGTATGTATATATTTATTATTGTAAATCAGTTAACAACACAAAACAATGACAGATATTGTCCAGAAACCCTCACAGGTTCTGCATTTAGCATAAAACAATATGCTCAGATCATAACATGGCAAACTGCAGCCCAACAGGCAACAACAGCTGTCAGTGTGTCAGTGTGCTGACTTCACTATGACTTGCCCCAAACTGCATGTGATTATCATAAAGTGGGCATGTCTGTAAAGGGGAGACTCGTGGGTACCCATAGAACCCATTTACATTCACTGATCTGGAGGTCAGAGGTCAAGGGACCCCTTTGAAGATGGACATGACAGTTTTTCCTCGCTGACATTTAGTGTAAGTTTGGAGCGTTATTTAACCTCCTTCATGACCAGCTAGTCTGACCTGGTTGGTACCGATGGATTCATCAGGTTTATAGTTTACTATGATACCAGTATCGGACTTTTCTTCTGCCTTTCTTTAGGACATTTTCCAGACTTTTTTGGACTTTTTTTCAGACCTTTTTGGACATTTTTCGGACATTTTTTGTACATTTTTTTGGACATTTTTCAGACTTTTTTTCGGAAATTTTTCAGACTTTTTTTTTCAGACTTTTTTCAGACTTTTTTTGGACATCATTTGGATATTTTTTTTCAAACATTTTTCAGACATTTTTCAGACTTGTTATTGGAAATTTTTCGACAATTTTTCAGACAAAAACCCTCACACATTCACATATCGTGAGGTCAGAGGTCAAGGGACCCCTTTGAAAATGGACATGACTGGTTTTCTAGTTTCATATGATACCAGTATCTTCATTCTAGATTTAAAACTGAGCCGCTACAACCTAAAAATCACAGGTGGCATTAAACTAATTTGCGTTGACACGTTAACTTTGACAGCCGTAGTATAAACAGTAAGTTTTAGTCCTGAATCTAATCTGAGTCTTATGCTTCTGTCTCCAGGTGTTTCCAGGTGTTTCCAGGTGTTTCCAGGTGTTGGGGAGTTCTACTGCAGATGTTTTAAAGTGGTATAAATCCTCTCACTAACGGTGTTGAACCTCCACACTGACAGTCGGTCGTCGTGAGCGTCGGTCTAGTTTTCGCGGTGTGTCCTCGCCGTCGGCTCTAGTCTGACCGTGTCGGAGGTTTTTCGGGCGGTTCAGCATGTTGCATCGGCGGCTGAGCAATCACTCTGATTGGCTGTTCAGCTTTAAACCGATCAGTTTAACCCCCCCCCCCCCTCCCCTCCTCTTCCTGGTGTCTGATTAGCTCTTCACTACAGGAGACATCTTGTCTCGCTGCTCCCCGCCGGCGGCCTCTTTGTGGCTGATTTCATGCCGTGTTAAACGCCGTGTTCTCTGACAGCGGGAGGCTGACAGCCCGCCGTGCTCCACGCCGCGGTATACGAGACAGATACCGCCACTTACCGCCGCCGCCTGAGGGAAATATGGCCTCTTTTATGACGGAGGATTTAAGTGATGAGTTAGCGGCCGACCGAGGTCAGACCCAAAACCATGGTGGGAATAACCTGTCAGGGGGGGGGGAACAGCCCACCCACAGTCCTTTACTTGGCTTTAAGTCCAGCCCCCCCCCCCCCCCGTCCTGCAGGGCAGAACAGTTTTACAAGCCCCCCCCCCCGTCCTGTTAATAAAGGCTGAAGGCTGCAGAATGGGCCTGGTGCTGCTGTTTGACTGCACACGGCCCGCTGTAATAAAGTGACCATTCATCCACCGCTCCCTTTCACTGGATCACTGAGGGGGGGGGGGGGGGGGGGTGGGGGGTGGGGGGGGTGGGGGGGGGTCAGGCTACGCTGCTCCTCCAGCTGCATTAGCTTTAATTGATCTTCAGATTTGTGCATCTGAAGCTGCTTTTCTGTCCCGTTTCCTGCGGCGTCCTTTGTGGCGGCGGCAGTGACGGTATGAGATGATGAGGAGGAGGAAGAGGAGGATGAAGAGGATGAAGAGGATGAGGAGGATGAGGAGGATGAGGAGGATGAGTGGCTGCTCTTCTGCTCGAGTGGAGAGTCACGGCGCTCAGAGAGGCTTTAGGCCACACGGAGGGATCCCAGACACAATGGCTGCTACACGTTACGCTGCGTTAAGACCACTCGCTTTACTCACACGAGTCGGACCGCCGGTATCATCTGTGTTCTAGAGGCTCCGGAGAGGAGGAGGAGCTCGTCTCCATGGATACCAACAACATGTCCTCCATCAACCATGGAAGAAATAACCTCTGTAGCTGCTTTGTACATGTTGGCGAAGTCTCAGATATGTCAGAAAACCAAACTCCGTGGTTTCTGGGTTCATAACATCACCCGGCGCTGAGCTGTATTCACATCCAGTGTTATTCCACTGACTGTATCTAGCAGCCACACGTCTCTACTGAGGGATGAACCCTAAAGAAACTGATTTAATATCAATAAACTGATCAAAATGATGCTGAAATAACTACATAATGATGCTGATTAGTAAAAAGTCTGAATTCATGCTTTGTCAGGTCTGTTACCATGACGACAAGCAGACAGGTTTTAAAATGCTTGTTTTGTGAATGGAGTCTGGTTGGATCAGTACCAGAATATAACAGCTGCTCCATCAACACTCAACATGACGTCATCTAGAGACGTTGTTGTTTCTCCCAGAGACAGTTAACATGTGAGGCTGCAGGTCGTATCCACGACGACCCTCCGACGTTTTATACTTTCTGAGGTTTGTTTTGGTTGACGGATACGAAACGGATATGACGTCACGTTACTCAGACTACCACAATAAAAGCGGTAACTTCCTTCTAACTCCACAGAGACTCAGATGAAGCAGATATATCGATTCTGGCATTAAAACATCTGTTTAGAAATCATAAAAATATAAAATATTTCCCTCCCCTACTATTTATCTATCATAAAAATACATAAAACTGTTATTTTTAATGTGATCTGAAGCTTTATTCTTCCTCTGAGTATTTAAATGTTGTCGAGGAATGTTGATATTATTTTAAAAGCTGTGTTACTTCAGTATAAAATGAGCAGTTAATAAATGATAACGGATCCTCTCCCTCCAGTTGACAGTGAAGGAATGGCTGCAGCAACTTTTAGACTGTGGATCATCGCTGCAGTCGATCTATCGGGACGCTCCTCATTTCCTTAATTAGGACTTTTAGTCGTTGAGGTAAATGTCTTTTTAATTCATTAGTAATATCTTTGTAATTAGTAACTATTAGGCTGATCAGCTGAGGACAACACTGAGGTGGCTTATCAAAAGCAAATTAAACATCATCAACAGACTAATGTGGGTTTGATGGTGCTGCGTCGGTACGAGTCTTAACTAATGACACGGCGGCGGCGGCGCTGCTCTCGGGCTGAGTGGCCCCATTAAATCAGCCGGCCGCCGTAATGCTGGAGGTGTTAACAGATTGATTCTCTTAATCTGTTCAACTACATCAGCAGCACACAGTCACGCACAGTTAAACGCTCACTTTTGGGCCGAGAAGAGGCCGCGGCGTTCCCCCCGATGGAGGCCGTGGCGCCCCCCCCCCCCCTCTGCTGTCGGGCAGAATGGCGAATCTTCAAGTTCATTCAGCGTGATTAAACCAGAGCGGGGACTTTTCTTCCCGGCTAATTATGTGGAAATTACAAAGACAATAAAGCATCTGGTAGTCATTCTTCCTCTTTCACGTTTCCCTCAATATTGTGACAGGCTGATGCATTGTGGGTGAGAGCGGCGAGCCGGCTGAGAGCCGAGGTCAGCGGAGAGCAAATAGATGAATTTATAACTTTGCCTTTTCACGGCGGGGATCATTGTGTCCCTCGCTGTTCCACCCCAGAGACCACCACTTATTCTGAGGATCACTAATACCCCCCCCCCATCTGGAGGACACAAAGACCAGGACCCCCGACCAGGACCCCCCCCCCCCCAAAGACCAGGACCCCCCCCCCTCAGACCGGCAGCCCACCCTAGTAAAGACGCTGTGTTTTCTAATTCTAGTCTGCTTCCACCAATTCAGCACACAAGTCACAGCGCCGCTCACAAAGAGCAGGAAGTCACGTCCAACCGCCACCGACTGAAGAAACTACAGGAAGAATTATTATTATTATTATTAATAATAATAATAATAATAATAATAATAATAATAATAATAATATATCTAATATATCTAGTAATAAATAAACATTTTGACTTAATCTGAGGCTGAAACACAAAACACACAAAGTGTCAACGATCATTAGCTTTCACTTAAATTGTTAAAATACAACAAGGCGTGTTTCTAGCGGCGACGCGTTGGTAGCGACGCGTTCCTAGCGATGCGTTCCGAGGCGTTCCTAGCGAGGCGTTCCTAGCGAGGCGTTCCTAGCGAGGCGTTCCTAGCGTTCCTAGCGAGGCGTTCATAGCGTTCCTAGCGAGGCGTTCCTAGCGTTCCTAGCGAGGCATTCCTAGCGACGCGTTCCTAGCGATGCGTTCCGAGGCGTTCCTAGCGAGGCATTCCTAGCGTTCCTAGCGAGGCGTTCCTAGCGTTCCTAGCGTTCCTAGCGAGGCGTTCCTAGCGTTCCTAGCGTTCCTAGCGAGGCGTTCCTAGCGTTCCTAGCGAGGCGTTCCTAGCGAGGCATTCCTAGCGTTCCTAGCGAGGCGTTCCTAGCGAGGCATTCCTAGCGTTCCTAGCGAGGCGTTCCTAGCGAGGCGTTCCTAGCGTTCCTAGCGAGGCGTTCCTAGCGAGGCGTTCCTAGCGAGGCGTTCCTAGCGAGGCGTTCCTAGCGTTCCTAGCGAGGCGTTCCTAGCGTTCCTAGCGAGGCGTTCCTAGAGTTCCTAGCGAGGCGTTCCTAGCGAGGCGTTCCTAGCGTTCCTAGCGAGGCGTTCCTAGCGAGGCGTTCCTAGCGAGGCGTTCCTAGCGTTCCTAGCGAGGCGTTCCTAGCGTTCCTAGCGAGGCGTTCCTAGAGTTCCTAGCGAGGCGTTCCTAGCGAGGCGTTCCTAGCGACGCGTTCCTAGCATTCCTAGCGAGGCATTCCTAGCGAGGCGTTCCTAGCGTTCCTAGCGTTCCTAGCGACACTTTTCGAGTGACGCGTTCGGAGCGACGCGTTTCCAGCGACTCGTCTCGGTGTGATCGGGGTTGTTGAAAGTCGTGCTGAGCGTCACGGAAAAAATGGGAAATTTATGTCTATGAACACGAATCATATATATAATAGATAATAGATTAAATTTTGTGACTATTTCACGAACTGCTGTGAGACTGTGTTGATATACAGTATATATATATATCTATATATATAATATATATAGTATAAAAATAGTGTTTTTATTTCTTTCCTCCGACCTAATGAAGTAAAGTTAGTTGGTATTTAAAGGTGCGTGAACACCGTCCCTATCCGGTCTCCGTTCACACCTCGTCTCCGCCCGTCTCGTCCACCTGCTGTCCAACATGTCTTCCTCCACAGCTCTGCTGCGACCCGCCTTAATTAAATGTGCACTTCATTAATGTAAATTGGGGGGCTTTAATGCCCTTGTTGAAATTCTGAAGAAAGTGCAGCGGCCTCGTGAAACGCTGCAGCATCATTGCAAATTAGATTAGGGAGCAAGAAAGGCAGTAAAATTAGAATGATAATGGTTGATATGGCTCCCTGACAGGCATGACTATTCAAGGATCAATGGGATGTTGAATGCTTTACTTCTCAAAGGCCGGGGGACAAACGTCAGCCTACAGATGTGCCTTTTGGAAGCACTTGAAATTAGTTTAATTTGGTAAATGGTAGGGATTTAGAAGCTTTTAGCCCGACTGTAACAAGACAGGAATACATTGAAATGTTTTGCTCTTCTGTTATTAGCATAAAACGGGGACGGGCCCATTTGCATTCCCAACAAGTCCATTTTTTTTTCCTCCTCTACCAGATTACATTTGCATTCGCTGCTGCTCAGCATGAACACTGTTTTTAACCCGCCGTAATCCTTTTAAAGGGGAGGGGACGGCTTGATTTTATTCCAACTAATCCAATCAAAGACACCAATTAGGAGGTAATTTTGATTAAAGTCCAATAAGTGTGACGAGCAGGAGGCCGTCAGCTCGGACACAAATTATCATCGGTGACCGGTTCACAAGCTCAAATATGTAAATGTCAGCGTCACTGAGTGAAAATAACACCGTGTGATGAAGAAGAAGGTTAAACACGGCGTCCTGACATCACTGACCCCAGGGCATTGTGGGTAAACAGACGGACGAAGAGGAAGTGACTTTTTAATTCTCTTCAGATTAAAACCAAACAGCACAAAGAGATGAATTAATATATTATAGACACACGTATCCTTCTAAATAGATTTAATAGAAATACTTTATATATATTATTATATTATGAGGGAATCTACAGTGTTAAACAAAAAAACACGGCTGCAAATAACAAATATTTCCATTATCACTTAATCTGATGATTATTTTCAAAATTAATTCATTATTATTTTAGTCAATAAAACAGGAGAGAATATTGAAACATGTTTTCTTCATGTAGTCTTGTTTTGTCTGATGAGTCGAAAATCAAAAAAGAATAAATATATAAATAAAAAAATTAATAAAATTAAAAATTAAAAATGTGAGACAAAGAAACACAGAAGATCCTCACATCTGCAACACATCCAATGTTTGTTTAACAATTAACTCATTATTAAAATGTGTTGCTTAGTCATTTTTGGTCAAACGACGAATCAGTTAATCAACTAATAGATGAGTCAGTAGGTAAAGTTATTAAACTGTACAGTGTAGAATAAATGTACAAATGTATATTAATAACATGCAACTAACGATTATTTTCACTGTCGATTAAACTGATTATTTTCTGGATTAATCGATTAGTTGTTTGGTCTCTAAAATGTCAGAAAACGGTGACGACGTCCTCAAATGTCTCAAAGATCTTCAGTTTACTGTCACAGAGGAGCAAAGAAACCAGGAAATATTCACATTTCATCAGAGAATTTAATCTCTTTTTTCTTAAACAACCCTTTAATCAGTTTGAGTAATTATAAAAAATAGTTGGCGATTAATTGAACAGTTTACATCTAATCGATTAATTATTGCAGATCTATTAATAATTATATGATGGTAATAACATCATTAAGGAGATAACTCTGGTGTTGATTCAGACGTTTTCAGTCTGAAACTTTATTAACAAAGTAAAATAATATTTCTTGAATCTGAGAATCAGAATCAAAGATGAATAATAATTCTGATTTGAGATGATTTTTCCACCCTGATGTCACAGGGATGTAACTGATATTAAAACAGTATAGAAGTTAAATACAATATAAAAAATTAGACGTATTATATTTGTCTAATAAAACAAGTCTAATATCTAAATATAACAGTCCGACTGGATCCATCAGACAGTCAGGATCAAACACTGGTTACTGAGGTGAGCTTCACCTGATGGGGGGGGGGGGGGGTCATGGCAAAGAGGCGACTGGCTGCCCCATAATTAATCAGCTTCACTGTAATTAAGGTGTCCATCAGAACGCCAGGCAGCGGCGGCGTAACCCGAACAGGGGCCGCAGGAAGTCAACCTGCAGGAATAATGAGTTCACCTTCAACTGGCTCAGAACCAGAGACACCGTGTTACAATATTCACCTGATGGACCACCTGATGGATCACCTGATGGACCACCTGGTGGATCACCTGATGGACCACCTGGTGGATCACCAGGTGGATCACCTGGTGGACCACCTGGTGGATCACCTGGTGGATCACCTGGTGGACCACCTGGTGGACCACCTGGTGGATCACCTGGTGGACCACCTGGTGGACCACCTGGTGGATCACCTGATGGATCACCTGGTGGATCACCTGATGGATCACCTGGAGGATCACCTGGTGGACCACCTGATGGATCACCTGGTGGATCACCTGGTGGATCACCTGGTGGACCACCTGGTGGACCACCTGGTGGACCACCTGGTGGACCACCTGATGGATCACCTGGAAATGTGAAATGTATCTGTAATGGATTAAAAGTACCTTAAGAACCTTTAAATTGTACTTAACTTGGTAAATTCCTTCAGTCCTCAGTTTCATTCCTGCTGACCAACGTATAGATTAGATTTAAGGTACATTTTCACCAGATAAAAAATGTGCGATTACTTTGCGATTAAATATTTTAATCAATTGACAGCGCTAATATTTCTGTATTTATTTATTTCCCCTTAGTCTTTCTTCTATTGTACTTTTTAATATAAATGATATACTGTATTGTTCCTTTGTGTCCTTTTGAACATCACTCTTGTTCTCTTTGTACCAGTTTTGTCAATAAAGTTTAAGTTGAGTGCTGCAGGTTGTTGCTCTGTGACCTTTGACCTTTGGGTGCCAGAAAACAAATGAATTTCTCCTCCCGAGGATCATTAATTATCTATTTGGTGAATTAAAATGTCTGCATCTTTTATGACGAGGTTTGATGACGTGTTGTTTTTTTATTTTAGAACCTGCAGCGGTGTCGTTGGTAAAGGGTCGGCGAGCGCGGCGAGCACGGCGAGCACGGCGAGCGCTCTCTACACGCAGCCTCCTCCGGCCCTCACAGCGTGGATCAATGGGAAAAAGTGGAATTAGTCATTCTAAATCATGCAGCTGTGGTCGAAGAGAGCTCCTCCAAAAATCATTAAACAATCATGTATTCCCATTGATTTATTCTAAATACCTGAGGGGAGAGCAGATTAAAGCAGGAAGAGCCGGTAATGCAGATGAAGCAGCTGAAGGATGGCGGCTCCTCGGGGAACGCTTCTGTCCTAATCAGAAGGAAACAATACTGCTGCAATTACCAGCCTAAGCAGGTCTATTAAGGCTCCTTCACTTGACATATTTATGTATTTCAGATACTGCAGGCCACATTAAATGGACTTTATTCAGTCACTTTTACATTTGTGCAGTAAACAGCGAGACACCGGGGACGAGGTGAACTACCCATCTGCTCCTGTGGTGGAACATCAGCAGCTAACAATTCTGTTCATGATCAATCAATCTGATCATTACTGTCTCCATCAATCAACTGACTGTTCTAGAAAACATCAGAAAACCGTGGAAATCCTCATCACGTCTCCTTATTTAGGATCCAAGCAGCGACTATTATTACTGCCTTTATTTTATAATAACCATCATTAATAAACCATTACTTTGATAGGTAACTAAACTTAGTTAATAGTTATTTTAATGTTAACAAACAATGAAATGATAATTAATAATGTTTACTAATTATTAGTAATGCTATAATTTCTGTTATTTTAACAGTTTATTGTTGCACACATTAGAGCATTTTATACAATATATCAAGTATCTGTTAATGATTAAGATATTATTTGTAAACCTTTAACAAATTGTTCGTAAAACATCTATAAACATTATATAGATATTCATAACATATCATATTTATTAATGGTTAATAACGTTAGTAATCAACAACACAGTTATACTTTAAATCTGAGTCAAATAATAAAAGAAGTACTAATTTAACCAGAGTTTGGACCTGCTTTACTAGAACTACCTGAAGCTGGTGTTCAGAACATGTTCATCTTGTTGAGTAAGTATATGTTCCCCTGATATTTTTTTATTCTAAGAATACTTCCATGAATCTGAATCTCTCATTTATGTGTTTAATTTTAGCATCCATGGATTCTTTGGACTTGGTGAGGCCTGACCTGTACCGGCACAAAAGAGGGAACTTTCCGGTGAAGGACGAATGCCGACCCGCGGACTTCGACGCTCTGCAGCATTTTGACACCCGACCTACTGATATCTTCCTCGTCACATACCCCAAGTCTGGTCAGTCGTCTGCTATAGTTTTAATCTTGATTACATCAGTGATTACCAGCATATATAGAACATACAGCTTGAGAGGCGTTCACTGCTGCTCGTAAAGCTCACCGCTGTAATGAATGAAATTAATGTAGTAAATGATGAATGTGTGAGGGTTTTTGTCCGACAAAATGTCTGAAAACTTTCCAAGAAAAAGTGTGAAAATTGGACAAATATCTGGAAAAAAGTACGACGTGGTTGGTACCGATGGATTCCTGAGGTTGTCTAGTTTCATATGATGCCAGCATCGGTCACGCTAGTCACGTGACTCGTTGGTATCGTCAGTCCCGAGAGTCGTTAGTCACGTGAGTCACTAGTATCGTTGGTCTGGTCTGATGTCTAGTCTGGTCTAAAAACACTATTTCTTGTGCGTTGATTTATTAACTAAAATATAGAAATCATTACCAAACAAACATTGTTTGGACTAAATCCACTCTGAGTGTTGTTTTAGTGGCGTTAAGGCCTCGTCTGTTAGGAACTATTATGAAAAAACACCACCACAGTATTTTATCAAGTTTTTAAAGGTTTGAACACACAGCTCAGCTGGTACCGGTACTGGTACCGGTGGGTAAAAGAGGTTAAAGTCTAACTGATGTATAAAGCATGACTAAATGATGATAAAGTTATTACTTGTTATAAACCCTTACAATGAAAACAAATAGAGGACAGAATGAACGGACCGCTCTGATTGGTCCTGTGACCCGCTGTGGGGGGGTCGACCCTCAGGTTGAGAACCTCTGCATTAGACAAACAGCAGGATGAGAATCATCTCATGACTCTCAGAGATTATCCCCAAAACCACTAAAGCTATTCATGACACCGGCTATATAGATGTTATTTATCGCAGCCAATTATCTCATAAAATATGGATTAATAGAAGATATCACTCAGAGGCATGAATATGAAGCGATATCTGAAATATAAATTACAAAGATTTAAATAACCAGTAAAGCCTTGTAACTTATTCCCTGAGAGGAAATATTAATCAGGACAGATTAATGTCTCTGAGGAGATGTTTGAAGTCAGGAAGCTTTAAATAATGAGAGAGAGAAAGAGACGCAGACGTTGAGGGTTTACAGATTAAACTGGTTTAAGAGCTGCAGTCACACTGACAGTTTACACTGAGGGTTTCATCCTCACTGTGGTCAGTGTGGAGACACTGAGCTGTTCACATGGACGGAGAGGAAAGAGTCTCTGGAGCAGTGAGGAGCTGCTGGATATACCTGTATATATATAGATGTATATATCACCATGACACTGAAACCTGGAGAAACTCAGCACTGTAAGACACAACAGAGTAACTGATAGTTTCAGCACAGCAGGAGTTATATTTAGTAGTCGATAACAACTAGAGGAGGGAAAACAAGTCCATTCACCTGTGTATCGTGATTTATTTTTTTACGAATTTGAAAATGAGTCTTTATCAACGCTGCTTCCACTTTGTTTCGGCACATATAGACGTGTGAGACTAAGCGACCTCCGCTGCTCAGATATGGACCTTTATGAAAGTACGATACGACCTGATGATGTACGATACACAAGGTCTAAAATCACGTTTTTTCCTCACCTGCCACTGTGTCAGGTCACTGAACATTTCTACCAGCCGCACACAAGAATCTGGCGATATGATACGTATCATGATACATATCATGATACGTATCATGATATGTATCATGATACGTATCATGATATGTATCATGATACGTATCATGATATGTATCATGATACAGGGGTAACGATTTATTTTTTTAAGTTAATTTTAGGAGAACTATCATAGTATAAAGAACACCCCACCATATGCATAAAATCTGAGTAAACCAAAGTTTACTTTAGAATCACAGAGGGCTCATCTCTTTGCAAATAAAATAAAGTATTGACTGAGTTAATATTTGCATACAAACAATAAATTAGAAATCAATACTGTTTTTTTGAGAATCGATTTGCAATGTATTGCAATGCTCGATATTTTGGATATTTCCTTCCACCCCTAGTAAACACAGACTCAGTGTTAACAGACAGTAGATATATGGATCATGTTACCTTAATACCAGACTATTTTATATTTAGGAATTGCTCTAAAAAATGCCATTTCTTAATATAAGGAGAGCCTGTCTGCCATGGTGGCAGCTGACCTGAAGCTTTACCTGCCACAGCCAACATTTACCCGTCTTTGGCAGGTTGCGGGTGCTAATTTCATTCCCTGCCGATACATCAGACGCTGAACTATAAATGAAACCTCAGCAGCACCGGCCATGAATCAAGTCTAAAACCCGTCCTGATAATTATAGCTGTGAGATCAATATATTATGTAATCTGGTTCATTATCTTCCTCAGTTCAAAGTCTCATCTCACAGTTCAACAAGAAAACAAAAAGTCAATTGAACTCTGATGCCGCCTCAGAGAGACTGAACGGTATCTGGACGTGGCGTCGGCGGCGCCGCTCATCGACTGGACTCAGACTTGTTGAGCCGCTCGATATTTCTTCAGCACAAACGGAGAAAATGAAAGCACTTTTAAAGGCTGAGGCGACTGTTCTGCCACAGCAATCTGCATCCAATGCAGCATCGACTGCTGCAGCGGCTTTACTATGTGGCTAATCAATGAGGGTCGGGGTTGGGATGTAATGATTAACTCTATACGGGGTTCCTTAGGCTGCCATGACGACCAACATCCATACCTGCACATCAGGCTCCATTTAACACTTTAGAATACGTCCCATCACAGCTTTACACTTACTGGATTTATTATAACATCTGGTTCACAGCTGGGTTCAAACAGAAGAGATAAAGATCAACATCAAATCTACACTTTAATTCAACTCACCGCTCAGTGAAATGATGGATATTATGGTCTGTAACAGACATGACAGTTCACCTGCCATCCACACATCAACCGTGAGACTAACTGACACGATCCACACGCTCTCACGCCAAACAGTATGAATCAAATATATTCATAACCACAGACTGTGTGTAAGAAGTGGACGTAGTCACCGCGACATCACCAACTGGGGACTGATGTTCTGAAGCCTCGAGTAAAGCATTTTAGTCGTCTCCATCTTGGTTTTTGACCGTCTCCATCTTGGTTTTTGTCCGTCTCCATCTTGGTTTTTGGTCGTCTCCATCTTGGTTTTTGACCGTCTCCATCTTGGTTTTTGTCCGTCGCCATCTTGGTTTTTGGTCGTCTCCATCTTGGTTTTTGTCCGTCTCCATCCTGGTTTTTGTCCGTCTCCATCTTGGTTTTTGGCCGTCTCCATCTTGGTTTTTGACCGTCTCCCTCTTGGTTTTTGGCCGTCGCCATCTTGGTTTTTGGTCGTCTCCATCTTGGTTTTTGGCCGTCTCCCTCTTGGTTTTTGGCCGTCGCCATCTTGGTTTTTGGTCGTCTCCATCTTGGTTTTTGGCCGTCTCCCTCTTGGTTTTTGGCCGTCGCCATCTTGGTTTTTGGTCGTCTCCATCTTGGTTTTTGGCCGTCTCCCTCTTGGTTTTTGGCCGTCGCCATCTTGGTTTTTGGTCGTCTCCATCTTGGTTTTTGGCCGTCTCCCTCTTGGTTTTTGGCCGTCGCCATCTTGGTTTTTGGTCGTCGCCATCTTGGTTTTTGGTCGTCTCCATCTTGGTTTTTGGCCGTCTCCATCTTGGTTTTTGACCGTCTCCCTCTTGGTTTTTGGCCGTCGCCATCTTGGTTTTTGACCGTCTCCCTCTTGGTTTTTGTCCGTCTCCCTCTTGGTTTTTGGTCGTCTCCATCTTGGTTTTTGGCCGTCGCCATCTTGGTTTTTGTCCGTCTCCACCTTGGTTTTTGGTCGTCTCCATCTTGGTTTTTGTCCGTCTCCATCTTGGTTTTTGGTCGTCTCCATCTTGGTTTTTGATCGTCTCCATCTTGGTTTTTGTCCGTCTCCATCTTGGTTTTTGTCCGTCTCCATCTTGGTTTTTGTCCGTCTCCATCTTGGTTTTTGGTCGTCTCCATCTTGGTTTTTGGTCGTCTCCATCTTGGTTTCTGGTCGTCTCCATCTTGGTTTTTGTCCGTCTCCATCTTGGTTTTTGTCCGTCTCCATCTTGGTTTTTGGTCGTCTCCATCTTGGTTTTTGTCCGTCTCCATCTTGGTTTTTGGTCGTCTCCATCTTGGTTTTTGTCCGTCTCCATCTTGTTTTTTTTGTCGTCTCCATTTTGGATTTTGGTCGTCTCCATCTTGGATTTTGGTCGTCTCCATCTTGGTTTTTGTCCGTCACCATCTTGGTTTCTGGTCGTCTCCATCTTGGTTTTTGAACGTCTCCATCTTGGTTTTTTGTAACCAGAAGTGACAGGAGAGTATACCAAACAAGTTCTAATTTGATGAAACAGTTTGCTGAGAAGTGCTCTAAATGTTCCTGACTATGACCATTTACAATCTGAAGTAGTTTCATTGAACACTATTGTATTGTAACACATGGAAAATGTCCTCATAAATCAAATAAATAAATGCTTTTCTGACTTTCCCTGTAACCTTGCTCAGGATGACTCTGACTATGATAAGGTAAAAGTTAATTTATTGTACAGTTTTGGAGAAAATTAAAAGGAAAGTTTGCTCAATTGACATTAAAACATTCATATTTTCCTCATATTTGAACTGTCATAAAGCTTCTTTATTCTCTCCTCTTCAGGATGAAGAGTCAGATATTTCCCTGCTAAAAGAATATTGGACTGACATTCATCAGGTGACACAAACACAAAGACTCCTGATGAATCATCATGTTGATCTGTGACTGATAACGTTTGTTCAATTTAAGGCGAGTTTGAAAACACATACGAACACAAGAAGTACAGTCAGTGGTCATTCTGTAGCTGGCTGATAATACGTTGAATATCGTGGTGTATATATCATCTATACTTCACCAGTCTGATACATGAGGTATTTTATAAATATGTTAGCATGTTGTTAATAATCCAAACCAAACCAAATGAAAGTGGCAGCAGCAGGAAAGATGGACGGTCAGAGAATGCCAACGGCGTCCGTGTAATTGGAGGCTGGCGACGGTCCAGCCAGATATAATAATGGCTTTTAATGGCTGCTGATTAATGCACATAATGAAAGCGGATCAATAGTAATAACCTGCGGTGAGCTGCCGTCCTCCCACCTGCAGCTCGTCAGCACAAAGTCAACCTGTGACACATTTTTATTTACACCTCAAACACATCATTTGCCTCCTCAGCCTGCCGTTGTTAAATTCCCCCCTTCAGGCTAAAATGTATTGCCATTTAAACATGACAAAGAGGCCGTTGAGGTGGCCATTACAATAATCCATCATGTCTACCAGTGGTTGGATCCAGCCTAGCGGTAAATCCAATCTAAGCAGGGTCAACACGGTTTCCCTCAGTATGGCCGACTGCTGTGTCTGCTCATCAGTTAGCTTTTGTCAACACGAGGCCACCGGAGACACATTACACACACACACACACACACACACACACACACACACACACACACACACACACACACACACACAGCTGCTGCATATCTTACATGTACATACCGTCATATAACATACATGTGTTTCTGTCACGTGTCACTTTTCATCACTTGTGTTTATTTTGGCACCTGATTCTGGTTTAGTTTCAGTCTTCTGATGAAATTTATTATAGTTTTAGTCAAATTTTAGTAATTTCATTTAACTATTTGATGAAGAAACTAAAGATATTTTAAACTAATGATTATCTGTTAATCTGCTGATCATTTTCTGGATGAATCGTTCGGTATATAAAACATCATAATGTTGCATTCAAACAAAGAGCGAAGCAAATTTTCGCCGCTCCGGAGAGGAGGAGGAGCTCGTCTCCATGGATACCAACAACACTTCCTCCATCAGCCATGGAAGAAATAACCTCTGTAGCTGCTTTGTACATGTTGGCGAAGTCTCAGATATGTCAAGAAACCAAACTCCGTGGTGTCTGGGTTCATAACATCACCCGGCGGTGAGCTGTATTCACATCCAGTGTTATTCCACTGACTGTATCTAGCAGCCACACGTCTCTACTGAGGGATGAACCCTAAAGAAACTGATTTAATATCAATAAACAGATCAAAATGATGCTGAAATAACTACATCATGATGCTGATTAGTAAAAAGTCTGAATTCATGCTTTGTCAGGTCTGTTACCATGACGACAAGCAGAGAACTTTTAAAATGCTTGTTTTGTGAATAGAGTCTGGATGGATCAGTACCAGAATATAACAGCTGCTCCATCAACACTCAACATGACGTCATCTAGAGACGCTGTTGTTTCTCCCAGAGACAGTCTGTGGTTTCTACACATACAACAAACCTGGAAATATTCCACATCTTTCATACATTATAGGTACTATTCAGCTTATAAATCCAGCAACACAGTGTAGCGTCAGCTTTTCAACATCCAGCATTCACACCGCAATTTTTTCAGAATTTGCACTCTCATGATAATATACTATATCTAATTACACAAGGTCATTTTAGGACCAAGGTTACAGGTTATGGTAGGAATTTGTATATATTGTAATACATGTGGCAATGATAGCGATGTTGTTGGACTCTAAAAGCAGAGTATATGGTTTGAGTTCTGTTTATTTGGGCTGGTTTTGTCACACAGACCAGGAACCTGCAGACGGGTCTTCCAGCTTCGCTCGCCATAGTGTGACTAACTTGCACGCCAATCAGCTTGTTGTGCTAACCTCAACATATGTTGCTAACGGTGTACGGCTGAAGGTTTCTGGGCAGAACTGACCGTGACGGTTCTGGAGTAGATGTGATTTCATGATCTTGAGGGGATCTTTAAGACGTAACAGAAGAAGAGGCGGTGCAGCTGAAGAACGTGGAGAGTTCAGTGTGAAACAGAAACTTACGTTTAGTTGTTGCGACAGGCTGCTGGACTTCGTTGTTTCTGCTGTTTTCACGTCCACCAACCTTCAACAAGACGGAGACAGATATCAACACATTAGAAAACAGGAAGTCAACGGTTTGATGGTTAATCAGGAAGCAGACGAGGTGAAACGTGAGGCTCTTTCAGATAAACCCGCGGTGAGAAACTGTGCACGTGTTGCCGGTGGAGACGTCAGACTGGTTTCCAGCTGCATTATCTGCTGCCTCACCAGTGATTAAGTGTGTGACTCTTTAAACTCTGGAGGCCAATCATTACAGCGTTATCACCAGCAGCTCCGAGTGACGCTCTGTTCCCACGAACAACATGTCCGACACGCCGCCAGCTGCTCTATGATCATCCAGCTCAAACCTTTATTTAGATCAACTCCTCCTGAGCTCTACGTTAACAACAACTTACACTATTAAACTCATGCACATGTTTACATAAGTTTTATTTCCTGTTTTGTCTTCCTTCTAGTCGCCATCGATTGCAACGGTGAACTCAACAGTATGATGTGTATTAAGCAGATATCAGAATCAGCTTTACTGTTCAAGTATTTGATCACATGACTTCAGTTTTTCATTGCTCTCAATGTAGAGACATAGAAATAGACACAAGGCTAAAAACAAAGACAACAAAGGTAAAACATTTAAGTACTATGTACAGATATTAATATATAGAACAACAGTGACATGACGATAATATGTCCGATTATACGATTATATTCCATATCTGACATTTCTTAATATCTGTTTCTCCTATATTTAATCACCCAGCACTATATCACTTTCTGCACTACATTCACTTTTTCTTTAAATAGTCCTGTATCTCAGTTGTTTACCCTGCACTATATTCATTTTTAACAGTTCTTCTGCACATTGCATATTTTGTTTTATACTCTGTATTACTTACATGTGTCTTGTTACTACTTGTGTCGTTTTACTAATATGTGTACTACTTACCTGTGACGTTTTTACTAATATGTTTGCACTATGGAACTGTGATGCTGGAAACTTGAATTTCCCTCGGGATCAATAAAGTTACTATCTATCTATCTATCTATCTATCTATCTATCTAATGGTGCAGAGAACAAAGGGGGCTGGAATAAATATGGGATGATTGTTATATCAGTCTCACTGTAAAACAACCTGATCAACTTTCAGAAACAGAGAGAGACATTTAAGTAGCTTTCAAATCTCAAAGACAAATTAGTTTTAACACCACAACTTGTGGACTCGTCCTTGACAACGAGACGCTGCATCTCAGAGGACATTAAAACAGATCAAATCCCTTTAACACAGTAAACCGCTGAGTTCCTGTACTTCTCTGACTTGTTTCGGTGTTTCAGTGTTTCCTGGAGGCCGTGGACCGCCAGGACGGCGTTACGGAGGAGAACAACCTGAGCTTTAACCCAACAGGACGGTTGCATGGCGAGCTTTGAGGAGTTTTCTAGCGAGGCGACATGACTGGATGACAGGAGAAAGGAGTGAGCGGGACAGGTTCATCTATTTGGAGATAGACAGAGCTCCCACGCTGGGGCAAACAGTCTATAACAGAATGTAAATGAAGTAGCCTGTGCCAACAAACCACTACTTCTCTCTATCATGAATAAATATTAGTGGTTCTCAGTCTCCGGGCCGGCCTGCTTGTTCTCCCACAAAGCCTTGTGTGTGGCGTCACATTCCTGGCTTCCTGTTGCTACACCGAGCGTCTTCATTGTCCCGGGCGGTGGAAACATGGAGGGAGGGGAAGGCCGGCTTGTTATCAAAGAGTCGGTCCGATGGTAAACACAAAGTCATTAACCTGCGACCCGGCTGCATGTTTGGAGAGGAGATTCCCTCGAGTCTCGGGGAGGTGTCGGGAGGAGATGGGTTCATCCAATCAGAGAGATACTGAAGACATCTACACTCATATCTGTGGCGTCCTCTGGAGACGCCGCTCTGCAGGGAGAGATGCTTCATCCGACGTCTAGTCTACACGTTTACAGATAGATTTATATCTTCCCCTCTGTTTAAATACAGAATAAATCCTGTCCACGCGTCCTTTGCTTTGATTCCAAACACTCAAACAAGCCTACCGGACCAGGAGGTGGCGCTAAAGTCTACGCCAACGATACGTCAATCACCAGAGAAGAAGATTCTGAGTAGTCCGTGGATGTATGAAGAGAACTACAGCGTTGGAGGCAGGTTCCCATTCATTCCTATGAGAGTTGCTCAGTGGCTTCGGAGTATAAAAGTACCCGGATCACCCTGCGATGTTCCAGATAAAGTACCCAAATCACCCTGCAATGTTCCAGATAAAGTACCCGGATCACCCTGCGATGTTCCAGATAAAGTACCCGAATCATCCTGCGATGTTCCAGATAAAGTACCTGAATCATCCTGCGATGTTCCAGATAAAGTACCCGAATCATCCTGCGATGTTCCAGATAAAGTACCCGAATCATCCTGCGATGTTCCAGATAAAGTACCCGAATCATCCTGCGATGTTCCAGATAAAGAACCCGAATCATCCTGCGATGTTCCAGATAAAGTACCCGAATCATCCTGCGATGTTCCAGATAAAGTACCCGGATCACCCTGCGATGTTCCAGATAAAGTACCTGAATCATCCTGCGATGTTCCAGATAAAGTACCCGAATCATCCTGCGATGTTCCAGATAAAGTACCCGAATCATCCTGCGATGTTCCAGATAAAGAACCCGAATCACCCTGCGATGTTCCGCATAAAGTACCGGGATTATCCGGCGATCTTCCGCATAAAGTACTCGAATCATCTGACGATCTTCCACATAAAGTACCCGGATCATCCGGCTATCTTCCGCATAAAGTACCCGAATCATCCGACGATCTTCCACATAAAGTACCCGAATCAGCTGACGATCTTCCACATAAAGTACCCGAATCAGCTGACGATCTTCCACATAAAGTACCCGAATCAGCTGACGATCTTCCACATAAAGTACCCGAATCATCCGAGGATCTTCCACATAAAGTACCCAAATCAGCTGACGATCTTCCACATAAAGTAACCGAATCATCCAGCGATCTTCCACATAAAGTACCCGAATCATCTGACGATCTTCCACATAAAGTACCCGTATCATCCAGCGATGTTCCAGATAAAGTACCCGAATCATCTGGCGATCTTCCTCATAAAGTACCCGAATCATCTGACGATCTTCCACATAAAGTACCCGGATCATCCAGCGATCTTCCAGATAAAGTACCCGAATCATCTGACGATCTTCCACATAAAGTACCCGAATCATCTGGCGATCTTCCTCATAAAGTACCCTGATCATCCGGTGATCTTCCACATAAAGTACCCGGATCATCTGGCGATCTTCCGCATAAAGTACCCGAATCATCCGGCTATCTTCCTCATAAAGTACCCGGATCATCCAGCGATCTTCCACATAAAGTACACGAATCATCCGGCGATCTTCCTCATAAAGTACCCGAATCATCCGGTGATCTTCCACATAAAGTACCCGACTCATCTGGTGATCTTCCTCATAAAGTACCCGAATCATCCGGTGATCTTCCTCATAAAGTACCCGAATCATCCAGCGATCTTCCACATAAAGTACACGAATCATCCGGCGATCTTCCTCATAAAGTACCCGAATCATCCGGTGATCTTCCACATAAAGTACACGAATCATCCGGCTATCTTCCACATAAAGTACCCGAATCATCCGAAGATCTTCCACATAAAGTACCCGACTCATCTGGTGATCTTCCACATAAAGTACCCGGATCATCCGGCTATCTTCCACATAAAGTACCCGGATCATCCAGCGATCTTCCAGATAAAGTACCCGAATCATCTGACGATCTTCCACATAAAGTACCCGAATCATCCGGCTATCTTCCACATAAAGTACCCGATCATCCAGCGATCTTCCTCATAAAGTACCCGAATCATTCGGTGATCTTCCTCATAAAGTACCCGAATCATTCGGTGATCTTCCACATAAAGTACCCGAATCATCCGGCTATCTTCCACATAAAGTACCCGATCATCCAGCGATCTTCCTCATAAAGTACCCGAATCATCCAGCGATCTTCCTCATAAAGTACCCGAATCATTCGGTGATCTTCCTCATAAAGTACCCGAATCATTCGGTGATCTTCCTCATAAAGTACCCGAATCATTCGGTGATCTTCCACATAAAGTACCCGGATAATCCGGCGATCTTCCACATAAAGTACACGAATCAACCGACGATCTTCCACATAAAGTACCCGGATCATCCGGCGATCTTCCACATAAAGTACCGGCGGAGATTTACAATCCTGTACAGGAAACACTTTTTACAGATAGTCTGTGTGTTTTTCTGAATTTGCAGCGTTTCCAGTCACATTATTTGATGTTTAATATAATATGCACATAAAAAGGTGTTTCTTGTGACTTGTACATAACGTGTCCCTAAAGGTCTGTGAGGAGGTCAGAAGGAGGATAAAGCTGCTGATGTGGAGGCAGGAAGCAGGAAGCATGTGAAGAAGAAGAGTTGATGTGATCGTGTCTCTGGTGACAGACCGCCGTCTCCTCCTCGCTGATCTTTAAATGGTTTCTCTGTCGGCCATGATGGAGGGATAAAGTGACTCTCCAATCCCCCGACCCATTTAGGCAGCAGATGAAAAGGCAGACGGACAGCCTCTACATGTTCCTCCTCTTTTATTCAGCGCCGGCCAGCTGATAAACAAAACAGCAAATATCCACTGCATCTTCTGACAGCCACTTTTCAGCTGCCACTCCACATAAAGACGCCGCCGCCGCCGCCGCTGTCAATCACAGCTCGGCCTCGCCGCTCGCTGCTGCTTCACGTCTCCTCTGACAGCTGGAAATAATTACGGCATTATGGGAACAGTAGTCATCATTTACAACATGATTAAATGTTTCCGCGTCTATTGACTCGGCCCGCTGTGATTTATGCATTTGTTTAGTCAATAGTGTAGTTGAAATGATGTCATTAATTATGTATGGAGAGCCGCCTCCTCCCCCTCCTCCTCCTCCTCCTCCTCCTCCTCCTCCTCCTCCTCCTCCCCCTCCTCCTCCTCCTCCCCCTCCTCCTCTCTCTCCTCCTCCTCCTCCTCCTCCTCCTCCTCCTCCTCCTCCTCCTCCTCTTCCTCCTCCTCCTCTTCCTCCTCCTCCTTCTCCTCCTCCTCCTTCTCCTCCTCCTCTCTCTCCTCCTCCTCCTCCTCCCCCTCCTCCTCCTCTCCCTCCTCCTCCTCCTCCTCCTCCTCCTCCTCCTCCTCCTCCTCCTCCTCCTCCTCCTCCTCCTCCTCCTCCTCCTCCTCCTCCTCCTCCTCCTCCTCCTCCTCCTCCTCCTCCTCCTCCTCTCCTCCTCCTCCTCCTCCTCCTCCTCCTCCTCCTCCTCCTCCTCCTCTCCTCCTCCTCCTCCTCCTCCTCCTCCTCCTCCTCCTCCTCCTCCTCCTCCTCCTCCTCCTCCTCCTCCTCCTCCTCCTCCTCCTCCTCCTCCTCCTCCTCCTCCTCCTCCTCCTCCTCCTCCTCCTCCTCCTCCTCCTCCTCCTCCTCCTCCTCCTCCCCCTCCTCCTCCTCCTCCTCCTCCTCCTCCTCCTCCCCCTCCTCCTCCTCCTCCTCCTCCTCCTCCTCCCTCCTCCTCCTCCTCCCCCTCCTCCCCTCCTCCTCCTCCTCCCCCTCCTCCTCCTCCTCCTCCTCCTCCTCCTCCTCCTCCTCCTCCTCCTCCTCCTCCTCCTCCTCCTCCTCCTCCTCCCCTCCTCCTCTCCCCTCCTCCTCCTCCTCCTCCTCCCTCCTCCTCCTCCTCCTCTCCTCCTCCTCCTCCTCCTCCTCCTCCTCCTCCTCCTCCTCCTCCTCCTCTTCCTCCCCCTCCTCCTCCTCTCCCTCCTCCTCCTCCTCCTCCTCCTCCTCTCCTCTCCTCCTCTCTCCTCCTCCTCCTCCTCCTCCCCTCCTCCTCCTCCTCCTCCTCCTCTCTCTCTCCTCTCCTCCTCCTCCTCCTCCTCCTCCTCCTCCTCCTCTCTCTCTCTCCTCCTCCTCCTCCTCCTCCTCCTCCTCCTCCTCCTCCTCCTCCTCCTCCTCCTCCTCCTCCTCCTCCTCCTCCTCCTCCTCCTCCTCCCTCTCCTCCTCTCCCTCCTCCTCCTCCCTCTCCTCCTCCTCCTCCTCCTCCTCCTCCTCCTCCTCTGACAGATGTAGGAGCAGGAATCATCATCTCCCGCTCCATCTTTACGCTCTTCATCTCCCTTTTATATTCCTTCTGAACTTCAAGTCAGCTGCAGGTTTCTGTCTTTGTTTAAAACGGTAAAAACGACCACGACATATTCAACAAATCATATATTAGTCTTCACTTGTTCTTCTTCATTGGAGGAATTATAAAATGGACTAAAGCCACCGGAGCTGAAACCATCTCAACGTCTTATATGACACTAATCATCAGCAGTCGGGCTGCATGACTGATCAAAACCAGAACCAGTTTTACACTCACCATATTCTCCTGCAATTATTTATTTTACTAAACAATTAGGGCTGTTATTCGATTATCTTGGTTTTTGTGGAAAATAAGATGAAATTATTCTTGGAACAATGCTCACTATAGAGACATTATATCTATATATTCTGATCTGAGGAGACGTTCAGAGGTATTTATCATCAGAACAATAAGCAGCGTGATGTTCTGGACGTCTCTATTCTTAGTGTAACAGGCTCTTCAGTCTCTCTCCATCCGTCCTGTCACTCCGTCTCTCCGAGGGATTTCACACTCTGTGGTCTTAGCCAGAGGTCAAAGGTCGCCCACCGTTCGCCTGTCAAGTCTCCCCGGAGTAATTTCCATTTTAATGTCACACTTCCAATCTATCAGAGCCGTGACGGACATCACACAGCAGGTTTAAGTCCTGTTCCCCCGAGGATCCGAGGCTGCTGGTTCCACCGACAGCTGCTGTACAACAACCGGTCCTCCTGGAGGATTCATGTACCGCAGAACCAGGACGGAGAACACGTTCTAAACTAGAACAATACGGTACAGTAGAGTCTAAAGACTGTACAGCAGCTGACGGGAGAGCTAGAGACGGACTTGGAGAAGTTAGAGGAAGTAGACACGTGGGACTATGTCCGCTTTTCAAAATAAGGTGTTAACAAAGGGAACTGTATATACAAAATACATCTATGGAAATAAGATTGATTGGATTATATTCACCAGAAGTATAAAACATTACATGTCCCTTATAAATTAAAAAGAAAATACCACTAATCTGTGAGGGAAATGTCTTTATTCTTTGATTTCTGGGTTGCTGGATAATAAATGTAATAAATAATTCCTGCCAATGATCCTGATATATTTGACTTCAGGACGTCTCTGACTACATACATGCTGAAAATCAAACATTTTTACTGGATTCATTTAGAGATTTTACAAAGTAAAAGTCTCTAGAAGTGTCTGATTCATCTTGTTCCCTTCATGGTCTAGAGTTAAAGAAGTTAACAACAATCACTATAAATCAGAATATAGAATCAAAAATACTTAAAAATCACAACTCGTATAGAATCAACAGACAGGTAGTGAATCAGGAGATGGTGAATCAAGATATAGCATGAGCTGCAATGCAATAATAATAATAATATATATATAATAAACTGGATGGTTTGTTCCACCATGTTCATGTTAGATCTATAGTCTCTTTATCTGTATTATTCTTTATTTAATTACTTTAGGATTATACATTGACCATTACACATGATGCATGGAGGTCTAACTGTCTACCTGCTTCACATGCCATCACTCCTCCTGTCAGTGTGTGTGTGTGTGTGTGTGTGTGTGTGTGTGTGTGTGTGTGTGTGTGTGTGTGTGTGTGTGTGTGTGTGTGTGTGTGTGTGTGTGCGTTAGCATGTAATGTTGATATTTCACAAACAGAGTGATGTTTTGAGCGCTGTGAGAGACGGCGGCCGGTTCCAGTCGCTGCGCTCTCCTCACGCCTGACTCGGGATATTAATGCGCTCCAGTAACTGTTAATTTCACTTTGGAGAAGTGATTTATGGGTAGACGGCGAGCAGAGGCATAATCTAATTGAGATCAGAATGGCTGTTTCTCACACAGTCACGCCTGCACCTTCCAGATGGGGCAACATGATTAATGCATAATGAGCAAATAATCCATGAAATTAATAAAAAACTATTCTTCAGCTCTTCGTGGAGACGAGAATAAATACAAACAGGAATGTGTTTCTGTTTTTTACACAGCAGCACCATCAATCTGTCTTTATAAAATAATAAAGCTCTCTGGACCATTAATGTCTTCATCCCTCAGATCAGACGGACGGAGCGTCGCACCGTCAGCCTCACGGACTGAAGAGCCAAGTTTCACCTCGCTTTACTCTCATGAGTCGGACCGCCGGTATCATCTGTGTTCTAGAGGCTCCAGAGAGGAGGAGGAGCTCGTCTCCATGGATACCAACAACATTTCCTCCATCAACCATGGAAGAAATAACCTCTGTAGCTGCTTTGTACATGTTGGTGAAGTCTCAGATATGTCAGTAAACCAAACTCCGTGGTGTCTGGGTTCATAACATCACCCGGCGGTGAGCTGTATTCACATCCAGTGTTATTCCACTGACTGTATCTAGCAGCCACACGTCTCTACTGAGGGAAGAACCCTAAAGAAACTGATTTAATATCAATAAACAGATCAAAATGATGCTGAAATAACTACATCATGATGCTGATTAGTAAAAAGTCTGAATTCATGCTTTGTCAGGTCTGTTACCATGACGACAAGCAGACAGGTTTTAAAATGCTTGTTTTCTGAATGGAGTCTGGATGGATCAGTACCAGAATATAACAGCTGCTCCTTTTTCTGCTAATTGTTAATAATAATAATAATAGACAACTATTTTGATATCAAGGTAATTTATTCAGCAAAAACACAGTTTCTTTCTTGATTTTCTTTGAGTCGGTCGGACAAAACGAGACTTTTGAAGACGCCACCTTAGACTCTGAGAGTCTTTCTGACATTTTACAGACAAAATGATGAATTGATTGAATGTAAACCGCCTTCAAACTGCTCCTTTTAAGCGTATGAAAGTGCTTAGATCCCCTCGATCAGCAATAAAGGGATGGGCGTGATTTAGACCGGTCATTAGAATATCTATGAGAAGTGGACATTAGCCATCTAAGTGTACTTGAGAAGACGGATGCTGCTCGGCGAGGGAAGATGGTGAAAGAAGTGGCCCGTTTATCGATTGACAAAACTAGAAGGTTTTCATCTTAAAACCAGCAGCTGCTTCTCCGTCACAAAGGATCCATAACACTAAAACAGCTTTCTGGAGAAGCTGCCGTATTGATTTTGATATAAGAATTCATCTTTCTGCATGAGAACACAGCGTGAACAAAGACCAATCAGGTGTATTTATCATTATTTGATGGATGCGTGGTGTCGGGGGGGTCAAAGGGCCTCGTGGTAATGAACTATGTGTTTAATGTGGAGGTGAGGCGACTATTTATTTGCGTAGCATGACTCTGACCTGCATAGCTCACATTTCACACATAAAGCATTTCCACAGCTGGAGCAGAGAGCTGTGAAGCTGTGAAGCTCCGATCGGCCGTCCGTCCTCTCATCAGTCATGTGGGAAGAGTCCCATGTCCTCACCGGGTTAACCTCGCCGTTAACGCTCAGCGCCGCGGCGTGACGCCACGTTTATCTCCGCCCATCAGCTCAGGGTGGAACCAAAAATATGACTTTATATACAAATAATCTGCAGCAGCAAATACGACCTGACGGAAGTTTAACCCAGAATACAGCGAGACATTTCTGCCTTCAGAGGGAGGCCGTCACCGCTGATACCAACGAAGAAGAAGAAGAGGAGTGTTCTCACTTCTCTGAGTTTTCAACTTATGTTCTTGAAGTATTAATTAATTTATGAGCATCATGAGAGTGCATACATTTCATTCCTCAAGTATTTAATTGACACAGGAGTGACTTCACCATGTGGTCATTTCATGTAGATGTTTATTGAAACAGAAGAAAACGTCCTATATCATCATGATATATATCATCATTGAGATATGAAATAACCTACAGTACATCAGGATAGATTTTGGTCATATCGCCCTAGAAGAAGTCTATTACTTCAGTAAAAGTACTAATACCACAGTGTAGAAATACTCTGTTACAAGTAAAAGTCCTGCATTAAAAACTGTCCTGAAGTAAAAAGTATTGTGATTGAAATATACTTGAAGTCAGAAGGTCCATCTCTCTGTGAGCGGTGTGCGGACCGGAGAAAACGTCTCAATAAGTGAGTAGTTTTATAAAGCAGTAGGTCTTTATGGATGGAATAAATGGTAATAAGATCATCAGCGATGGATAAATATGCTCGTAGTCCAGTCGGGGTCTCGGCGTCCCCCGTCGTGATGTGGACCCGGGCCGAGAGGAAGTCCCACGGGAGGGCAGCGATTTCAATTTACTTAGAGAGCGGCGCTGCACTTCTCTCTCAATAAATACCTGAGGATTGGATTGGACACACTTAAAGTCATTGGCTGTAAATGAGCGAGAGCGTGAGGTCACCAGACTTTATAGACCCATTATAATGTGGCGGGGAGCGACCCGGTGGACGCCGCTTCAACGCCGTAAACACGTTCGACCACACTGAATTATTCACGCCGGTTATCGCACGCAGGGAAGCAGCTATCGAACCGCAGCCGGCTCCTCGGGGCCGATCGAGCTCATCGATCGGTTCTGATTATCGGAGCGATTCCTCACGACGCCGACGCATCGACACGCCGCATGTGTTGGACTCTCAGAGAGAGAAACAGCTTAAATATCTCATTATGTACCGAGGATTAGTCTTAATGTGGGAAAGAGATCATCACAACACGGCTCATTTCTGAACCCTTTAAAAACAGACCACTGTTACATGATCCTGTTTAAATCTGTCTACAATAAAGACATCAAAGGTCTGCATATAAAACTATTTAAAGGATATATATTTTGGTACTTAGTGGAGCACATTCTGTTTAAACCTGCTATTTCTGTCCAGTGTCAGATAAAGATCAGGCTACACTAATATTATTAGTATTATTTTATTAGTAGAATTAGATTCCAGTGCTGGCTGCGTAGGTTTATCTGTGACTCGTGTTATCCAAACATTTCCAATAACTCCACAGTGTTTTAAAGTCCAAAATTTATTGAAAATAGATCGATGTAATCATTTCCAAAATTCACAACATTTTTTTAACTAACGAAGTATTCTGCTTCAATTTAAATTTGTTGCTGTTTAGCCTTTCAAATATGTGAAAAATATCTGAAAAAAGTTGGAAAATTATTAGTAAAATATGTGAAAAAAATTGTAAAAAATATTTGAAAATCGTGAAAAATGTCAAATGTCAAAAAATATCAGTAAAATATGTAAAAAAAATAAACTAAATAACATAAAGAGTAATGACAATAACAAAATAAAAGTAACAGTAACAAAACAGTAACACAATAATGTAAAGAGGCTAAAAGTATGATAAAACATTCAGAAATATGTGAAAAAATACCCCAAAAATGTCCGAAAATTATTAGTAAAATATGTGAAAAGTATCCCAAAATATCTGAATATTATTAGTAAAATATGGGAAAAAATTATTGAAAAATATCCGAAAAATGTCTGAAAAATATGTGTAAAAAAACCCAATTAATTAAAAATTGTATTTTGACACATTCAGCCTTTAACAAATATTGCGCCTCCTGCGATTAGAAAATGTCAGTAGGCCATACTGTGATTTTGATCAAATCTAGATTAACTGTGCAGCTCTAACACTGCTATATACATATAAAACAGTTTATTATTTACTAACTGTTGCATCTGTCAAAAGAACATTTTAATTAGTCGATTAATCATATTGTCTATAAAATGTCAGAAACAAACAGTCCAACGATATAAAACTGAGAAAAGCAGCGATTCTACACATCTGGAAACTAACACTATTTAGGATTTTTGTTTAATAAATGACTTAAACGAATAATCAATTACCCAAATACTTGATTAAATATCTGTGGATCATTTTCCTATTGATGGACTGACTGATTGATTATTGGTTCCAGCTCTGGTTGAGTTGGTACTTTTCCTTCAGTAAAGGATGCTGGAGCTTCTTCCTCCACTGAAGCAGAGAGTTTGAGTCTGGACCGGTATAGACGGACTCTGCCGGTCTGGTTCCCAGAGCCTCTTTGTTCCTCTGACCCCCCCTCTGTTCCTGACCCCCCCGGCCCCCCCCCCCGGCCCCCCCCCCCCGGCCCCCCCCGCCCCCCCTCGGTCTCGGTCTCTGGCCCATGGAGACGCCCCACATGGGCCCCTTTGTAATCCTATAAAGTGGAAAAATACCAATTTGTACCGATTTGTCTCACAGCGGTGTTTGGTGTTAAAGTGTGCTTTGGTCTCTTTAACCAGCCACCATGACAGTTACCCAGCATGCACCACTGCTGGACAGCTATATCAGGGTTTCTCCAACTCCTGTTTTTGGCTCATGACCACTTAAAAAACAAACAAATCACCAGTTAGTCAACCAGTTGTTCCCAGTTCAACCTAAATGTGTTTGAATGAAGTTAAACTGGAGAAAAATATCCAAAGATTATTAGTAAAATATGTGAAAAAAATATTAAAAAAATATCCGAAAAATGTCTGAAAAATTTGTGCAAAATAACCAAAAAATGTCTGAAAAATATTAGTAAAATATGTGAAAACTAAACAAAATAACATCTATTTGTAAAGAGGCTAAAAGCATGAAAAAACGTTTGGAAATATGTTAAAAATTATTAGTAAAATATGTGAAAAAATATCTAATACTAAGTTAATCAAACAAATAGACATTATTGGACGTTTACGGTAGACTATGGTGCATGACAATTTTCCAATGAGCCTTAAACGCACCATTCGCAAATTTAACACAAACAGAAAATTTACAGTGAATTAAAGACAATTTATGACCTTCATTACCTGGATTTTATTTAATCTGACTGAATTTAAGACGTTTTATGGAACCGCGGGAACCCTGTAACTGATGAGAAGAAGAAGAAGAAGAAAGAAAGAAGGAAAGAAAGAAGAAGAAGAAAGAAAGAAAGAAAGAAAGAAGAAGTGGTCGTAGCTCTGCAGAGAGCTACGGTTGTGTGTTTGTGTTTGAGTCGGACTGATTTAATGCTGCTGCAGTGAATTCAGAGCTGCTCTCAGATAAAAACAGGTTAGAAGTCACACAGAATACAGAGTGACGGGGCAGGACTGCATTTGGAGCATCAGAAATTAGATTACCGAATCATCTTAAAGACAGATGAAGAATTTATAATTTAATGATAAACAAATTCTAATGATAATGGCTCCGAGAGCAACAAGATGGACCTTCTTAAAGGAAACCGTCATTGAATTAAATACTTAAAGATCGATCCATTTTCCTTCCAGAGGAGCCGCCACACACACACACACACACACACACACACACACACACACACACACACACACACACACACACACACACACACACACACACACACACACACACACACACATATACTTTTTATAAATACTGAACATTATTAGGGCTGAAATTATTCCTCCTACATTATCTGGACACAGACCAGGATGCAAACACACACATGGTGAAAGAAGAGAGAGCTCCCCGAAGTCAGAAATATAATGTGTATTTACTGTATATCCATGTGACAGAGGCCTGCGCTGTGTACTTTAATAAATAGGAAATTCCACAAGTATATAGAGTATCCAGTAAGTGGGGAAAAGTAACCAGCTACGGGGTTCTGGGTAATATTGTTCCTCTGGCACATTTAATTTGATTCTAATGCGTCTATTCCATCATATACACTGATCTTAATGATCCGGGCCGGACGATCCACCATCTCCTGATTCTATACAATCACTATACTCTGGTGCTGATTCTATATGTATTGTGATTTTTAAGTATTGTGATTCGATATTCTGATTTATAGTGATTGTTATTAACTTCTTTAACTCTACACCATGAAGGGAACAAGATGAATCAGACACTTCTAGAGACTTTTACTTTGGAAAATCTCTAAATGAATCCAGTAAGAATGTTTGATTTTCAGCATGTATGTAGTCAGAGACGTCCTGAAGTCAAATATATCAGGATCATTGTCAGACATTATTTATTACATTTATTATCCAGCAACCCAGAAATCAAAGAATAAAGACATTTCCCTCACAGATTAGTGGTATTTTCTTTTTAATTTATAAGGGACATGTAATGTTTTATACTTCTGGTGAATATAATCCAATCAATCTTATTTCCATAGATGTATTTAGTATATACAGTTCCCTTTGTTAACACCTTATTTTGAAAAGTGGACGTAGTCCCACGTGTCTACTTCCTCTAACTTCTCCAAGGCCGTCTCTAGCTCTCCCGTCAGCTCCTTCTCTTTATCCATCCATGGTCAGCTCCATCGGGGCCGTTTCAATGCATTTAACAGAAATGTCAGTATATGGGTGCTCTACAGTTGTAGCGTATGAAATATTTGACTTCAGGACGTCTCTGACTACATACATTACTGGATTCATTTAGAGATTTTCCAAAGTAAAAGTCCCTAGAAGTGGATGATTCATCTTGTTCCCTTCATGGTCTAGAGTTAAAAAAGTTAACAACAATCACAATAAATCACAATACATATGGAAAAGTATCGTGATGGTATCGAAACAGGAGAAAGATGAATCGTCCCGGCCCTAACATGTACTGTATAGTTTTGTGCAGCTGCTGGGATTACCAGAGATACCACCACAGATATTGTGTGTGTGTGTGTGTGTGTGTGTGTGTGTGTGTGTGTGTGCGTGTGTGCGTGCGTGCGTGCGTGCGTGCGTGTGTGTGTGTGTGTGTGTGTGTTTAACTGAGGACGTTTACTCAGCGTTGTACATTGTCCTAAACCAACTGCAGCCTTGGTGCTGTTCATTAATGGAGAACAACAGGAAGTGTCTTGACTTGGCTCGGCTCCTATAATCACTGAGTCTGAGGAATCGGCTCTAATGGGCCGTTGGACTGTTTACCTCATCGTGTGTGAGAGGAATCAGGATGTTACAGCCACACCGTCACCGTGGAGCTTCATTAGAGCCAAATATGGAGGTTATAAACACTACTGTAGAAAACTTATTCATCATCTTCTTTCCTTCAATAATAGATATTCTATCAGAGATAAAAACAGTATAGTTCAGACACCAAATTAAATAGTTTTGTCCCCAAAAGAAGAAGAATGACATGATTCAAACTTCCATTTAGTGGATGTCCCCACAGTGCTGCATGCTGGGAGAATACTGTTGAACTTGGATGTTAAATTAGTTTCAAAGAAGTATAGAAGCAGCTGCTGCCGCCATTTTGGACCGAGAACGCTCATTATATTTATAATATTTTATTGTTAAACACAAGCCATTTCAGTAGAATATGACAATAGAAGGGAAATAATTTTGTATGAGAAAAATATCCGAAAATTATTAGTAAAATATGTGAAAACAATATTGAAAAATATCCAAAAAATGTCCGAAAAATATTAGTAATATATGTGGAAACTAAACAAAATAACATGTAATTGTAAAGAGGCAAAAAGCATGAAAAAATATCCGAAAATGACGGAAAATTATTAGTGAAAAATATCCGAAAAATATGAGAAAAATATGAGAAAAATATGTGGAAATTGTCTGAAAAATGTCTGAAAAATGTCTAAAATATAGCAGTAAAATATGTGAATACGAAACAAAAGATCATCTATTAGTAAAGAGGACTTTCTACGAGCTAAAAGTATCAAAGACCATTCAGAAATATGTGAAAAATATCCAAAAATGATTAGTAAAATATGTGAAAAAAATATTGAAAAATATCCAAAAAATCTGGGAAAAAATGTCTGAAAAATATGTGTAAATATCCCAAAATGTCTGAAAAATATGTGTAAAATATCCCAAAATGTCTGAAAAATATGTGTAAAAGCATGAAAAAAAATTTAAAAATGTGAGAAAAATATCCGAAAAAAGTCAGAAAATTATTAGTAAAATATGTGAAAAAATAGTAAAAACAATATCTGAAAAATACGAGAAAAATATCAGTAAAATATGTGAAAACATTTACTAATAGACAATTCAGACAGATGGAGTATTAATAAGTGTTCAACAGTAGTGAACCTGTATGAATGGGAGCTGTTTATGGCTGATGTGTATTTCCATGCAGGTTGGAGGTGACGGGGTTAACGGGATCCTTCAGCTCCTGAGTGAAGCTCCTCCTCGGCTGCTCGGGGTGACATAACTAAAGAGACATTAACGCCCAGTTGCGACATCACTAAACAAACGGCGGGGCCTTGGCGAGCATGGGAAAAACAGCATTATAGTCCTGCGGTGAAACAATTTGAGCCTTGTGTTCAGCGGCTCGTCTCCACCTCCATCTGCACCGAGCTGACAACTTTCTATCATGTATACTAACTTTCCCAGGCAGCGGCAGCTCCATAAAAGGGCCTTTTCCTGCTGCGGAGCCCATAAATCACAGCAGCAGAGTCTCTCCCAGTAGACACAACATGTTCACACTGCTCCTCACATCCCTCCACTGCATATCTGATCACCCACATTCACCGCCTGCAATCGATTACACAGAAGATCCTCCAGATAGAGAGAAACTGAGGCCGAGGACAGACTTACGATCATTGTTAACATTTATCAAAAACAATTAAACTGTCCGAGCTCAAGCGGTTCAACTGCTTTGTGGGAAAAGCACTTCAAATGACGACTGTGGTTCATTTTTTATCTCAGAGTTCAACAAAACATTTTTAGTCTAGAAAACTGAACTGTGAGGAGAGTTTAGATGATTGTTGATGTTGATTCTTCTGTTTTTCTACAGACTGAGTCATGAAATATACTCGATTACAGATGGAGTAAACAAACAGATAGTAAAAAATACTTCTATGAAAGCAGGATGTAAACTAAATAACATCTAGTAGTAAATTCTACAAGCTGAAAGCATGAAAGACTATTCAGACATACGTGAAAAATATCCGAAAATTATTAGTAAAATATCTGAAAAATATCCGAAAATTATTAGTAAAATAACTGTTTTTTTTTGTTTTTTTAAATATCCCAAAAAAACATGAAAAATGTCGGAAAAATATTTGAAAAATGTCGGAAAAATATGAGAAAATTGTATGAAAAATATCCAAAAAATATCAATAGAATTTGTGAAAATTAAGCTAAATAACATCTATTAGTAAAGAGGACTTTCTACAAGCTGAAAGCATAAAAGACTATTCAGACATATGTGAAAAATGGATAAAATTACTAGTAAAATATGTGAAAAATTTATTGAAATATGTCTGAAAAATATGTGTAAAATAGCCCAAAAAATGTCAGTAAACTATGTGAAAACTTTGTGGGAAAAGCACTTAAAATGACGACTGTGGTTCATTTTTTATCTCAGAGTTCAACAAAACATTTTTAGTCTACAAAACTGAACTGTGAGGAGAGTTTAGATGATTGTTGATGTTGATTCTTCTGTTTTTCCACAGACTGAGTCATGAAATATACTCGATTACAGACGGAGTAAACACACAGATATTAGTAAAAAATACTTCTATGAAAGCAGGATGTAAACTAAATAACATCTAGTAGTAAATTCTACAAGCTGAAAGCATGAAAGACCATTCAGACATACGTGAAAAATATCCGAAAATTATTAGTAAAATATCTGAAAAATATCCGAAAATTATTAGTAAACTAACTGTTTTTTTTAGTTTTTTTTAAATATCCCAAAAAAACATGAAAAATGTCGGAAAAATATTTGAAAAATGTCGGAAAAATATGTGAAAATTGTATGAAAAATATCCAAAAAATATCAATAGAATATGTGAAAATTAGGAAATAACATCTATTAGTAAAGAGGACTTTCTACAAGCTGAAAGCATAAAAGACTTTTCAGACATATGTGAAAAATGGATAAAATTACTAGTAAAATATGTGAAAAAATTATTGAAATATGTCTGAAAAATATGTGTAAAATAGCCCAAAAAATGTCAGTAAACTATTTGAAAACTTTGTGGGAAAAGCACTTAAAATAACGACTGTGGTTCTTTTTTTATCACAACAAAACATTTTTAATCTAGAAACTGAACTGTGAGGAGAGTTTAGATGATTGTTGTTTCTTCTGTTTTTCCACAGACTGAGTCATGAAATATACTCGATTACAGTAAACACACAGATACTAGACAACGTTAAAGTAAAAGTTTTATAGCATGTTGTGACCTGTTGCCTTCTGGGAAAGTGTTCGTTCAGTGTTCCTACAGTTAATACATACGTGTTCCTTATTTTTATAATAAAATAGTTTAGTAAAATGTCCCTCCGTCCTCAGCAGGAGGACGTGGAGGATGACTCTACAGGTTGAGAGATCCAGGTGTAAAACTCCACAGCAGTTTTATGATTTGTGAAGTGTCACATTCATCGTTATAATTACTTACATCCATTAAAAGAACCTGCTGACGCTCTGACCGACAGCACCGCTGCCATTAACATCACACATTTGGAAAGACTTATCAATATCCACATGTATTGATTGAAGTGCTTCTCCTTTTTTACGTCCCAGTCCAGGAGCATGAACTCATTCCACCCGCCGCTAATATCCCAAATGCTTCTTATGACCTACTTATGAAGTCAACCTCGGAGAATCTATCGATCCGAATGATTTGATGCGTCTGAGCCGAACCGGGGCCGACCCAGAACAGAGCGGGCTAAGTGCACCCCCTTTTACTTCCCTGATGACCAGACGCTCCCCCTGGTTCAAAGGTCAGAGGTCATTAACCCGCCCAAGGTCACGCTGCATTAACATTGCACCAGAGTTAATTCAATTTCCACACAACGCAGCTTCTACACAAAAATGAAATCCTTTTAAATGGCGGTTGATGGTGAGCGGCGGCGGGAGGAAGCTAATCGAATGAGCGTCTGATTTAACTGCCAAAGTATTTTACTCTGCGTATTTAATCAATACTTAAGACTCATAACAGTCCGGGTCAGCGGCGGAGACATTTCCATAATCGATGACGAGAGGTTCTCAAGTTCAGCGGGTTATTGTGCTCTCCTCCCTCCTCCTCGCCGTTCATACACTTATTTATTGTCACATGGTGGAAACAGTACCGCAGCTCAGGAGGGACGCCAGCTGTGTCGTTCACCTGGCTGAACTCAGCCTGAGGGACCCGGTCTGATCCCTGCTGGGGGTTCTGCTGGTTCTGGTCAGACCTGACCCACACGTGAACTACTTTCACTTCAACCCAACCAGTCGAGGCAGAGAGCCGCCCACCCAGAGCCGGGTTCTGCACAAGGTTTCTACTAGAGCTGGACGATCCACCGATCTCCTGATTCTATACTATCATCAAACCTGGTACTGATTAGATATGTGTTGTGATTTTTAAGTATTGTGATTAGTGATTTATTGTGATTGTTGTTAACTTCTTTAACTCTAGACCATGAAGGGAACAACATGAATCAGACACTTCTAGAGACTTTTACTTTGTAAAATCTCTAAATGAATCCAGTAAAAATGTTTGATTTTCAGCATGTATGTAGTCAGAGACGTCCTGAAGTCAAATATATCAGGATCATTGGCAGGAAGTATTTATTACATTTATTATCCAGCAACCCAAAAATCAAAGAATAAAGACATTTCCCTCACAGATTAGTGGTATTTTCTTTATAATTTATAAGGGACATGTAATGTTTTATACTTCTGGTGAATATAATCCAATCAATCTTACTTCCATATTTTGTATATACAGTTCCCTTATTTTGAAAACCAGCCGTAGTCACACAGGTATACTTCCTCTAACTTCTCCAAGGGAGGACAGGAAGACAGGTATCTATCGTTTCTCTCCTGGCTTGTTTGTTTGTCTTGTTGTGTTAATTCCTTTAACAAGGATGAATAAACGTTATATATCCACACTTTGCTCTAAATCCTTGACTAGTTTCTGCTGAGCGCAGCCGGCTGCACGTCTGCTTTTCATTTGATTTCATTTTGTTTGATTTAACGAGAGCTAGTAAAACACGTTGTGATACCCCGAGCTGTTAAAGTGTAAAGAGCCCGGACAAAACAAGCCGTCACCGGCCTGCCAATAAAAAATGAAAACCCATTTAAGCCGATGGAGGTGCAGCGGCGTGTCTGCGGTCAGTCAATAAACCAAACAGCGGCCGGCAGGTCGGATCAGGCTGAGCCAGCGGCCGGCCGTCCGTCCGTCCGGCGGAGACGACAAGGTCACCACAGAAATGTGAAGCCTCAACGCACACAACGAACAAGCCAATCTGAAATATCAATACGCTTTCTGGTATTTCTTAAAGTTACTCTCTGCAACTCTTTAGAAATTAAGTTAATAATATGAGCTTTTTATTTATCTTATTGTCAATATATGTGCAGACCAACACTGTGTTAATGCTTTCTGACCTCCCATTGGTTCCTACTGAAGACGTTAATCTTTAAAGTTATAATCCTACTGATTGTCATTATATCAAAACACAAACCTGGCCAAGATAGCAGCAACACAGTTATAGTAAAAGTAACAGACAACACATAAATTAACAACATTAAAACTTGCTCATAAAAAACACACAGACAACCTTCAAACTCACTTGAATATCAATTAACATGCTTAAAGTTTCTTCTCTCAGATCAACAAGTAAATAGATTAAATGTTAAACTCACAGTCTCAGTGCAGGAGAGTCTGGCTGACGTCACACAGAGAGGAGGCAGCGGGACGTGACGTGTATCCGGTCAACAATGGCGCTGACCGCATGTAACCGTAGAACGATGGAGGGTTCTAACATTGACCTTGTTGTAGCATCTGAAAAGTCCAAAACTTCATCTTCATCCCTCTTCCGAGGAGGCGGGTCCAGCTTCCGGTCCACACGAGCTAACTTCCGCTAGCCGAGCCTAGCTGAGCGGTTAGCATCCCGTTAGCTTAGCGGTTAGCATCCCGTTAGCTTAGCGGCTAAAACCGCGTTTCAGGGACAAGCTGCTGCTCTCACGCACACGCACGCACCGTAACTTCTTCACCGGCTGCAGCTTGTTTCCCCTCCGGTTACCGGAACATCTACCGGCGGCCCGGCTGTCAATCACACTGAGACGTCACTGACTGACCAATCAAAACACAGGGTTCAAAATAAAGGAGCAATCTGTCATTTTCTTGTTATTTTTTATTTTTTTTAAACTAATCTTTCTTTACAACCACATTATTATAAATTTTAAATTAAATTTATAAATGAACTTTTTACACTTTTATTTTATTTATTTTTATTTAATTTGTTCCACACACATAAATAAAAAAATACCATGAAAGAAATATCCTGTTATGATTAATATAAAAAACACCCAAATACATACAAAAGGTAAAATACAAACATACAATATCACTAGTACATTTTAAATATTAGTGTTCAAAAATGTCACATATATATGCCTATAAAATAAGTGTAGAAACTTTCATTTAGAAGTAAATTATCATTTATTTTAATCTAAGAATTTATGTCAACATTTATATATTTTACTGCACAATGCCTACTTTTACTTTAAGTACTTTAAGTACATTTAGCTGATAATACTTACTTTTACTACTTACGTACTTTCATTATAATTTACTGCACAATGAATGATTTTACTTTAAGTATATTTTACTGCACAATTAATACTTTTATTTTCAGTACTTTAACTACATTTAGCAGAAACATACTTTTACTTAAGTAAGGTGTTGAATGCAGGACTTTTATTTGTAGTGGAGTACTATCACAGAGTGGTGTTAGTACTTTTACTGCAGTAAAGGATCAGAGTACTTGTAGTAGATGTTCAGACCGAAGCTTCAGATGAATTCTGAGGTGCTGAAGTCGGTCGTGGCCTCGTGAAGATGGACGCTGGTGAAATGCTGCCTGTTATTTCTGCTGCTGAGGGTTAGGTGGATGGTGGATGGGGGGGGGGTTAGGTGGTGGAGGGGGGGGGGGGGTTAGGTGGTGGAGGGGGGGGGGGGTTAGGTGGTGGAGGGGGGGGGTGTCTAAGTAATGACAAAATGAGCACCTTCAGTCGACTCTGGCAATGAAACACGTTGCCCTCATCACCCGAGTCTTTTGTTCTGAATTTTATTAGCACTAGCCACGCTAAAATAACCTGTTAACACGTATCATAGTGCAGCAATAATAACCTCCTCAATCATATTTTAAAAGTCACGTCAAGGCGGCCGCCGTAATTCATCTCTATGCAAATATGTGGGTGTCAGCCCATTAGTGTGTTGCTACGGGGGTTTTATTAAAATGCATCCGTCCCCTCTCTCTTCCTGCTCTGGACTTATAAAACACAAGAATTATAGCAACTATTAGGCTAACATATGGACAGCATGCACTCTGCAAATAAAAGGCAGCAGATAAAGTGGCAGGGTCAGGCTGGGGAGCAAACACTTAGGAGATGGCACCGGAGTAATAGATTGGGCCGGGCTGGGAATCAAAGCCTGATTATACATTCATTTAGGAGGGTGTAACACCTCCAGCCTCTCCAGCGCTGGCATCATCATCACACACCGCTTCACTGTCATCAATACAGACCACACTAAAAAAGGTAATAAACTGCATTAATGAAATTAAAACAATGGAGACGGATTCATTCAGTGATGAGGAGACGTGATGCAACTGGATATACTGCAGCATCACGGGTTTCTATGACAACGGCAATCATCCAATAGAAACACAGCACACATGGCTGTAATATATTGTTCCTTCAGATACTTCCTTCAGTACTTAATTAGTGCTAATAACACTACTTTAGGAGCAGCAGGAAGTCAGGAGGCGGCTGGCGGTTCCACGGTTTAACACTCTGCGGCTCACGTTACCGTACTTTCACCAGCGTGTTGGAGAACTACGGTGGCCTTCAGTAACATAAAAACGTGAAAGGCTCTCTCTAGAGCCAGAGGCGTTCCTCTGGTATTCCAATCGCTCTCTTCAAAGCCACCAGACTCCATTCACAAAAACAGTAATTTAACCTCTCAGAATACAGGAGTATACATACAACCTCACTTCTTTCAGTTATTTCCAAACTGATCACAGCTCAGCTAGTGCTAACGTTCACATTATTCAGAACCTTATTGATTAGCTTACTGTGCTAACCTACGTCCATTGACAAAAATAATAATTTAACCTCTCAGAATACAGGAGTATACATACAACCCCACATAAGTACTTTAGTACAACAGTATAGTATTGCAGTAGTATTGAGCCTATAGAGACATAGTGAATGCAGTAACAGTATAGTATTGCAGTATTATTGAGCCTATAGAGACATAGTGAATGCAGTAACAGTATGTATTGCAGTATTATTGAGCCTATAGAGACATCACCTCCTAGCATCGCTGAAGTGCAGCAGGGACTGATGAGCCCCCCCCCCCTCCTGATTATCTGTCATTTGACGGTTTATCAAAGTCACAGGATCCTGTCACGCCTGTGTGAACGCTGGATTTTTCTATTTTATGGAGTCATTAATTTCACGTGGATCATTAGCCTCCACACAGATCCCTGTTTTGACGAATGCAGCTGGTGAATTATGCACACAATGTGCTTCCTCCTCCTCCTCCTCCTCCACTGGATGCATCCCATGATAAACAGGGAGACCCCCTCACATTACCCAAATGTGTTTTAGGGGGTGTCCGTCACTCCATTACAGAGAGGAGATCTCACTTACTGCAGGGACCGTCTGACACATGTGACCATGGACCAGAGAAACAACATTAAATATAACGTAGGAGATGAGAGATGAAGCACAGCTGACATCCTTCACATGGACGCCATGTTATACTGCAGGAGGAAGTGACATTTAACAGGCTTTTATTAGAGAAGGTGAACGTGTTTCACTCATTCTGTGGGTTCTTTTGGTGTAAACAATAAATGACAACCATCAGAGGAAACCTGGATCATCTGCATCACATTAATGACCCGCTTATAAAACACAACTTTTTAGGATTTATTTATTTATTTATTTATTTATTTATTTATTTATTTATTTATTTATTTATTTATTTATTTTTGTAATTAGTATTTTATTGGATTTTTTATATAAACATTTTGGTCAATAAATCAAATGACTCCTATGCAAATATAATAATAATAGTAATAATTATTATTATTGTTATTATTATTATCATAACATATAAATGAATACCAAATAATAATAAAATGATTAAATAATAGAAAATGAAATAAAAAGAAACACAAATCAAATATATATATTCCTACATTATTCTGCATCATCTATTCTAATTTACAAGCAACAAATTTATTCTCAGACACATAAAGAGTGTGTATGTATGTGTTGTTGTTTTTTGTAATTAGTATTTTACTGAATTTTTATATAAACATTCCACCGCGTTCCGGAGAAATTCTAAAAAGAGTAACTAGAGTACTTTTCTGTCGTATATGACAGTGTCGACCTCGGGGGGTTACATTAATAGCACTGATGTGTTAGTGATCAGTGTTTTCCTGTTGGATTAATATTACTGCTGCTTTAATGTGTCTGTTGCATTTTAACTCTAGTTTAATCTGCAGCAATGCATCATGGTCTATCAGATCAGAAAAGTTGTAATCTGTAAAGTTACTAAAGCTGTCTTATAATGTAGTGGAGTAAAAATGTTTCCCTCTGAGGTTCAAACCGTACCTTGAGTGCAGTACTAGAGTAAATGTACTTATGACAGAGCTGTGAAGGTGTGAGTCGTTGCCGTAGAGACGCAGCCATCAGTGGGATTATTACATGTTAACATGTTGTTTGTGTCTGAAAGGAGCCGGCAGAGAGGAGAGACTTCATTAAAGGAGATTATCTCTGAATAAATACCTGCAGGAGGTGAACAGGTGAGCACCCAGAGCTGATAACAGATTATATCATCTCCTCCATCAGATGATCCACAGCAGCAGGTGAGCTGTACCTGCTTCACACACACACACACACACACACACACACACAGTTAATGACTCACATAAGTTGTCATTAAGTTGCTGAAGCAGACAGAGCAATTAACAGTGACTTTATTCAGCACCCTGCGGGCCGCTGATTACTGCTCTCAGTGAGCAGCACCGAGCTGCAGCCATGAATTACACAATGATCCCACTCAACCATGAATGTGTGTTTAAAGGGAGGAAGAGGAGGAGGAGGAGGAGGAGGAGGAGGAGGAGGAGGAGGCTGGGTGGCCCGCTGCCTCCTCATAATGGAGGATCCCCTGGCGCTCCTTATCTCAGGCCTCCAGGCGGGTAACAGCGAGATAAGACCCCGTTCAGCCTGGGGGGGGACACATGTCCTTGTGTGTAATCTCTTGTAGTACACGGTCAACTGAGAGGCTGTCAATGGGCTCTTTATACAGACCGGCTAACGCTAACACATTAGTCACGCCAGCTAACAGGAAGTCAACAGGTAGAGACGCTGCCAACAGGTGGGATTCACTCTCTGCTCACCAAACACCAGCACAGTACCACAATACTGAAGGTATTCCTCTTTAAACTAATAGAAATACTTCACTTTTACACTTAAAACTGGTTTTGTGAATGGAGTCTGGTGGCTTTTAAGAGAGAGATATAACGTCTTCAGTTCCCCGTCAGAAAGAGCTGCTGATGGTGAGGTAAAGATCTGTCTGATGGTGAGGTAAAGATCTGCTGATGGTGAGGTAAAGATCTGCTGATGGTGAGGTAAAGGACTGTCTGATGGTGAGGTAAAGGACTGTCTGATGGTGAGGTAAAGATCTGTCTGATGGAGAGGTAAAGGACTGTCTGATGGAGAGGTAAAGGACTGTCTGATGGAGAGGTAAAGGACTGTCTGATGGTGAGGTAAAGGACTGTCTGATGGAGAGGTAAAGGACTGTCTGATGGAGAGGTAAAGGACTGACTGATGGTGAGGTAAAGGACTGTCTGATAGAGAGGTAAAGGACTGTCTGATGGAGAGGTAAAGGACTGTCTGATGGAGAGGTAAAGGACTGTCTGATGGAGAGGTAAAGGACTGTCTGATGGTGAGGTAAAGGACTGTCTGATGGTGAGGTAAAGGACTGTCTGATAGAGAGGTAAAGGACTGTCTGATAGAGAGGTAAAGGACTGTCTGATGGAGAGGTAAAGGACTGTCTGATGGAGAGGTAAAGGACTGTCTGATGGAGAGGTAAAGGACTGTCTGATGGAGAGGTAAAGGACTGTCTGATGGAGAGGTAAAGGACTGTCTGATGGAGAGGTAAAGGACTGTCTGATGGTGAGGTAAAGGACTGTCTGATAGAGAGGTAAAGGACTGTCTGATGGAGAGGTAAAGGACTGTCTGATGGAGAGGTAAAGGACTGTCTGATGGAGAGGTAAAGGACTGTCTGATGGTGAGGTAAAGGACTGTCTGATGGTGAGGTAAAGGACTGTCTGATGGAGAGGTAAAGGACTGTCTGATGGAGAGGTAAAGGACTGTCTGATGGTGAGGTAAAGGACTGTCTGATGGTGAGGTAAAGGACTGTCTGATGGAGAGGTAAAGGACTGTCTGATGGAGAGGTAAAGGACTGTCTGATGGAGAGGTAAAGGACTGTCTGATAGAGAGGTAAAGGACTGTCTGATGGTGAGGTAAAGGACTGTCTGATGGAGAGGTAAAGGACTGTCTGATGGTGAGGTAAAGAGGTGAAAATATTCTAAATATAACGCACACTTAAACTGATATTGATTCTTTTAGGTGGCTAAAATACGTCTTTCTGTTGCTCCCGTCCACAGCTGCTTTACCTCGCTGTCAGACAGCTGTTAAATCACTTTCTTCAAAGCCACCAGACTCCATTCACAAAAACAGTCATTTTACCTCTCAGAACAGGGGACGGTGAATCCACACTAACCCTTTAAAACACTAAAGTTACACAATAACACAATAACTAACTAACCGATGGATGCAGTGGTAGACCAGAAACTCTTCTGTTCTGAGAGGGAAAATTACTGGTTTTGTGAATGGAGTCTGGTGGCTGTGAAGAGAGCAGCCACCATCAGACCCCCCCCCCCTGTCCTCCAGCACCCTGCAGGACATCAGACCCCCCCCCCCCCCGACCCCCCCCCCCCCCCCAGTCCTCCAGCAGTACCATCAGTATCTGTAGTGTTGAGAGCTGCAGTGTGTCCAGATAACAGCAGTCTGCCAGTGAAGCTTCGGGGGGGGGAGGCACAGGAAGTGAGTAAACAGATGCTGCGGTGGGTCCCGGGAGGGCGGGGGGGGGGGGCATGTTCACCACATCTGGAACACATAAAGTGATGTTCCTCCAACACCTGGAGTCAACAGAGAGCTTGTTAACTCCACCTGGATCCTCACAGTGCTGACGCTGTCAAACACCGCCGCTAACCGCTAACTGCTAACTGCTAACTGCTAACTGCTAACTGCTAACTGCTAATTCCTAACTGCTAACTGCTAACTGCTAACTGCTAACCGCTAACCGCTAACTGCTAACTGCTAACTGCTAACGCTGACATCACTGCTGACGGATGACCTCATGAATTTTAGTCGTATATTGTTTTTCTGGGTAATTTTATAACATGTCTGAGGAAAATGTTGATATTCCCAACGACCTCATCTTCCTCCTCTGTCATTATGTTTTGTATTTCCTGTATTATGTTACCTATACTTGTTAGCTTGTTAGCTTGTTGGCTTGCTAGCTTGTTAGCTTGTTAGCTTGTTAGCCTCTGTGGCTTCTAGACGCCGACAACCACTTAACCACTTGAACGCCAAACACGTCATGTACAGACTTCCCGTGTTTTAGACATGAGCTCACCAGTTTCATTTGAAGGGACCATATTAGTGCATTTCAATGGAATTGCGTTGCTAGGCAACAGCTTGGGTCCATGTTTACTTCCTGTCAGCTGATGTCATACACTGCGGTTGCGTCCTACATTCCACACTAACATGTTATTTAGTAGCTCAACCAGCTGAAACCTCCGTATGAAACCAGCAGTAGAGTTACTGACTATTTACAGTGAAATATCACAGTATGCAAAGCTGGACACTAAGGCGGCATAAATATCCCACAATGCAATGCGGTAGTGACGACAAAGTTCATAACAGACGTTGACGGACGGCTCTGTAACATCAGTAACGCTTCAGAGTGTCGAACAATTAAAATATTATAAATATAATAAGCGTTTTCAGTCCAAAATGGCGGCAGCGGCTGTTGTCAGAAAAACAGCAGAGTTTCGTCTCTTTGCTGGAACTAAACTGGGACACATTTAAAATGTTAAAGCTGTGAAATATTGTACAGTTGTGACATCACAAAGTTACAGAAATTCTGACGGCTCGTTTAAAGTCACAGTTTCTGAACATGTTAATATATTCTGTGTGTATTTCTCTGTGGATTCAGCTTTTTAAATCTTTCACAGTATTTATACAGTATATCACTTCAACCTGCTTTATAATATTTAATATAATATGGGACCTTTAAATTATAATGATATCAAATCTTTTTATGTGGAAGAAGAAGAAGATGAGGAAACAGACGAAGAAGAAGAAGAAGAAGACAAGGACACAGACGAAGAAGAAGAAGAAGAAGAGGAAACAGACGAAGAAGAAGAAGAAGAAGAAGAAGAAGAAGAAGAAGAAGCAGACGAGAAAACAGAAGAAGAAGAAGAAGTTTGAGGACGACAAGAAAAATGTCAGTTTTCTTCATTTCTTGGTTTAATAATATTTAATATAATTTACTGATTAACTGTAATTGATTATTTAGATTAACTGAATTTAGATTAATTCTAATTAATAATTCTATTAATTATAGAATGTTAATTAAATTTACAGGATTTGCTGTAAATGAAGTCATTGTTTTATGATATTTATGTATATATGTTTAAATGATTTCCTGTTTCTGTGTAGATGAAGAAAATAATAAATGAAATATTAAAGTGTTTAGAAAGAACATTATTGGAATTATAAATAAACCCAAAATAATAATAATCCTCATCAGTCTTATTAAACTGGATGTTCTTTAAAATCTCTGAAACACTTTTTTTTTTTAGATTTGCTTACAGACCTGATTTTAAAGTGAAAACATTTGACAGGAAATGACCCGTTTCAACAGAATTAAATCAGATAAATAAAACTATCTGTTTGTTTACGGGACATGAAATCATTAATAAATCTATCTGTATTTCTGTTATTCATAATTCATTAAAGATGGTTTTCAGGGAAGTTAGAAGTGTCTTTAATGTACATTTCTGGGTCTGTGAAGAACAAAAATATATATTTGTTTAAATGACATAAAAAAACATGAAGTATTTCCTTATTCAGTGTATTCATAATAATAATAATAATAATAATAATAATGATTTCTGCTCATTTCTGTGTTTTGTCCAGTTTGTGTCAAAGTGAAAGATCACTAATTTAATTTAACCAGAAGAAGAAGAAAAATATTAAAATTTTACGGCAATACATTTCTCAGTTTTGTAATTAAATATTAGGCTAATTCATGAATTAATATTCAATAAATTGAATAATGTTTTGTGGTGTGAAAGTGAAAGATCGTCATTTAATGAGGCTGGAAGAAGAAAAAAAACATATTAAAATTTTAAGGCAATAAATTGGTTAATTTTGTGATCAAATATTAGGCGAATTAATATTTAATAAACGGATTGTTTCTGTGTTGTCAGAGTGAATAAAACATGAAGGTTAAACAGCCATCACGTGTCATTAATGTGTCTCCAGAGGAGCTGATTACACAAACACCAACATCTTTCTGTCTTTTACAACTTTAGATTTTCGTTAATAAATATTTTTATTTTTTCGATAATAAATATATGTTTAATGTCGCAGATTGAGTGAGTTTATGATGAGACACGTGAGCTGCAGCAGATGCAGGTGTGATAGATTAATATCTGAGCTGGCTGCTGGTCTCAGGTCGGTTCACTGACTTTAATCTGCTGATGAAACCGTGAAGCTTCACACCGACACAACTTATTATTATTATTATACACGCAGCTTCTTCTCTGCTCGACTCTCAGTTTATATTAAATTACAACATTTCACTGTTTTATACAAACTTCATTCAGATTTATCATTTTTATCTGCTCGTTCAAATCCTCTCAAAGTTTGAATTTATCTATAAAAAAAAAAAAATTCTTCTCTCAGCAAAATAATAATAATAATAATAATAATAATAATAATAATAAGATATTTGATCGCAACCGAAATGAAGGGTTTAAATAATGAATATTGATTAGATTATTGGATTAAAGCAGATGATGTATCGACCGTTAAATGAGTCCATTAATCAGTCGTGTCATTAATTAATGAAACACGTGTGTTCATTAACATGTGTTTCATTAACATGTGTCCGGGTGGAAACAACCAGGAAACGTTTGAGTTTTTATTAAATAAAAGTGCATTACATTAACCCGCCATGATACACAGCTGCAGGCTTCAGTCACAACTTCAGACATATAAATAAAGGTGTGTTGAATATTCGGCTCTATGTACAGGTGCGTGTGGTGCGTTCAGGGCCCGCTGAAGAAGAAGCCCCTGAACGCACCGTTTCTTTGTGAATATAAAAGGAAATCAAAGTGTTGAGTGTTTTTTTTCAGCTGATCTGTACAAAATCTGTTTTTACACATTACTGATTCACAGCAGGATCATTTCTATCGGACACAACTCACGGTGTTTTATTTACAACTTTAGTCTTCTGGGACACAAAATGTCCCGACAGGAAGTCCGTCCGCGTGCAAAAAAGAGACAAAAAGAAAAAGTGAAAGTTGAAAATCTGCGACTCGGAGAGTTCGTTTGATCCCCAGAAAAGCATCCGGATGAATGAATGAATGAGTGAATGAGTGAGTTATTATGAGCTGTCTCCCTCTGAGGTGTGCAGCAGCATCGCGTTGCCCGGCTTGTGTTTCTGCAGCAGCTGTGTGATCTTCTCATCGTCAGAGTTCGGGTCCAGAGGTTTGTTGTAGTCGTCGTCCTCGTCCTCGTTGTCCGATGTCCCCTTCAGTCTCTCGGTCTCGGAGTCCTGCTTCTTCTTGGCCGTGGCCATCTCCGCCGCGTGCTTTTTCCTCCACTTAGTGCGTCTGTTCTGGAACCAAACCTGAGACACAAACACACGCACCGTGCACAAATCCGTTCATCAGAGCTGCAAACACACACTCAAACTCTGCAGCTTCATAAAGGAAATAAATAAAACTGCATTTTATTATTCATGCTGCAGAAATAAAGGTTTGTTCTGCATTAAAATAAATATGATATAGTTATAATTATGTAGGTTATTATAACGTTTCACTATTTTATATAAAGTTCATTCAAATGCGCAGATTTCTGCTTTTTATCTGTTCGTTTAAATCCTCTCAGAAATGTTGAATTTAAAAGACGAAAATCAAATAAAACTCAAGCAGCAAGTCCCATAATAATCATACTGATAATAATAATTAGAATAATAAGAATACAACTTGATTTCTAGGTCGAATTTCAAACAAAAAGATGTAAAACAATGTGCTGCACAAACAATACAACAAAAGACAAGAAATAATAAATATGCATAATTATCTAGGTTATATTGTTATAGGTTAATATAACATTTCACTATTTTATATTAAGTTCATTCAAATGTGCAGATTTCTGCTTTTTATCTGTTCGATAAAATCCTCTCAAATGTTGCAAAGGTTGAATTTAAAAGACGAAAATGAAATAAAACTCGAGCAGAAACTAATAATAATAATAATAATAATGATGATTAAAACTTGATTTCTAGATCGAATTTCAAACAAAAAGACGTAAAACAATCTGCTGCACAAACAATACATCAAAAGACAGATGCAAGAGAAAATAAATATGCTGTAGTTTTAATTATATTATTCTAGGTTATAATATTTCATTATTTATATAAAGTTAATTTAAGTGCAGATTTCTGCTTTTTATCTGTTCGATAAAATCCTCAGAAATGTTTCAAAGGTTGAATTTAATACACGAATCAAATAAAACTCAAGACCTGCAGCAAGTCACACAATACTACTACTACTAATAATACTAATACTAATACTACTACTACTACTAATAATACTACTACTACTAATAACAATACTAATACTACTACTACTACTAATAATAATAATAATAATAATAAAACTTGATTTCTAAATCGAATGTCAAACAAAAAGATGGAAAACAATGTGCTGCAGAAAAATGCATCAAAAACAGATGCAAGAAATAATAAATATGCATAATTATCTAGATTATATTATTCTAGGTTAATATAATATTTCACTATTTTATATAAAGTTCGTTCAGACGTGTTGATTTATTCATTTAACTGCAGATTTCTGCTTTTTATCTGTTCGCTTAAATCCTCAGAAATCTTTCAGTTTGAATTTAAAATCAAATAAAATTCAAGAAATGATCTCAGCAGCGAGTCACTTAATACTACTAATAATAATAATTAGAATAATATTAATAATAATAATAAAACCTGATTTCTAGGTCGGATTTCAAACAGAAAGACGTAAAACAATCTGCTGCACAAAATACATCAAAAGACATGAAATAATGAATATTCTGTAGTTATAATTATATTATTCTAGGTTAATATAAAATTTCACTTTGTTATATAAAGTTCATTCAGACGTGTTGATTTATTAATTTAACTGCAGATTTCTGCTTTTTATCTGTTCGTTCAAATCCTCAGAAATGTTTCAAAGGTTGAATTTAAAAGACGAAAATCAAATAAAACTCCAGCAGCGAGTCCCATAATACTAATACTATACTATACTACTATACTATACTAATACTATACTACTATACTATTATACTACTATACTAATAATAATAATTAGAATAATAATACTGAAACCTGATTTCTAGATCGAATTTCAAACAGAAAGATGTAAAACAATCTGCTGCACAAAATACATCAAAAGAAATAATAAAAATGCTGCATTAAAGGACCAATTATTGGATTAAATGAAGTTCATGTATTAATGGTAGAAAGGCCTCCTGCATTAAATGACATGTTTGTGAGTTTTTCCTCCGATGATGATGATGATGATGAAGATGATGATGATGATGAGAGGCTCATATACTGTATATATTATAATATATATCAGGTTATACACATGAAACTGACTAAATGACATTTTAGCTTCATTGAAATAAAAATAAATGGTGAAAAGATATAAAAAATAAAACAAATATAATAAATATCATGAATAAAATGTCTGCATCTTTAAATGTAGTAATTAGCATTTTATACAAACGTGATAATTAAATAGATTTTTTTTCGCTGTGAAGATTTAAAAAGTGATTTGTTTTTAGAAGCTGGTTTATTATATTTATATTCTAATTTTTAGTCTTATTTAGTAGTGTTTCTGGTTCTGGATCCTTACCTTGACCTGACTCTCGGTCATCCCCAGAGAGTATATTTATAATCTAATATTTAGAGTTATTTAGTAGTGTTGGTGGGTGAGGTTCTGGTTCTGGTTGTGGTTCTGGTTGTGGTTCCTTACCTTGACCTGGCTCTCGGTCATCCCCAGAGAATAGGCCAGCCGAGCTCTCTCCGGTCCCGCCAGATATTTAGTTTGTTCAAAAGTCTTTTCCAGAGCAAAGATCTGCTGACCGGAGAAGGTCGGTCGGGTGTGTTTCCTCTTTCCATCTTTATCCAGTAACACGGAGTTCTGATCTGAAACCAACAAACACACCAGAACATTTAACATCACCTCCTGAAATATGAATAATATTTTATTCTAACAGATTGTTATTTATCCTGGAGAGTCTCCACTCACGAGGCGAGCAGGCGAACCGCGCGTCTCTCCAGTGCGGACTCTGCATGACGCCCGGCCAGAAGATCGGCGTCCTGCCCGGGAGGTCCGCCAGAGGCTTCGGGTACCGGGCCACCGCCACGGCACCGGCACCGGGGCTGAAGTAGAGTCCGGGAGGAGGCGGCGGGCTGAGGCTGCTGAACCGGGGCAGACCGGACAGGATCCCCGCGGAGGAGGAGGCTGCCAGCCCGAACATGGAGGGCCGGCTCAGGATGTCGTTAATCCCGTGAGGAGTCGCGGAGGAGGAGCAGAGCTGCGGGGATCCGAGCCCGGAGGACGGCCCCGTGGAGCTCTTCATCCCCGGGGAGGACACGGCCATGCCGCCCGGGTTCGGGGAGGTGTTGGCCGGGGAGGTGGAGCAGGTCGGGCCGCTGGAGGAGAGCGGGTAGGCCGGGTACAGAGGAGTCTTCATCTCGGTCATGCTGTGCAGAGCCGCTAAGGGAGGCGTGCTGAGGAGGAAGGCGCTCTGTCGGGACCCGTCCATCTGACCCACCGCTAACATCACCACCGGGTTCTGCAGGATCCGGGACCACGGGACCACCACCGGCTTCTGCAGGATCCGGGACTCTCTGGGTCTCACTACAACTCTTCTCCTCTGCAGTCAAAGTCCATCTCAGATCTCGAACTCTCGGATAAATCCACAAAATATGAACTTCCACAAAGTTTCAGAGAGCTCCGGATCCGGGTCCAGCTCCAGACCGGGTCCACAGAGAGACCGTGTGAGTGCTGCTCTGCAGGAGGAGGGAGAGATAATAAAACATGATCATGTGTTCTGGTTCTGACTCTCAGCTCTCAGCCCAAACTTTAACCAGGAGAGGAGACCAGAGGGGGCTCTGCGCTGATTGGCTGACCTCACGGTGACGTAGGCCGGCTGGATTTAGGAGGGCCTCCTGATTGGCTCAGCAGCTCGGCGCTGATTGGCTGGATGAGCCACCAACAAAGAAGATAATATTTGATATTAAAAGAAGAATGTGGATTTAATTAAAAAATACAAAAAAAATAAAAATAATAATAATAATAATAAATGATTAATAGAAATAATATTCAATATTAAAAGAAGAATGTGGATTTAACAGTCAGCAGATGTTTTTATAACGAGCACCTGTTGTGGAAATTAAATATTATTATAACAATTAAATTAAATTATATAATAATAACAAGAATTTTTTTTCATAAATAATAAGAAATTATTAATTTTAATAATATTAATAAATATTATTATTAATAATAAATATTAACAATAACAATACATGATGCATAATAATAATAAATGATAAGTGTTAATAATAGTAATAAATTATATATATTATTATTAATAATAATAAATGATAAAAATGGCATTAATAACAATACATATCAATAATAATAATTAATATAATAAAAAAAGTGCATGTTATTGAGTGAAATAAATTATTAGAAGTTAGAAATTAGATACTTGAACACTTTAATGAGCTTAATTTATATTCTAAAGAAAAGTTTTTTTTACATTATTCTTCATTAATATTCAGCCTGTAAACATCATCAGAGTATACGTTGATTTCCTGTCCTTTCATCGAAATATGATAAAAATCATATTTGTCTTTTTTATTCATTTTTACACAGAAAACTCAGAAACATGTGACTGTACCTGTGGAGGCGTTTAGCTCCGAACCAGAACCAGTAGAACCAATAGAACCAGTAGAACCAGTAGAACCAGTAGGGGGGTCCTGCACCAAATTATGAACTTTTTATTAAGGTTAGAAAAATTTGTTTCTAAAATAATAATTTTCCATTTATATATATACTCACCTGAGGACAGGTAGACCAGGACCAGGCCTCCAGGTAGACCTGGACCAGGCCTCCACGTAGACCAGGACCGGGCCTCCAGGTAGACCAGGACCAGGCCTCCAGGTAGACCAGGACCAGGCCTCCAGGTAGACCAGGACCAGGCCTGCACGTAGACCAGGACCTGGCCTCCAGATAGACCAGGACCTGGCCTCCAGATAGACCAGGACCTGGCCTCCAGATAGACCAGGACCAGGTCTCCAGAGGGTCTCATTAGCACAAACAGTTTGACTCATTCACATTCTAATAATAATAATAATAATAATAATAATAATAATAATACATAATTTTAACAGAAATATGGAGTCTATAAAACAGTATTTATCAGGAATATTATTATTGATCGACAGGAAAATAGTCAACAATAACTATTATAATCAGTAATAGTCACTCATCAATTAGTCAGACTAAACAATTAATTAATTAATCCAAAATATCATAATAGAAATCATTAGTTGCAGCTCAGCTAATACAGAGAAAAACAACTGACTTTTATATTTAAATATTTATTTATTAGATCTATATTTAAATATTTATTATATATTTATATTTTAAATATATTCATATTTATTATTATTATTTTCTTAATGCCAAACTTCATCCAGATAAATCAGATTCTATATAATATATTAATATAATATAACACTGTGAGTGGTGTGTGAGCTCAGTGTATGACTGAGCTGACGGTGCAGCGACGCCTCCTTGTGTTCACTTAGAGATCAGCTGCTGGAATATATCTGCATTTAACTCTTTAAAGATCAGAATTCTCCACATTTATACAGATCAGAGTTTATCAAAGTAAAACACTAAATAATCACTGAGATATGAAGAGAATGCTTTGACTGTTTTAGCCCTCTGAGACCCACAATAGAGCCGTTTTAGTCTTTTTTAGGGGGTCCAGGGGGTCTTTAGGGGGAGATAGAAGGTCAACAGTAAAAAAAAGTCTGACAAATGACAAAAATGTCCCAAAAAAGTCTGAAAAATTTAAAAAAAAGTTGGAAAAATGTCGAAAAAAAATTGAAAATGTCAAAAACGAGTATAAAAAAAAAAAGTTGGAAAAATGTCCAAAAAAGTCTCAAAATGTAAAAAAAAAAAAAAAAAAAGTTTGAATGTCGAAAACCAAATTGAAAAATATCCGTAAAATGTAAAGAAAAAGAAAAATAAAGGCTGAAAAATGTAAAAAAAAAAAAAGTTCCAAAAATGTAAAAAAAAAAAAAGTCTGACAAATGTCAAAAAATGTCCCAATAAAGTCTGAAAAATTTTAAAAAAAGTTGGAAAAATGTCGAAAAAAATTGAAAATGTCAAAAACAAGTATAAAAAAAAAAAGTTGGAAAAATGTCCATAAAAAGTCTGAAAAATGTAAAAAAAAAAAAAAAAAGGTCTGAAAAATGTAAAAAAAAAAAAAAGTTCCAAAAATGTAAAATAAAATAGTCTGACAAATGTCAAAAAATGTCCCAATAAAGTCTGAAAAATGTCTGAAAAATTTTAAAAAAAGTTGGAAAAATGTCGAAAAAAAATTGAAAATGTCAAAAACGAGTATAAAAAATAAAGTTGGAAAAATGTCGAAAAAAAAATGTAAAAAAAATAAAAAAAAAAAAAGTTTGAATGACGAAAACCAAATTGAAAAATATCCGTAAAATGTAAAGAAAAAGAAAAATAAAGGCTGAAAAATGTAAAAAAAAAAAAAGTCTGACAAATGTCAAAAAATGTCCCAATAAACTCTGAAAAATTTTAAAAAAAGTTGGAAAAATGTCCATAAAAAGTCTGAAAAATGTAAAAAAAAAAAAGATCTGAAAAATGTAAAAAAAAAAAAAAGTTCCAAAAATGTAAAATAAAATAGTCTGACAAATGTCAAAAAATGTCCCAATAAAGTCTGAAAAATGTCCGAAAAATTTAAAAAAAAGTTGGAAAAATGTCGAAAAAAAATTGAAAATGTCAAAAACAAGTATAAAATAAAAAAGTTGGAAAAATGTCCAACAAAAGTCTGAAAAATGTAAAAAAAAAAAATGTTTTTTAAAATGTTGGAAAATGTAAAAAAAGAAATAAAGAAAAAGAAAAAAAAAGTCTGAAAAATGTAAAAAAAAAAAAAAGTTCCAAAAATGTAAAAAAAAAAAAGAAAAAAGTCTGACAAATGTCAAAAAATGTCCCAATAGTCTGAAAAATGTCCGAAACATGTTAGAAAAAAATTTAAAAAAGTTGGAAAAATGTCAAAAAAATTGAAAATGTCAAAAACAATTATAAAAAAAAAAAGTTGGAAAAATGTCCAAAAAAGGTCTGAAAAATGTAAAAAAAAAAAAAAGTTTGAATAATGTCGAAATTTTATTTTTTAAAATGTCGGAAAAAAGGTAAATTTTTTTTAAAAAAGTCCCAAAAACAGTCTGAAAAATGTCAAAAAAATAAATAAAAATGTCAAGAAAGATATTGTCCAGAAACCCTCACAGGTTCTGCATTTAGCATAAAACAATATGCTCAGATCATAACATGGCAAACTGCAGCCCAACAGGCAACAACAGCTGTCAGTGTGTCAGTGTGCTGACTTCACTATGACTTGCCCCAAACTGCATGTGATTATCATAAAGTGGGCATGTCTGTAAAGGGGAGACTCGTGGGTACCCATAGAACCCATTTACATTCACTGATCTGGAGGTCAGAGGTCAAGGGACCCCTTTGGAAATGGACATGACAGTTTTTCCTCGACAACATTTAGTGTAAGTTTGGAGCGTTATTTAACCTCCTTCATGACCAGCTAGTGTGACCTGGTTATAGTAGTACTAGTAGTAGTACTAGTAGTAGTAGTAGTACTATTAGTAGCAGTACCATGGTTGGTACCGATGGATTCATCAGGTTTATAGTGTCAGATGAGACCAGTATCTTCACTCTCGCTTTAAATTAAATGAACCAAAAATAAAAATAAATGGATAAACACATAAATAAATAAGTTCTGAGAAATAAATTATTTTTAAAATAAATTTAAAACAAGTAAAAAAATAAATGCAAAAATAAAATATAAATTTAAAAGTTAATAAAAACAAATGAATAAAAGGGTAAATTAAATAGATGAGTAGATAGAGGAAGTAATGCAGATGTAAATAAATAAGCAAATTAAAACAGAAATATCAATTTGTCACATTATCAATTAATGCCTACATTTATTTTTTATATTATTTTTGGTACATTTATTGGCATATTTATTTATCTATCAAGTCATCTATTTAGCTTGCTTTAAAACTGAGCCTGCTCTAACCAAAAAAAAAAAAAAATCACATTAGTGGAGTTAAAACATTTACTTTGACAGCACTAATAATACATCATTTATTAGTTCAGACATTTTATTAATAATCTGAAGTAACTGAAGCCATCAGATGTTTTGCCTCCCAACTGAAGTGGAGTACACATATAAAAAATATGGAAATACTGAAGTACAAGTACCTCAAAACCACCCTTTTATACAGTATTTGAGTAAATGTACTTAGTAATATTCTACCACAGCAGCCACATTATTATGAAATATAAACTTTTGTTCTCTAATTAGAACAGAATACTCTTGGTATTTAAAATAAGGAAAATAAAAGACCCATCTTTTTAATCAGGTTTTTAATTTGTAGTAATGTTAAAGTTTTTTTGTTTTTTTTATTCATTAACATTTTATTGTTGTAATGTTTAGTCTTGTAAACTAGTCAGTTATTGGTAACTGATTAATTAATTTACTGGTATTAAATGTAATATTAAGAGTTTATCATGAGATAATTAATGGATCAGCTCAAGTTAAATTACACATTCAGCAGTTTGTCAGTATTCATTCAGTATTTAACAGTTTATATAATGAAGTAAAATAAAGAATCAGGAGAGTTTGTAGTAATAAGTTCTGTTTTATTGGTTTTTACTCCCGCGCCATCAGCTTCTGCTTCTTCAGCTTCTTCTGTGAAACCTGCAGAACAAAACTCAGAGTTAAAAACCCGCCGGGACAAACAGGAAGTCAGAGGTCACAGAGGTCATAAAGGTCAGCTGCTCAGGTTAAATGGTTTATTTTCATGGTTCATCCAAAGGTGTCCTAAGATGTCATCAGTGCAGCAGAGAGAGAGAGGACGCCTCCTGGTGGTCAGGAGGAGGAAGAGGAGGAGGAGGAGGAGGAAGAGGAGGAAGAGGAGGAAGAGGAGGAGGAGGAGGAGGAGCAGCGTTACCTTTTTCTTCTGGGCCACCTCCTCCTCTGGTTTGGGGACGATCTGCTCCTTCTCCGTCAGGATCATCTCGATGTGGCACGGCGAGCTCATGTACGGGTTGATGCGTCCGTGGGCGCGGTACGTGCGCCGCCTCATCTTTGGCGCCTTGTTGACCTGGATGTGCTCGATGACCAGAGAGTCCACGTCGAGACCCTGAAACCACATCAGACCAGGAACCGGGTCAGAAGATCTTCATATATACACTCCTCAGACTTTGTTTTCTTAAAAAATGATAATTAAAAACCATTTGTTGAATCATGTCTTAATGTGATGAAGTTCTTCATGTACATCAGTCTGTTTCTACTGTTCTCTGAAGACTTTTCTAATGTTTCTACTCAGGTTTTTATCTACAAATTAAACGTACACATAAAAACAGGTGGGAGGAAACATGTGAGCAGCTACCAGCGAAGCTTCCTCACATCAACCCGACATCAGCTACAGGAGGAGACGTGTTCACTAGAACTACTGGATGTTAGAATACTCTGATGCATCATGTTTAATATGTATTTACAGCATCACATTAACTATAAAACATGTGACTCTCTCAGTGAAGATCGGACCGCTCAGACTCTTCCTTTTTTTTTTCATGGTTTGATACAAAGGTTGTCCTAATTTGTCATCACTGCGGTCCACTTCCTGTCAGTCACATGATTAAACTACAGGAGAGACGGATCCAGGTGATCCTTCACTCCAACACCTCCTCCATGAAACTACAGATCCACCAACTCTACCTTTACTGCACACTTTATGCTAGTTAGTGATGGAGACAGTCACAATATATATATATATATATATATTAATATTCTGTGGCTGTAGACTATTGTTGTCCATAAAGTTTTTAAATCAGCATCTGAGGAGACCAATCAGGAGGCTGAATACAACTTTATATTAAAACTGATTTCATTAGTCCTTTAATTCCCTTTTTGGATTTTACTCAATGTTGTAAACTTTGTATTTTTATCTTAGTTTATTTCTAATTTAGTCTTATAATGTGAGAAAAGTCCATTTATGGACGTGAACACTGAATTGAATTTATTTTATAATAACAGAAGACTCATACTGATTCTCCTCTAACGTTCAGGTAACGTTTCCATGTCCTGCAGCAGTAACGAGCTAAATGAAGGCCGGTGGAACGGCGTACCTTGAGCTCAGCGTTGCTCTCTGCGTTCTTCAGCATGTGCAGGAGGAACTCGGCGCTCTTCTTGGGCCAGCGGCCCTGAGTCCAACCGAACTGTTTGGCCTGGAAACAACAACAACAGCTGGTTAGAAGACACGTCTCCTCCCACAGAACTCCACTGACTTCATCTACAACAGCTGCTCAGATTAACAGATTAGTTTCATGTTTGATCCAAAGGTGTCCTAAGTAGTCATCATGGCAGCTCTTAACAGTTCTACTGCGGCCGAACCGCCGTCACACCGCAGCTCACCTGGGCGCAGCGTCCAACGCCGCCGTTGTAGCGACGGAACGGGACACACTGGTGCTTCACCATGACGTCCCTCAGGTACTTGTTGGCCTTGCGGATGTGCATTCCCTTGATGGCCTGGGCTGTCTCACGGGTGTTCTGGGGAGAAGAACAAAAAGATCCTGGTTAATTAAACTCCTCAGGGCAAAGTAGATAGATAAATAGATAGATAATAACTAAAGACACATCTCACACAGAGATCCTGGTTAATTAAAATCCTCAGAGACACAATAGATAGATAGATAGATAGATAGATAGATAGATAGATAGGTAGATAAATAGATAGATTGGTAGATAGATAGTTAGATAGGTAGATGGATGGATGGATGGATAGATAGATAATAACTAAAGACACGTCTCACACAGAGATCCTGTGTAATTAACCCCTCAGACTCAGTTTCTGGAGCATTAAACAGCTAAATAATCTGTTCTTTATGTCCTAAACATCAGTCTTGTTGTTACCTTGAAGTGAACCCGGAGATTGGAGCCCCTCGACTTGCATGCTGCAACAAACAAACACACAAACCTTCAGACTCCAGCTGTTTATCTAAACATTTAACATCTGTAACACATTCAGCAGCTCAGATCTTTCTTATAGTTATTTTCATGTTATAATCCAAAGGTGTCCTAAGAAGTCATCACAGCTACCTGTTAAAGTTACCTGTTAAACACCTGAACATTTATACCTCAGGTTTACTCACATTTAGTCGGGTTCTCTGGGTCGAGAGAGTAGCGGACCATGTTCAGATACCTGGAGGATCAGACACATTTCATATAAATAACTGACTGTAACAAGGCTCCTCATGACTCCTGTTAGCATTAGCTCCTGATAGCATTAGCTGCTGTTAGCATTAGCTCCTGATAGCATTAGCTCCTGTTAGCTTCAGTTACAGCTCTAATAACCACCAGACACACTCAGAGAGTACACCAGGTAACATTATAAAACACATAAAGCAGGTTCTGTAGAGATGTGAGTGTTTTAACAGCAGTTTGGTGCAGTAATGTTGGAGCCAACATGGCGGCCAGCTAACGCGTTAGGCACCAGCTTCCTCACAGATAAATCTCATTAAAACAGAACTCCCGCCTCCGAACACAGAAATATAACATCGTGAGAAGAGTTTAGAGTTCGTTAAATAAACTCAGCGGGTTAAAGAAGCAGGATGGAGCAGATTTAGAGCAGATTTAAAGCAGATTGTCGTGTTGAGATGTCGGAGTGATCTCCTACCTCTGAGGCCGCGGAGGAAAAAGGAAGAGCCGCGGACAGCGCGCCTCTATTTCCGCTTCCTGTCCCGCTGTTCCGCCCCCTGCCGGCCCGGAGGGGGAGGCGACACGTCACAGCTCAACTGGTTCTACCGAAATCACATCCGGGACTCTTATAGTGATTATACCACTTTAGTACTTTTACTTTTAGTACTTTAAGTATATTTTCATAATAATACTTTAGTACTTTTATATTTGGTAATTTAAGTATATTTTTATAATAATACTTTAGCTTTAGCTTTACTTTTTGTTATCAATATATACTTAAGTATATATTGATAATAATACTTTAGTTTTTTTATATTTGGTACTTTAAGTATATTTTGATAATAATACTTTGGTATTTTTACTTTTGGTACTTTAAGTATATTTTGATAATAATACTTTGGTATTTTTACTTTTGGTACTTTAAGTATATTTTTATAATAATACTTTAGTAGTTTACCTTTTGGTACTTTAAGTATATTTTGATAATAATACTTTGGTATTTTTACTTTTGGTACTTTAAGTATATTTTTATAATAATACTTTAGTACTTTTACTTTTCGTAATTTAAGTATATTTTTATAATAATACTTTAGTACTTTTACTTTTAGTAATTTAAGTATATTTTTATAATAATACTTTAGTACTTTTATATTTGGTAATTTAAGTATATGTTGATAATAATACTTTAGTATTTTTATATTTGGTAATTTAAGTATATTTTTGATAATAATACTTTGTACTTTTATATTTGGTAATTTAATTATATTTTTATAATAATACTTTAGTATTTTTACTTTTGGTAATTTAAGTATATTTTTATAATAATACTTTAATACTTTTACTTTTGGTACTCTAAGTATATTTTTATAATAATACTTTAGTTTACTTTTTTTTATCAATATATATACTTAAGTATATATATTGATAATAATACTTTAGTTTTATATATATATACTACACTGTATATATATATAAATATATACTGTATATACACATATATATAATAATATAAGATATTAATATATATTAATATTAATAAGTAACACAGACCTGATTGGTACTAAAGCCAGTCACTGGTTTATAACGTCTCCTCCTGTGTATAGAGATATAAATATATATTAATATTAATAATTAACACAGACATCGGTGGTAATAAAGCCAGTCACTGGTTTATAACGTCTCCTCCTGTGTATAAAGATATAAATATATATTAATATTAATAATTAACACAGACATCGGTGGTAATAAAGCCAGTCACTGGTTTATAACGTCTCCTCCTGTGTATAAAGATATTAATATATATTCATATTAATAATTAACACAGACATCGGTGGTAATAAAGCCAGTCACTGGTTTATTTGGTATTTCCTGTCTTGTCGTGAGACTTGTTGGAACCAGCTACATAGAAAAGCTGTGTGCTCTCCACCAGTGAGTCATGCACATCAACATTACACTGTAAATAATGTCAAAGCTCGAGTGTCAACATACAAAAATAAAGATATTATTTACATCGACACGGTTCAGTGGAAAACATCCATGAATGAAGAGAAACAAAAGACCTGATGCTGTTTTCATCTCTGTAGTCCTTGGCTTAAAGTTCATCTTCACATGGTTCATCTCATATCCTAACTCTGACCCTGACCCTGACCCCTGACCCCTGACCCCTGACCCTGACCCTAACCCTAAACCAGACTTCTATACAGAGAACAGTGATTTTCTGCTGGACAACAGACAACGTCTCGTCCGTCTGCTGTCACCATGGAGCTGCAGCTGGGTTAGCTTAGCATCTGTTAGCTTAGCTGTGCTAAACATCAACTAGCAAGGTTTATTATAATGTTTATTATAATGTTTATTCTAATATTCTAATGCAGCTGAGTTCCACCTGGTTGTTGTGTCTCAATGAGCTCTCAGTCAGCTCAACTCTGGGTTAATAAACCTCTTCAGATTTTACAACAAATCTGTGATTAATCTGATTAATCTGATTAACAGATAGACAATAAAAAATAAAGATCGTTACATGATGTTTTATTTCATTTTTCCTTTTTTCCAATTTTGATTTTACTTCTTATTGTATTTTATTATTTGATTTGTTTTTAATTTCCTTGTTATTATTATTATTATTATTATTATGAATCCACTAAATCTCAGAGGTAAATATTGTACTTTTTACTGCACTACATTTATTTAATAACTTTAGTTACTTTACAGATTCAGATTATTAAAACAAAATCTAATCCACTAATAAATGCTGATGGATTATTATAGATTAAACTACCTGCAGTATATAAAGTCATTAAAAGAAGCTCTGCAACATTAAAGTGATGAACACATTAATGCATCAATAATATAATAGAGATTATTCTGCAGAATGAGTACTTTTACTTTTGGTACTTTAAGTACATTTCGATGCTGATACCTTTGTACTTTTGTACTTCTTCCACCTCTATCCGTGGCAGTTACTTACTTACTTTAGGCCTGTTTACTGTGTAATTTGTGTTTTATCATTTACAGTGTAGTTGCACTCAGTCTAAATATAAACCGTATAATAACTCTTTGTCCTTATAATCTACTGCAGGATCAACAACCTCTTAAATATATTAGCAATGTGAATATGAATCGGTGTTAAAATAGAGCCTCAGGTTTATCACACGGTAACAGAATCCTCCTCCAGCTGCTGTAGAGATCAATAATCAACACGTTATATCTGGTTTGGTTCATCAGGAACACAGAAGTAAAAACCAGATGTGGAACCAGATGTTCATCAGTGACGCTGTAGAGCAGCTGGCAGGAGGACGCTGTTACCTTTAGACACAGCCAGGCTAGCAGTTCCCCTCTGTTTCCAGTCTTTATGCTAAGCTAAGCTAACATCATAGAGGAAGAGGAGAAGAAGAAGAAGAAGAAGAAGTGAAAGCAGGTGATCTGCAGGTTGATTTAGTTCCAGACAGTTTGAACGTTGACCACAGCTGCAGCTCCAACATCTTTCAGCCTTAAATCAAATATTTACACATTTCATTGAAATCCAACATATTTTCATGCTTTCTTTACACAAAGAGCTCAAACATTAATCATGTTGCAGAATATTTCAGTCCAGTATCCAAATCTTCTCTCCTGACCTCAGAGGGGACACGTGGCAGAAATCGGACCCACTGCTGAAGACGTTTCTCAGTGTTAAAAAGACGTTTTGTCCTCAGTAAAGTGTCTCATTATGTGTAGAAATGATTCAGAGAGTCTCTGAGAGACGCGTGAAGCTCGCTGGGACGTCTGATGCTACAGTTTGTGCTCCTGAAATACTGTCAATGTCCACATGATGAGACACCAGAGACACAGCTGGACAACCTGCAGCACAGAAAACACATTTAAATACAAAGAAATAAACTCTGTTATAAATAAATCATATCTATGTTAACGGCTCCTCCTCCTACAACTAACGTTAAACATTTTAAATCACAGAAAAACACATCACTTATTAAAGTAAGGCAGGAGGTTAAATCCTTGTCTCTGATTGGTTGATCATGTTGATCAATCTTGTGATTAATCACATGATTAATCATGTGATTAATCATGTGATCACTGTTAATGTCTGCAGCAGTGAGTTTCTGCATGAATGTGTCTTATTCTTTACTTTAAGAGAGGAAATATTTTACTCTGCAGCCTTTTGTGTTGTGTGTATATATATATAAATAAATACAATTAAATAATGAATTAATACATTATAAAAATAAATCTAAAATAAGTAAAAAATAAATGCAAAAATAAATAAATTAATTTAAAAGCCAATAAATAAATAAATAAATAAATAAATATAAAATATCAATTTATGTCACATTTTATCAATTCATTAAAGCCTACATTTATTTTTAATAAATAAATTTTTTTTTTTGGTACATTTAATGGCATATTTATTTATCAAGTCATCTATTTATTTATTTTTGATTTTGCCAGTTTCGAAATTGAGGACTTAATCTGTCAAAATAAAAATATAAATGAATAAATCATTCAATCAACAAATAAATAAATATGCCAATAAATGAACCAAAAATAAAAATAAATGTAAAAAGTAATGGATAAAGAAAAGAATACATAAATAAATAAGTCTAGGTAAATAAATAGGAGAGAAAATAATGCATAAATAAATAAATACAATTAAATAATGAATGAATACAATTTTAAAATACATTTAAAATAAATAAAAAATAAATGCAAACATAAATAAATAAATAAATAAATAAATAAATATAAAGGTGTATTAAATAGAGGAGTAGATAGATAGGGCAATTAATACTAAGGTAAATAAATAAAGAAGCAAATTAAAACAGAAATATCAATTTATTACATTTATTTTACTTTCATTTAATGGCATATTTATTTATTTATTTATTGAGTCATCTCTTTATTTATTCTGTCAGGTTTGGACAGTAGAACAGAGTATACGTACACATGAGGCAGTGATCCTTCAGCTGGAGCTTCACTTCAGAGTGGTGGGCTACATGAAGCAGGCTGACGGGGGGGTGGGGGGGGTGGAGGGGGAGGCTCTGGTGGATCAGGGAGGCGAGCCGGTCCTCAGATCACTTGAGACAGGGGGAGACCACGGTGGGGGTCGGGGGGTAGACCAGGACCACGTTGACCCGCTCCGAGCCGTTCTTTGGACAGATGATCTCCGTCAGACCTTCGGGCCTCGGCTGGCTCAGCAGCTCACCTGCAACCAACCACACAGACAGTATTAGTATTAGTATTATTATTATTATTATTACTATATAATAATAATAATTATTATTATTATTATTATTATAATAATAATAATAATTATTATTATTATTATAATAATAATTATTATTATTATAGTAATATAATTATTATTATTATAATAATAATAATAATAATAATAATAATTATTATTATTATTATTATTATTACTATTATATTTATTATTATTATTATTATTATTATTACTATTATCATTACTATTATTATTATTATTATTGTTGTTATTATTATTATTATTATTATTATATTTATTATTATTATTATTATTATTACTATTATAATTATTATTATTATTATTATTATTATTATTACTAGTATTATTATTATTATTATTATTATTATTATTATTAGTATTATTATTATTATTATTATTATTATTATTATTATTGCTACTATTATTATTATCATTATTATTATTATTATTATTAATATTATAATTATCCCGGCTGTGATCATAGTCCAGATCATAGTCCAGATCTGACTGGACCAGGATCATAACGTGTCCTGATGACTCTCTGAGGATCAACATGTTGGTTTCTGGCTGTTTTATCATCTGATCATCAAATAAAAACATTCATCACATTGTGCAGATTAATATCACAGAGTCCAGCAGGAGGCGCACCTCCTCTATTCAGAAGCATTAATACACTTAATATAAGTATACAGATACAGATCAGTGCTCTCACATATTTAACCCTTTCTTATCTGCAGTATTATGTTTGAAATATTAAAAACACTGGCTGATATTTAACCTTCTTTTACAACTCAGACAGGTCACAGGAAGACCTGGACCGGAGTCACATGAAGACCTGGACCAGAGTCACAGGAAGACCTGGACCAGAGTCACAGGAAGACCTGGACCGGAGTCACAGGAAGACCTGGACCAGAGTCACAGGAAGACCTGGACCGGAGTCACATGAAGACCTGGACCGGAGTCACATGAAGACCTGGACCAGAGTCACAGGAAGACCTGGACCAGAGTCACAGGAAGACCTGGACCAGAGTCACATGAAGACCTGGACCAGAGTCACATGAAGACCTGGACCAGAGTCACAGGAAGACCTGGACCACAGTCACAGGAAGACCTGGACCAGAGTCACAGGAAGACCTGGACCACAGTCACAGGAAGACCTGGACCAGAGTCACAGGAAGACCTGGACCAGAGTCACAGGAAGACCTGGACCAGAGTCACAGGAAGACCTGGACCGGAGTCACATGAAGACCTGGACCGGAGTCACAGGAAGACCTGGACCGGAGTCACATGAAGACCTGGACCAGAGTCACAGGAAGACCTGGACCATAGTCACAGGAAGACCTGGACCAGAGTCACAGGAAGACCTGGACCAGAGTCACATGAAGACCTGGACCAGAGTCACAGGAAGACCTGGACCAGAGTCACAGGAAGACCTGGACCAGAGTCACAGGAAGACCTGGACCAGAGTCACAGGAAGACCTGGACCAGAGTCACATGAAGACCTGGACCCGAGTCACATGAAGACCTGGACCCGAGTCACAGGGAGACCTGGACCAGAGTCACAGGGAGACCTGGACCAGAGTCACAGGGAGACCTGGACCAGAGTCACAGGAAGACCTGGACCAGAGTCACAGGAAGACCTCCTGGTTCCAGCTCAACAACACCAGAGAGTTTATTATTAGTGCAGATTTACACAGAGTCCAGTAGCAGAAATCAGATGTTGTTGTCATGACGACGGTAGATGAGCGGCAGCAGCTGTTGATGCTGACCTGCCATATTTAGAGCAGATCAATGCAGAGTCTCCAGAATAAAGTATAATCTCAGTTGGACCTCAGATTAACAGGCCATGTGCTCATCTAGATATTATTCAGTCTAATATGTTAGTTTGTTTTGTTGTATTAACGATAAATAATAACAACATGTAACGCTATCAAATCAAATAAGTAAAGGTTCCGTACAGGACGGCGTCTCTGCTGAACGTGTGTATGAGACGGATAGACTGGGAAACAAAATGTAGTTTTTATGTATGAAAGTACATAAAAATGATAAATAAAGAACCTTGAACCTCTGTACACACTCAGAGGAGACGTCTGCTGTTATTAGACATGGATTATTATTATTATTATTATTATTATTAGACATGGATGAAGTCTTTTCCAGTTGCAGCAGGAGGAGAGAAACATCTGACTGAATGCTTTCTGTTAAACCAACAAGATAATAAATCATAAATGTCCTCCTGTCTGTCCTCCTGTCTGCCCTCCTGTCTGTCCTCCTGTCTGTCCTCCTGTCTCCAGCAGCACTTTAACCATTAGTATTATTGATCCTCTCTGTGGTCTGTTGGACTGAAGCCACACACAGTCAGAGACAGTCAGAGACAGTCACAGATAGACTCCAATAGACTACAGTCAAATATATATAATTAGAGTTACAGTAACAGAGACAGTCAGAGATATATAAAGATATAAATATAGCTGTAAGCGGTGATTCTGAGGTTCAAACCAACACAGACTGTTAGAAGTTGAAAGCTACGAGAGGTCGAGACCTCGAGAGGAGGAGGAAGAGGAGGAGGAGGAGGAGAAGGAGGAGGAAGAGGAGGAGGAGGAGGAGGAGGAAGAGGAGGAGGAGGAGGAGGAGGAGGAGGAAGAGGAGGAAGAGGAGGAAGAGGAGGAGGAGGAGGAGGAGGAGGCAGCTTGTGTGTTGAGGACTTTTATTTTTATACTTTAGGTGAATTTGTCTGATAAAACTAAAATTTTTACTTTAGATCTTGAATGTAAAACTTTTACTTACTAACAGAGTATTTTTACTGTGATAAATATCTGAATATACATAATATAATATATAAATATCAGATTATTTCTTCCACTGCTGGAATCAGATTGTTTTTCATTAATGGAGCTGATGTTCAAACATCCAGCTGTGTGTCCGGAATTAGGTCAAAGCCTGATAATAACTCCTCCTCCTCCTCCTCCTCCTCCTCCTCCTCCTCTTCCTCCTCCTCCTCCTCCTCCTCCTCCTCCTCCTCCTCTTCCTCCTCCTCTCCTCCTCTCCTCCTCTTCTTCCTCCTCCTCCTCCTCCTCCTCCTCCTCCTCCTCCTCCTCTTCCTCCTCCTCTTCCTCCTCCTCTCCTCCTCTCCTCCTCTTCTTCCTCCTCCTCCTCCTCCTCCTCCTCCTCCTCCTCCTCCTCTTCTTCCTCCTCCTCCTCCTCCTCCTCCTCCTCCTCCTCCTCCTCCTCCTCCTCCTCCTCCTCCTCCTCCTCCTCCTCCTCCTCCTCCTCCTCCTCTTCCTCCTCCTCTCCTCCTCTCCTCCTCTTCTTCCTCCTCCTCCTCTTCCTCCTCCTCCTCCTCCTCTTCCTCCTCCTCCTCCTCCTCCTCCTCCTCCTCCTGTAACCTGACATCAGGAAGCAGGAATGTCCCCCCCCCCCCTCAGGTAGACGTTCCTGTTCTGTTCTACTCGGCTCGTTTCAGGATCTGATTCAACGCCGTTCAGCCGCCGCCATAAAAGGAGAGATACGGTTCTCTGGCAGCGCTGTGACTTCACCGTCTCCAGGAAACTCAGAGAGAGAAACTCAGAGAGGGAAACTCAGAGAGGGAAACTGAGAGGGCGTCTGGCTGAGCGCTCAGCGTCTGCTCGTTCACACGCTGACCTCACTTCCTGTTCTATTGTGAGCCTCAGACGGGAACTGATGAGGAGGAACTGGAGGCCAACAAATACTGATAAAAACTATTATTCAACTAGTTAATAAATTAATCTGACACTACTTTGATAATCGATTCATGATTTTTCAAACACATCACAAACTTCAGATGGTTCCAGCTTTTGTCTATTTTTCAGAATTTTCTTTTTGGTGAAAATTTAGTTTTATAGAAAAATAAATGCTGCTGAATTTACAACGTGTAAGTTACATAAAATTTCTATTTGTGGGTGAAAAAATTAATTTAAAAGAAAGGAAAAACACACATAAGTGTTCAGATACACGCAAACTTAATTAAAAACATAATAACGATGAATCAACTTAAATATATATTAAAGTAAAACAGTCATAATGACATATATGACAATGATAGTAAACCTAACGTGTAATAAATATAAAATAAAATAAAATAAATATATTTTGACATTTTATAGACAAAATGATTAATCAAGAAAATAATGGGCAGATTAAACATAAATGAAACTAATCCTTAGAGGCAGATTATTAATTTCTTCATAATGATATTTCCACTTTATTTCTGATTAAACTTCAAGCATCAGCTGAAGAATCCTTCTAAATGTTTGACGACGTTGTTTTGATGAGATTTTCTTGTTTAACTCATTTCAAACGTCCATATTCCCATAAAAACTGTCACTAATATGACTATTAGATTAACTAACATTAAACTACATCCAAACACAGATTAACAACACAGACTGACACTAATCACAGTCCTGCTGTTCAGCCAGAGAACCAGATTAAGGTCGTTCAGACACATTCCTGCTGTAATAATCTCTATTTATTCTGTTTACTTTGACATCGTCGTGACAAAAGATGAAATAGTTTCTGCCACGATAACTCTCCAGAGTTGTTTTATAAACCTCTGCAGCGGTTTGGTGTCTTTAAATCTGTGATTCTGAAAGCCGAGTCGCTACAACCTAAAAATCACAAGTTGCGTTAATATGTTAAAGAAATTAGTGGCGTTAAAACTAATTTGCGTTAACTTGTTATTATCGGGTAAACTTTGACAGCCCTGATCCGAATATTTCCAATAATTCCAGGGTGTTTTATTTTTTAATTTATTGAGAAAAGATCGATGTAATCATTTTCAAAATTCACGTTTTTATCTAACAAAATATTCTGATTCAATCCAGATTTGTTGGCGTTTAGCCTTTAAAAAACAACATTTTCACTGCGGTCAAAAAACTGTTTGCTCTCACAAACAAAGGGAGACACTGAGGAGTTATATTCATTAAAGAGAGTTGATTTAATAAATAAAGACGAGCTCATGCTAACTCCAGCTTTAAAACTGAGCCGCTACAACCTAAAAATCACAAGTTGCGTTAATGCGTTAAAGAAATTAGTGGCGTTAAAACGAATTTGCGTTAACACGTTATTATCACGTTAACTTCCACAGCCCGGATCCGAATATTTCCAATAACTCCAGGATGTTTTATTTTTAAATTTATTGAGAAAAGATCGATGTAATCATTTTCAAAATTCACGTTTATATCTAACAAAATATTCTGATTCAATTCAGATTTGTTGGAGTTTAGCCTTTCAAAAAGAACATTTTCTCTGCAGTCAAAAAACGAGTTAAATTCATTAAAGAAAGTTGATTTAATAAATAAAGACGAGCTCATGCTAACTCCAGCTTTAAAACTGAGCCGCTACAACCTAAACACCACAAGTTGCTTTAATGAAATAAACTAAAACAGCAGGTAGAGGACTCTGTTTATATTCCTGTGAATATAATCAGTTCTAATGATGAGTGTCATTATGTCTTCCTCCTCCCTGCGTCACTCATCCTGCTTCACTTCTGCTCTTTAAATATTTACAATCTTCAACCTAAAATAGAAATCCGTCTCCGTTCAGGATCTGCAGAAGAAGAACAAAGAGAGGCGGCGTTGGTATTGGCGTGGTGTTGATGAGGGAGTCTCCGGGTCACATGACCACACAGAGTCAGCTGATAACCAGCTCACACTGACTGCTCCATAGAGAACAAAAGATCATAATGAGAGCTGAAATCAGCTTAGAATGAAGTCTAATCCTCCTCAGAGCTCTGCTGCTGGAAACCTGCTGCTCCCCTGATGCACTGGGCTACAGCCGCCTGCTATACCAGCATAGAAACATCCAGAACTAACGTCAACCTCTACTGATGACCTCATCAGAATAATAATAATAATAATCATGTTTCTTTAGGAGCTGATTCTTGACTGTTTCCACGGTTACACTGCAAACATGTTAACAGCTAATTCCTCCGGCAATACGTCAGCGTGAGCTTCATGTTGGACTCGGTCAGACTGTAACTCTGTACTAGTGAAGCTCTATAACGTCTACATTTATCAACCAGTCGTTATTACTATATTATATATTAAAGGGTTTATGATCTACGAGGAGTAGAAAGATAAAGTTTAGTCTCCAGTTACTGAGAATCTGGAAAGTTTAAAGTAGTAAATAATGTAAATATTAATAATGTAAAGTTTGTTATTGGCAGCTATTTTCCACCAACAGATGTGAGACTCCGTCCTGTGTGACCTTTCAGACCGAAACCAGAGCTCGGCTCTACTAATAGAGAGAGGAGGAGCTGAGAAACGGGAGGATTTAAAGTAGTACTGCAGTAGTACTGCAGTAGTACTGCAGTAGTACTGCAGTAGTAGTGCAGTAGTAGTGCAGTAGTACTGCAGTAGTAGTGCAGTAGTAGAAGTAGTGCAGTAGTAGTGCAGTAGTAGTGCAGTAGTACTGCAGTAGTAGAAGTAGTGCAGTAGTACTGCAGTAGTAGTGCAGTAGTAGTGCAGTAGTAGTGCAGTAGTAGTAGTAGTAGTACTGCAGTAGTAGTGCAGTAGTAGTGCAGTAGTAGTGCAGTAGTAGTAGTAGTAGTAGTGTAGTAGTAGTAGTGCAGTAGTACTGCGGAGGTGGGTGCACTACATACGTACAGTATCTATATATCTGCAGTATCTACATATCTACATATCTACAGTATCTATATGCACCCCAGCTACACTGATAATATATATATATATAGATAATAACCTGTTTATATTCTAGGATCCGTACCATAAACCTGATTTTATATTCAACCCGTTCCCCCCCCCCCCCCCCCCCCGGCATCAGAAACCGACAGGACGACAGTCTGAGAGATAAAAGCAGGATATGTGAAGTGGAGCAGAACGAGGCTGAATAACAGTCAGATATCAGATCAGATTAATCCTCAGTGATCAGCAGCTGCAGCGTCAGACTGACGGATCCTCAGGAATCTGTGGCCTACTTCTACAGGAACTACTCTGCTCACTCTGCACGACTCACAGAACCAGGATCCAGGTCCAGATACCAACGGCTGGCAGGATTAAAGCTCAAACTGAGGAGATATTCTGCTGTTATTATTATTATTATTATTACTGCTGCTGCTCAGGAGACGAAGGATTCATTAAGGTCTGAGTTCTGTGACCTTTCAAGGTCAGAAAGGAAATATTACTCAGATAGAAGACAGAAAGATTCAGTGTTTTCTCAGGAACTGAACTTATTCAGAACCATGAAGGCATCCTCCAGGCTGGTAAATAATAAATATAATAATAAATAAATCAGAGATAATGTACAGAGAGTCGGTCATTGTTGTGAAATAAACCCCGACAGGACGACATCGCCTGTCGATGAACTTACTTTAAAGTTTCATCTGATCTTAAAATAGATGAAACTTTCATTTCTATTATTCAGAAACATCTGGATCTGTGCTCACATCTGTTTCTCTGGGATGTAAAGTGTGTGTGTGTGTGATCCAGCTGTTAACATCTGGAGAGTAATGAGATAAACGGCCTCAGAGACTCAGTAATGCTGTCTGAGCAGAAAAGACTGAGTTCATGTTAATGAGTCATCAGACTTTTACTTTACTGTCAGCGCTGCTTTCTGCTCCTGAAAACACGTTTTCATCAGAGATCTGATGTTTATGTATGAAGGAAATATATATACTGTATATGTAACATGAATATGTTTCTTTTTCCTTGTAAAGCACTTTGTAATAAGTAATATAAATCTAATTTATTGTTATTATTATTAAATTAGTGTTCAGCTGGTGATTATCAAACTAAGTAACAAGCTAATTAAAATAAAATAATAAATAACTAACAAAAATATTAGTAAAGTATCAGACAAAAATGTGTAAGATATCAGTAAAATATCCTAAAAAAAACGTAGGTAAAATATCAGAAAAAATAATAGTAAAATATTATAAAAATATAATAATATCAGAAAAATATTAATAAATTATAAGACAAAAATTACAAAAATATTCAAAGCATATCACAAAAAGTCATTACAATGAGCTCCAACTCTACCAGCTGCAACATTAAAGCGATGAACAAATAAAATATCCCAAAAATATTAGTAAAATAGCAGAAAAATATTCGTAAAGTATCAGACAAAAATTTGTAAAATATCACTAAAATATCTTAAAAAACTCTTAGTAAAATATCTGAAAAAAATCTTAGTAAAATATCTGAAAAATATTAATAAATTATCTTATAAAAATTACTAAGATATTCGAAAAATATCACAAAAAGTCATTACAATGTGCCCCACCTTGTTGAATGCAGGTATTACTACACTGAGGTATTAGTACTTTTAGTGAAGTAAAAGATCTGAAAGTTAAAACCCTGAAGGGGATTATTTCACTGATTATTACACGGCTACTTACTGAAGAAATTAATAATTTGACACAAAAACGGTCCTCCAGAGTCCGACATCAGAGCTGCGCCCATAGCAACGGTCTGTTCTACATAGCAACGGTCTGTTATACATAGCAACGGTCTGTTATACATAGCAACGGTCTGTTATACATAGCAACGGTCTGTTATACATAGCAACGGTCTGTTATAAGGCTCTGACTGACCAATCAGAATTCAGTATTCAACAAGGTCAAAGCAATAAAACCCTGATAATAAATGTAATGCATGAATTATAATAATCAGCTGTGTTGGTGGTGATTTAACAGGCTGCTGTCTCACTGTTTGTCCATCCACAACATGACTACTGGATCACATGACTACTGGATCACATGACCGACACACTGAGCTCTTCCTGTCTGTCTCTCTGTGGTTCTGCTGAAGGTGATCTGGGGTCAGATCCTCTCTGAAGTCCTGCTGACAGCAACATCTCAACCTCACATTCATGTGGACTCAAGTTCACGATGGAAACTGTGTCACAGCGACACGTCGGGGATATTTCAGTCTGAGAAACCGGATCCACTGAAGACCGAAGACCAACCCAGGACCAGAACCTCAGCAGCAGTTTGACTCTTATATACTGAAACACCTCTGGTGAAGATTCATATTCAGCCAACAGAAAAGATTTATGTGCATTCTAGTATTTAATGTCAAACATTGAAGTGCAGCCATGTTGGAACAATAATTTCCTTTAACAGAACTCAGCCTGTGAATGCAACGTTCATGTTCAACACACTGTTGGATTTCTGAGCTTTGATCGCCACAAATAAACTGTCAGCTTACACAAACGACATCAACACAAACCGCTGCAGTAAACCAACGTAAAGGGTGTGTTGGTGGGGAGGCGTGGTGCGTTCAGGTACAGTACAGCTGTGTTGGTGGGGAGGCGTGTTGCGTTCAGGTACAGTACAGCTGTGTTGGTGGGGAGGCGTGTTGCGTTCAGGTACAGTACAGCTGTGTTGGTGGGGAGGCGTGTTGCGTTCAGGTACAGGTTAGACAGTCTGTTACACAGGTTGCGTTCAGGAACAGTACAGCTGTGAGTTTGAGACTTCCTTCTTCCTCTCAACGAGTCTCAACAGGAGTAAACCAGACGAGTACGGAGCTGTTTCTCTATTTCCCGATCCATCCATCCTCTGGTGACATCATCCCAGCTGACTCCTCAGGTGGAGTCAACACCTGATGATGTCATCCGTATCCCGACCTGTCGACGCCGAACATCAGTCACGTGTCGGAGATAAAACAGCAGCTTACTGCAGGGTGACGCAACAGGATCCGCTTCCTCTCCACCAGATTACTCACCACACCGACACAACCAATCAGATCAATACGCTGACAACTCACAGAGAAATGTTATCTACATCCTGTTCATCATCATGATGTCACTTCCTGTCTGAGCTGAGTCAAACTGACGTGTCCCAACAGGATGATCCAGACTCACTGAGGGTCGTATTCACAGGTCTAAAGGTCATTTAGGGGGCGGGGCCAACTCTTAGGGGGCGGGGCCAACTCTTAGGGGGCGGGGCCAACTCTTAGGGGGCGGGGCCAACTCCACTTTTGCTCGTTAAGCGGCGCAAAGTAAGACGCGAGAGACGAAGAGGTCGTCTGCATCAGACGGAGGAAGAGCTGAGAAACCTGAGGAGGGTTTTAGTTTGAATCGTTCTCACAGTTTGAAAATGAGACGCAGGAAGTTGAACAAGTCTGAACGGATCAGATCAGCTGATTCTCAGTGAGTCACTCTGAGAGACTAAAGAGAGTCTGACTTTATGTGTGTGGACGTCGAGATGGACGTTTATTATATTTCTTTAAAGTCAAAAAATAAATGAATGATATTTAGACATTAATAGAGTCAGTGGTCGTGTTTCTATTCAACGGTCAACTGAACTTTAACCCTCTGAGACCCGACTGACTTTATCAGAGGCTCCGAACGCTCCGAACTTAGGCTACATGTTGGTGAGGAAAAACTGTCATGGCCATTTTCAGAGGGGTCCCTTGACCTCTGACCTCCAGATAAATGTCTGAAAAAAGTCCAAAAAGAGTCTGGAAAATGTCTGAAAGAAGGCAGAAGAAAAGTCCGATACTGGTCTCATAGTAAACTATAAAACCTGATGAATCCATCGGTACCAAACATGGTACTACTACTACTACAACCAGGTCAGACTAGCTGGTCATGAAGGAGGTTAAATAAGATCCAAACTTACACTAAATGTTGACATATTCATACTGCTACTGAACCAAAGAGAAGCTGCGCAGTGTTTCACCGCCTCGCTGTTCATCTACTGAGTCTGTAACTCGCTGTAATCCAGACTTTAATCCTGTAACTGGATTAAGAGTCAGACCGAGAAGAAGATCCAGCAAAGAGTGAAACAAAGAGTGAAAGTGCTGCAGGACCTCATACAGACCTCCTCTATAGTACAAATACTACTACTACTATAGTACTAAAGTACTACAGTACTACAGCAAATTAATCTCACATTCTCTGTTCTAAATGTTCCTTAAAGGGAGATTAGTCAAGTATTTAATCCTCTTATCAACATGGGAGTGGACAAATATGCTGCTTTATGTAAATGTATGTATATATTTATTATTGTAAATCAGTTAACAACACAAAACAATGACATATATTGTCCAGAAACCCTCACAGGTTCTGCATTTAGCATAAAACAATATGCTCAGATCATAACATGGCAAACTGCAGCCCAACAGGCAACAACAGCTGTCAGTGTGTCAGTGTGCTGACTTCACTATGACTTGCCCCAAACTGCATGTGATTATCATAAAGTGGGCATGTCTGTAAAGGGGAGACTCGTGGGTACCCATAGAACCCATTTACATTCACTGATCTGGAGGTCAGAGGTCAAGGGACCCCTTTGAAAATGGGTTATTTAACCTCCTTCATGACCAGCTAGTCTGACCTGGTTGGTACCGATGGATTCATCAGGTTTTATAGTTTACTATGATACCAGTATATATATATATATATATATATATATATATATATATATATATATATATATATACATACTGTATATAAATATGATACCAGTATCTTCACTCTAGTTTTAAAACTGAGCCACTACAACCTAAAAATCACAAGTTGTGTTATTGAGTTAAAGAAATTAGTGGCGTTAAACTAATTTGCGTTATTATCGTGTTATTATCGTGTTTTTATCGTGTTAACTTTGACATCTGTAGCAGGAACAGACAGGATCTACAGAGCCTCATGATGTCATGATGTATTGAGGTATTCAGACAGCAGAGATGACGACATGTTAACAGCTCGAAAGAATCAACAGTTAAACTTAGAGTAAAACCTAAAAACCTCCACTGGGTTCAGTCTGCAGCCAGATCTCATGTCCATACAAGGACAAACACACAGCTCGGTGCACAAAGGTAGGTGTGTGTGTGTGTGTGTGTGTGTGTGTGTGTGTGTGTGTGTGTGTACCTGCATGTTGTTGGATGTCGACCAGCTGACCTCTCTCTAACTTTCTAACTCTTCTTTAGTTCTGGATGTTAATTACTTTTATCATGCTTTTATTGTGAAGTTATTATTATTAAAGTGATGTCATGTGACTGGAGTCCGCCGCTCTGGTTGGTTACGACCACAGAGAGGAAACTGAGAACAAGAGGTGATATAAATCTGTTTTCTTTCTGTGTAAGACATACTGAGTGTGAACATAAAACCCTCTGAGCTCAGCAGCTGCTGCAGACTGACTGATTATAGATCAGGTATCAATGTAATCACATCAGCCCGCCACAATAAAAGCTCTCAAAGTGCCTCATGTCTAATTCTGGGGAGGGATATATCAAAATAAAAGTCATCCTTAGAATACATCACTCTGAACTACCTTCAACGTTTGCTGAGCTCCTCTTCCTCTGCGAGAGTCACAGCAGCAGCTGGTTAGCTTAGCTTAGCACAAAGACTGGAAACAGAGGGAAACTGCTAGCCTGGCTCTGTCCTCCTACCAGCTCCTCTACAACCACAGACTGTACAACCCCCCCCCCCCACACTGACTGGGCTTCCCAGCAGTAGATCTCCTCCTCTGCATCTTTAATGAACTCTTCTTTTAGACTGAATCAGATCAATAAAAGCTGCAGACGCTCCAACAAAGAACTGATTGATCCGAGCTGCAGCACCGATCACTTCATGTGATCATGTTCAGTCACATCACTGGACGTTACATTAACTCAGACACATCAGGCTACAACTTTTTAGCTTCTTGATAGAAAAAAGGAAACGTTTGGTCTGATAGATCATCATTCACTCTGATTGAAGGCTTCTTCACACACAGCCAACCACCAATCACAATCATTCTTCATCTACTCATCAACCAACCAGAGCAGGCGCCGCTGGTCGTCAACGACCACCTGAAACTGAGCGAGGAGCAGCAGGAAAACACCCACCAGGAAGATTTGGTTGCAAAAAGAAACACGTCAGTCGTGTTGAAATATTTCAGAAAAGATGTTGAATAAAACCAGCGACTCGTCTGATGGACGATCCTCGATTCTTTCATATCACAGAAAAACAATATCAATATCAATACAACATCCTTTCTGTTACAGTTCAGTCAAAAGACGCAGAAACAGTGAAGTGATTTTAAGGAATTTATGTAATTTCTAACGCTGCACCCAATTCGACTGCTATCAGGCCATTAAAGGTGCGTTATCAGTCGTTATCAGCACCATAGGTGTGAGTCAGTAGGGGCCTACTACACCTACTACGTTGTAAAAGTGCAACTTTGTGACTATTTCACGACCTGCAGTGAGACTGTGTTGTTAATATATGTTTAGTATTAATGGTTATTAGAGCTGCAGACGATTAGTCGAGCAACAGAAAATTAATCGGCAACTATTTTGATAATCGATGAATCGTTTTTGTAATTTTTAAAGCAAAAATTCAGTTTCAAGCTTCTTAAATGTGAAGATTTGGTGCTTTTCTTTGGGTTTTTTTTCTTCATATTGAAGTGAACGTCTCTGGTTCCAAGACAAAATATTGATTATAACTTTAGACACCTATATGTTTAAAAAATATATGAAAATGAATGCCTAAAATAATCTTAATATCTCCTCAAACTGTTATTATCACATTCTTCACTGTTTTCTGACAATTTATAGACAAAATAAATATTGAAAATATTTCATTATATTTAAGAATGTTTGAGTCCACTGGGAGTAAATAAGATGATGATGATGATGATGATGATGTTTCCTGTGTTATAAGTTAACAGCCTGATGAAGATCAGAGAGCTGAAGGTGAATAAAGCTGAATATATTGAATTAAATGTGGTTTACCTTCGATATAAAGAATTAAAGGTGTTTTACCTTCTATATAAAGAATTAAAGGTGTTTTAGCTTCGATATAAAGAATTAAAGGTGTTTCGATATAAAGAATTAAAGGTGTTTTACCTTCGATATAAAGAATTAAAGGTGTTTTACCTTCAATATAAAGAATTAAAGGTGTTTTACCTTCGATATAAAGAATTAAAGGTGTTTCGATATAAAGAATTAAAGGTGTTTGACCTCCGATATAAAGAATTAAAGGTGTTTTACCTTCGATGTAAAGAATTAAAGGTGTTTTACCTTCGATATAAAGAATTAAAGGTGTTTTACCTTCGATATAAAGAATTAAAGGTGTTTTACCTTCGATATAAAGAATTAAAGGTGTTTTACCTTCGATGTAAAGAATTAAAGGTGTTTGGATATAAAGAATTAAAGGTGTTTTACCTTCGATGTAAAGAATTAAAGGTGTTTGGATATAAAGAATTAAAGGTGTTTTACCTTCGATGTAAAAAATTAAAGGTGTTTGGATATAAAGAATTAAAGGTGTTTTACCTCCGATATAAAGAATTAAAGGTGTTTCGATATAAAGAATTAAAGGTGTTTTACCTTCGATGTAAAGAATTAAAGGTGTTTTACCTTCGATATAAAGAATTAAAGGTGTTCCGATATAAAGAATTAAAGGTGTTTTACCTTCGATGTAAAGAATTAAAGGTGTTTCGATATAAAGAATTAAAGGTGTTTTAGCTTCGATATAAAGAATTAAAGGTGTTTTACCTTCGATATAAAGAATTAAAGGCGTCCTACCTGGGAAGGCGTGCGGGTTGGTCGACCCCCTCTTCAGGCACTTGGAGCAGAGGATGTGGACGGCGTAGTGCAGGCCGGGCCATTCCTGCAGCAGCACGTTCAGCTCCTCCACCAGCGGCGTGACGGCCTGCCACGCCGTCCAGATGTTGGGCAGCGAGGCGTGGCTGGCGATGGACAGAGTCTCCGCCTGCAGCTTCCCTTTGGCGGGCCGGTGGCTGATGACCACGGGGACTTTACCCCGGTAGGCGAAGATCTGATGCCGGCCGTCCGACCTCTGCACCACGTGGCTGTTTATCTGCACGCTGAAGCGAGCGAACAGCCCGGGAGGAAACAGGAAGGGGAAGCTGTACCGGATGTGCAGCTGCTCCACAGAGAAGAAGGGACACAGAGGCAGAGCGCCGCCGACGGCGCCCGACGCCTCCGCCGCCGCCCGTGGCTCCTCGCTGCTGACGTAGCTGGGGAACTTGTACCACGCCGTGGCGCCGTTCAGAGGCTTGCTGCGGGGTTTGTTGATGCAGTAGCAGACGCCCATCTTCTCCAGCAGCTCCATGATGAGGTGCAGGTCCTGCTGGGTCTGGATCAGCGGCCTCAGCAGCAGGCGGATCACGTTGGAGGGCAGAAGGCCGTGCTGGATGAAGCCCTCCACGTGGTGCTGCAGGTGGGTCACCCTGAGGTTCTCCCCCTTCTCGTCCTCTATCACCAGACTCACCCGCCCCTTCTCCCCCCTCTCCCCCTCAGAGAGCAGCCGGTCCAGCAGCGTGGACTCGTCCCTCTGGAAGAAGACGTTGAGGATTGCGATGAATCGTGGAAGATTGTGAAAGACGTACTCCTTCAGGGTGAGGCTGTCCTCGAAGTAGAGCAGCTTCCCGCTCTCGTGCAGGTAGGATAAGGCGCTCTGCAGCCGGTCCTCCGTGAGCCCGGCCTGGAGGCCCAGACGGGCCGAGTCCCACCACGACAGCCACAGGTCTTTGGGCTTAAAGTGCAACTCCTCCAGTATCTGCCAGGACTTGGGCAGCACGCGGTGGAGGTTGGGGAAGATGTCCCGGTGATCTGCGACGGACATGAGCTTCTCCCTGAGCCGCTGGATGTTCCTCTGGGTGTCGCTGCAGCTGACGCTCAGCACCGGAGACAGGATCTGCAGCCGGTGGTTCAGCATGTACTGCAGCTGGGACTTCCTGCGCCTCAGGTTCCTGTCGGAGACCCCGTAGAAGAGGACGTGCGGGCTGGAGAAGCGGAGGTTGTAGCCCTGCTCCAGCGCCTGGTCCACCTGCAGAGCCAGGCTCCTCAGGACCTGGATGTCCCTCTTCTCCTGGAGCCCGATCTGTCGGTGGATGTCCAGACTCTTCTCCTCCACCTCCGCCCCCCCACACAGGTCTGCATGCGTTCCCACCAGGCACACCACGGCGTGGGGCACTTTGGCACTGAGGAGGTGGAGGAAATACCCGACGTGGGCGTAAAAGTTCTTGGGCGAATATGCTTTGAGATTCACGACGAGGACGTAGAGAGCACCGGGGGAGAGGAAGAAGGGTTTGATGAGGTCGTAGTTTTGCTTCCCTGACAAGTCATACACTAGAAATGTGAGGCAGCGATCAGCGTCCGCCACCCAGTTAGTCACTTCGATCCCTCTGTTTCCCTGGACATCCTGCTGCCTGCTCTCCACGCTCTGCCGGAGCCGGGTCTTCCCGGCGTCGGCGGCCCCCATCAGGACCAGTTTGAGCCGCGGCTTCACGGCGAGCTGCGAATGCGCCAGCTCCTTCTGATAGGCTGCGATGTAAGGGATCCCCTTCATGCACACCTCATACGGAGGCTGGATGAGAGGGTTGTCCTTCACCTTCCAGATGTTCACTTTGGAAAGCTTCCCAAAGTTATCTGGCAGTATGGCTATTTGGTTACCCTGCAGAACGAGTTCCTCCAGCTTCTCCAGCTCCACGATGGAGTCGGGCAGGTACGTGATGCTGTTGTTGTCCAGCCACAGGTTGGCCAGCTTCACCAGCTGACCCACTTCCTCTGGAATATGAGTCAGCTTATTCCTGCTCAGGTAGATCTCCTCCAACCCCGTGATGCTTAGAATAACCTGGGGGAAGTCCTCAAACTCGTTGGAGGACAAATTGAGCATTTTGAGTCTTTGCATCCGACCAAACGCAGCGGGCAGCGCCGTGAGCTCGTTCCCGTCCAGCATCAGGCTCTCCAGCTGCTGCAGCTGGCAGAAGGAGTCCGGTAAGGTGGACATGTGGAGACTACTGAGCCACAGGATCTTAATGGACTTCAGCTTCATGACGTCTGCTGGCAACACCTCGAACTTGTTCCCGGAGCAGTCCAGCTCCTCCAGCTCGCTGAGGGCCAGGATCTCGGGGGGGAACTGGTTCAGCTTGTTGTGATCCGCATCCAGAGTCCTCAGCTTGGCGAGGCCGGAGAAAGATCTGGGGAAGTCGTGCAGGTCGTTGAAGCTGATGTCGAGTTCCTCCAGAACCTGAAGGGCTCCGATCTGAGCCGACAGAGACTGGATCTTGTTGTGGCTGACGCAGAGCTTCTTGAGAACCCTCAGCTGGCCCACTCCTTCGGGGAGGCTCCTCAGAAGGTTGTGGCTCATGTCGAGCTCCACCAGCCGACCCAGCTCGAACACCACCCGGGGGACGGCGGAGAACTTGTTCCTGCGGAGCACCAGGATGCGCAGGTTGTTGAGGCTGGACCCCAGCCCGTCGGGCAGCTCCTGGAGCGAGTTGTTGCCCAGGTTCAGCACCTCTATCTCGGATATGTCCTCCGGCAGGATGATCTGGTTGTCTTTGGAGCAGAGGGTGAGCTGGCGCAGGTTGCTCCGCAGCTTCCTGGAGCGCAGCGCGGCATCTCTCCACAGCCGGGCCGTCCGCAGATTGTTCTCCTTGTCCTCCATAGCGCCGCACCCCTCCTCCTCCTCCTCCTCCTCCTCCTTCTTGTTATCATGGAGAGTTTTCATGGAGACGGAGCGGGCAGCATGGTGCTTCACTAATCTGCTCGCTCCTCAACACCGACCCCTCCGCCGGAGAGGAGACAAAAGACACTTTCTGTCGGGATATAAAGAGGCTTTTCGACGGCAGCAGGAGGAGCGTCAGCGGCCGCGGAGTCATCCTCTCCTCCTGCGCCACTCCGCGCACAATCCGACCCAAACACCCGGTCACAGCTCCGGGTTCAACCCGCGATCCGAGCTCCGGTGCTGCGGCTGCGCTCTGTGCTCCGGCGGCGGGCTCATGGAGCTCTCTCCCCGGGTATAGCTCCGTGTTTCTGGGAGCTTCCCGAGCCGCTGAGTCTCTTCCTGGAAGCGGAGAGTGGAAGTGAGGCGGCTGCTCACACTGCGTCAGATCCCTGATCCCTCCTCCTCCCTTTCTCCTCCTCCCTTTCTCCTCCTCCCTTTCTCCTCCTCCCGTTTTCCTCCTCCTCCCTTTCTCCTCCTCCCTTTCTCCTCCCTTCTGCTGGAGGAGGAGGAAGTGATTGTTCTGACTTGTTCAAATTTGCTTCAAATCAGCCAACAAATCCGGATTAAATGTAAAAAACACATTTATGTTTTAATAGAAACCTTCCCAGAGTGCCAGGCATATTAAATATATAACTTTACAGCGAATACATATATATAAATAAATGAAAAGGTTATCATAACATGAGTTACATGGTAAAGTAAATATTGACTAAGACTAAACTATTTTTCCAGTAACTGCTGACATCATGGACACCAGAGAACTGTGTCTCCATCTGCAGGACGTGATGAGCAAATGTCACTTTTAGAGACAAACATTGACAATATTTATGTGTATATTTATAATATATGTGAAGAATATATCTGCCTGTATCAGGCTGCTCCGAAAAATGTAAAAAAAAAAAAAAAATAATTGAAAAATTGAAAAATGTCTGAAAAATGTAAAAAAAAAAAAATGAAAAAAAAAAATTCTGAAAAATTACCAAAAAATTAAAAAAAAAAAGAAAAGAAACAAGGCTGAAAAATTTCCAAAAAATGTAAAAAAAAAATTGTCCCAAAAATGTCTGAAAAATTTCAGAAAAATGTAAAAAAAAAAAAATGTAATAATATCGAAATCTTTTTTTTATATATCCAAAAAATGTAAAAAAAAAAAAAAAAGAAATTAAAAAATAAAATTCTGAAAAATTTCCCAGAAATGTAAAAAAATAAAAAATGTGATTAATGTCGACATTTTTTTTTTAAAAATTCTGAAAAATGTAGAAAAAAAAAAATTGAATGTCGAATTTTTTTTTTTTAATATCCGAAAAATGTAAAAATAAAAAATTGAAATTAAAAAAAAAATTCTGAAAAATTTCCAAAAAAATGTAAAAAAAAAAAAGAATAATTGAAAAATTGAAAAATGTCTGAAAAATGTAAAAAAAAAAAAGAATAATTGAAAAATTGAAAAATGTCTGAAAAACGTAAAGAAAAAAAAATGTAAAAAAAATTTTCTGAAAAATTTCCAAAAAATGTAAAAAAAAAAATTGAATAATGTCGAAATCTTTTTTTTTATATATCCGAAAAATGTAAAACAAAAAAAAATAGAAATTAAAAAAAAAAATTCTGAAAATTTCCCACAAATGTAAAAAAATAAAAATGTAATTAATGTAGAAAATTGTTTTGAAAAATTTCAGAAAAATGTAAAAAAAAAAAAAATGAATAATGTCAAATTTTTTTTTTTTACATTTTCGGATATATAAAAAAAAAGTTTTCGACATTATTACATTTTTTTTTTTTCGATTAATGTCGAATTTTTTTTTTAAAAATTTCAGAAAAATGTAAAAAAAAAAAAATTGAATAATGTCGAAAATTGTTTTTTGAAATATCTGAAAAATGTAAAAAAAAAAAAAAATAGAAATGACAAAAAAAAATTCTGAAAAATTTCCAAAAAATGTAAAAAAAAAGAAGAAGAAAAAGTCTGAAAAATTTCCAAAAAAATGTAGCTTTAAAACTGAGCCGCTACAACCTAAAAATCACAAGTTGTGTTAATGAGTTAAAGAAATGAGTGGCGTTAAAACGAATGTGTGTTAAAAGAGAGGAGCTGCAGCCGCTCTGAGGAAAGTAAAGTGTTGTTTGAACATTAAATCACGTAAACATGTTCTAGTAGAAACCCAAAATACAAGTATGAACCTGAGAATGAGCCTGATGGTCCTCCTCCAAAAACCAGTTAACATTTCTTTGGTCTGAGACACATTTACCTGGAAAAACTGGTCCCACCAGTTAACGGATTCATCCAGGACTGGGCCACGATCTCACTCCACTCCCTGCACTCACCTGTTAACCTGTTCATCATTAGACCAGACTGGGATCTGTTTCCTCTGAATATAAAGAGGTTTAAAAATAACTCTGCTGGCTCTGATCTCAGGTCAGTGAACCTGTTTTATCTGCAGGACAAACAGCTTCAGATCCACGTTCACATCAGATCGTCCTACTTTCTCAGGGTCGTACGAGCAGAGACATGGAGGTTAAATACACCGCTGACGTGACGACAGAGAGGACGACGGGAGAGACCCAATACTGAACCCACCGAACAACTAAACTAACATTAAGAGAAGAAGAAGAATCCCACTAAAGAAGGACAACTAAACTCACATTAAGAGAAGAGAAGAAGAAGAATCCGTATTTGTGAATATGAGCTGATTTTATTATTTAATAATAAACACATTTATTATTTGTTTTAAATTATTTAGATATTTAGGTTTTTAATAAGCCCTTTTCTTCCTATAAATTAATTTGCATTGTTTTTTTTTGTATTTTGTTAACTTGTGCAACAAAATTTAAGCTAAAATCCTAAAAATATGTAATTTTATTGTTCTTTTTTAACCCTGTGTGAAGACAGCAGATCGTATAGTTTCATATCACACTGAAACATTTAATATCATATAACAAGATGACTTTATTTCATAAACAACCCATTCAGACACATTAGATCCCGATAGCAGAACATGTGCACAAATTAAGACATTAAGAATCAATGTAAATGCTAAATTACAGTTTAACTAAACAACATTTCTGTGTTCTTGTGTGTAAACAACATGTCGGATTGTTCAAATAAAAACGTGCAAAAGTTGAGAGACGCTGCAGAAACATCACTGAAAGAATTCATTCATCATCCAGTTTTACCCTGACGCAGTGATTCATGATGGGAAACATGTTCACACCTGCTCCCTTCATTAAAAAATACCAGTGAATAAACACGAACTGCACATTGGATTCCAAACAGCTGATTAGATGGAACTGATGGAACTGATGTAACTGTAGAAACTATTGTGAAAGAGAAACCAGATAAAAGTCAGCTGTCATGTTCAGAAACAGCTCTTTAAACCATTAATACACTAAATTAATCTGCAACTATTTTAATATTAGATTTATGGTTTGAGTTGTTGTTTTTTCAAGCAAAAATGCCAAATATTTTCTGTTTTTCTCTGTTTTAGTGCTGCAACTAACGATTATTTTCATTGTAGATAAATCTGTTGATTATTTTCTCTATTAATTGATTAGTTGTTTGGTCTATAAAATGTGGATCAGTGTCTCCCAGAGACCAAGATGACGTCTTCAAATGTCTCAAAGATATTCAGGAAAGAAACCAGAAAAAATTCACATTTAACAAGCTGCAATTTTTTTTTAAATATTCAAACCGATTAATCAATTATCAAAATAGTTGGCGATTAATTTAATAGCTGACAACTAATCAATTAATTGATTAATCGTTGCAGCTCTACTCTGTTTAACATCACCCCATCACAATATCATGATGAGGTCATGATGAGGTCATAATGAGGTCATGATGAGGTCACGATGAGGTCACGGTGTTAGCTGGAGGCTAACCAAAGGAAAGACTGGAGGCTAACTAACACTAGCAGTGGGCTAAAGCTACACATCTAAAATGTCATCTTGCTGTGTTGTTGGTGCCAGAATCCAGATATCACAAACATTTGAGATGACAAACTGTGATTGGAGGCTCTAGAGAGCTACAATAGGAGAGAAACGTTTCAGAGATGGAGAGTAAATGTTGATCATATTTAGCCTTCTGCTAACAGCAGCCGTGAGCCGTCGGCTGCTGTTAGCAGAAGGCTAAACTATTAGCAACCCTTTCTCTCCGTCTCTGAAACGCTTCTCCCATATTGTCCGACTCTCTTTGTGACTGACTTTACTGAAGGATAGTTAACTAGAGACATCCAAAGATTTATACGCCCTCAATTTATCTTTCTCCTCTATCACTGGTGATCCTGAGAGTGAGTGACAGCACATGTTGAGAGAAACTAGGATTTTCAATATTAAAAACAATACTTGCTAGCCAGCGATAACTAACGTGTTCAGAGAATTATTCTGCCTCCACTTAACGCTCCGCCCACTAAATACGTCACAATGGTTACTAACAGAGAAGGAGGGTCCATTTAAACTGAACCTTTTTGAGTTTTGGACCGTTGGTTGGACAAAATATTACATCTGAAGATGTAAATTTGTTCAACTTATCAAGAAAATAATTGGAAGATGAATCGATGATGAAAATAGTTGGTTGCAGCAGGTGGAGGATGACGTGACCTTTACCTGTACAGGTGACCACAGGTAGAAAACAATAATTATGATTCATGCAGGTTCATCAGTATTCAGAGTCTGTGATGGAGCTCTATGTTCAGACACCGCCACCGTCTGCTTCCTGTTCAGTAGTACGGGCCCGTGTTCTCGTATCCGGCGTAACTCGGCCAATCAGGGAAGATCCCGTGTGAACAGGTCGGGCTGCCGTATCGGTCAAAGTGAATCCCAAAGTCCGAGGAGTCCGTGTGGCGGCTGCAGGCGTCCCGGCGGCTCCTCTTCAGGGACGACCAGACGATCTTGTAGTTGTCCCCCCGGTTGCTGTCCCAGTACTCGCGTCCACCCACCTCGTAACAGACGGCGAACTCGACGCGCTCGTGAGGCCGCAGCTGGTCGGGCAGCGACGCGCTGAAGGAGAAGGTGTCGCTGTACGAGCTGGGATACGTGTCCTTCACGAACTCGCAGTCTACGTCCGTGTGGCTCCGCCAGCTGTCAAACGTCAACCGCAGCTTCACCGACTTCTCAAAGGACACGTTCTTGACTTTAACGGTTCCCGCCAACGCCTTCTCCTTCAACACGCAGTGCTCCAGGCACACGCAGTTCCTCTCCAGGCTCTGGCGGAAGTTCAGGTAGTCTGAGGAGGGCTGAGTGAAGTCCAGCACCAGCTGGTCCTCCTCAGCGGCCAGAGACAGAGCGGAGCTGAGCGTCTCCTGGACGTTCAGAGGAATATCGATGGGGTCGCTGAACTGGGAGAAGATCTTCACTTTGGTTAGAGAAAGGCCTCGGTGGTCGGCGAACGTCACCTGCTTCTTGGCTTTCCTGGAGTCCTTCCTGGAGGATCTGCCGTCCTCAGGCTCGGTCTGGTCCACGCGGTGAGGCTGTTGGAACCTCAGGCAGGAGTTCAGAGAAGGTTTGCATGTTTTAGGAGACGTCCTGTAGACGAACTCCTCTTTGGACAGGTACAGAGGTAAGGCCATGTCTATCGGCATCGTGGGCTCAGGAGGAAACACTACAAGAGAGGACAGAGGACATGAGGTTGTTATAAGAGATATAGGACATGAGGTTGTTACAAGAGAGATAGGACATGAGGTTGTTATAAGAGACAGAGGACATGAGGTTGTTACAAGAGAGATAGGACATGAGGTTGTTACAAGAGAGATAGGACATGAGGTTGTTATAAGAGACATAGGACATGAGGTTGTTATAAGAGACAGAGGACATGAGGTTGTTACAAGAGAGATAGGACATGAGGTTGTTATAAGAGACAGAGGACATGAGGTTGTTATAAGAGACAGAGGAAATGAGGTTGTTACAAGAGACATAGGACATGAGGTTGTTACAAGAGACATAGGACATGAGGTTGTTATAAGAGACAGAGGACATGAGGTTGTTATAAGAGACAGAGGACATGAGGTTGTTACAAGAGACATAGGACATGAGGTTGTTATAAGAGACAGAGGACATGAGGTTGTTACAAGAGAGATAGGACATGAGGTTGTTACAAGAGAGATAGGACATGAGGTTGTTATAAGAGACAGAGGACATGAGGTTGTTATAAGAGACAGAGGAAATGAGGTTGTTACAAGAGACATAGGACATGAGGTTGTTACAAGAGACATAGGACATGAGGTTGTTATAAGAGACAGAGGACATGAGGTTGTTATAGGAGACATAGGACATGAGGTTGTTAAAAGAGACAGAGGACATGAGGTTGTTACAAGAGACAGAGGACATGAGGTTGTTATAAGAGACAGAGGACATGAGGTTGTTATAAGAGATATAGGACATGAGGTTGTTATAAGAGACAGAGGACATGAGGTTGTTATAAGAGACATAGGACATGAGGTTGTTATAAGAGATATAGGACATGTGGTTGTTATAAGAGACAGAGGACATGAGGTTGTTACAAGAGACAGAGGACATGAGGTTGTTATAAGAGACATAGGACATGAGGTTGTTATAAGAGACATAGGACAGAGGTTGTTACAAGATACATAGGACATGAGGTTGTTACAAGAGACAGAGGACATGAGATTGAAAATAAAATGTGGGAATAATAATAATAATAGTAATAATAACATAGGATAAATAAAAGTAAAAATAAATAAATAAAAATGGTAAAATAAACAAATAGAAATTATAATAAATTAAAATCAAAACATTTTAAATAAAATGATACTACTACTATTAATACTAAAACTACTACTACTACTACTACTACTACTACTAATAATAATAATAATAATAATAATAATAATAATAATAATAATAAAATAGAAAAAAATAAAATTAATAAATTAATAAAAATTAGAATAAATTAAAATCAAAACATTTAAAATAAAATTATACTACTGCTACTTCTACTACTACTACTACTAATAATAATAATAACAATAATAATAATAATAATCATAATAATAAAAATAGAAAAACACAAGTAACAATAAATAAAATAAATACAAATTATAATAAATTAAAATTAAAACATCTGAAATAAAATGATGATTTATTTATTATTATTATAATTATAATTATTATCATCATCATGTCATTAGAACATGTTGGATATCAGAACAAAGTGGCTGAACCAGATATATGACTGGATAGACATTATTTATGATTTCTTCAGGATGGAAAAAATACTTTTTCTATTAGAAGGCAATAGGACAAGTTTTTTAAACAGATGGGGAAGTTGGATTGTGTACATTATACTTATTTGATTTTTTCCGGCTCTTTTCTGTAATGTAATTTGAGTATCATGAAGGCACACCCCCACATTCTGCTTCTATTTATTAAGTCTGGGCTGTCTGTACACCGGTTTTATTTACTGTATTGGTCCTTATTTCCTTCTGTATTATCCATGTTAAATCACATTTGCACATTAATACAAACTCAATTATTTTTTTTTATTGTAACTTTCACACTTTGCTAATGCATTCAGTGGGTTATTCTATGTTTATAATTTAGATTTTTTTATGCTAGTTTGAGTAGTCGGGTATATTTATAGTGTATTCTAATATTCCTTATATTTTGTATTCTATAGATATATTTCTATAGTGTTGACATGTACATTTTATTTACTGTTCCTGTGCATAGCCTGGATAACCTGCTGTGTTACACAATATATTCATAATTTGGGATCAATAATGTGCATCTATCTATCTATCTACAGTATCTATCTATCTACAGTATCTATCTACAGTCTGATCTTGTTAAACTCAATACAAAGAGAGTTAAAGACAGTGCAGCCTACCTTCTGTGTTGCTGTGCATGAGGACTGAGCTCTGCAGTCTTTAGTATCTTGTGTATTATTATATTTGGAATATCTCGTAGCCATCTTCTACTCCTCATCCAGGTAATGCGGAAGTTTGTCCTCCACTCCTCCACCTCTCCACTGGAGGAAGAGTGAGATAAGTGGAGTGAGATAAGGAACACACCCCCCCTCTGCACACCGACTGCTGCTTTCTGTCCTTTCTGCACCTTTACAGCTGCTGATTCTCCTTTATATGAATATGAAACCTGCTGCTGCTCGGTAGTTTGATGTTAAAGTCGAGCTGCCGCTGCAGGAGTTACCTGGACAGGTGGTCGTTTTAAAGGGTCGCTTCTCCTTTAAGATGACGCAGCAGCTCCTCGGCGGCTCGGGATCATCGCGGCGGATCCGTCTTTGATGTGACCGCTCCGGTCGCGAGCTCCTCACGTTCTAAACTTGTTGCACATTTTTCTCTCGTGGCTGCTGAACCCACACGGGCTTCACGTGAACACCTGGCCGCAGCCAATCAGAGAGCGGCCTGACGGAGTGATCAATCAGAGAGCGCCCTGCCCGCAGCCAATCAGAGAGCGCCCTGCCCGCAGCCAATCAGAGAGCGGCCTGACGGAGTGATCGACGGGTCGGGGTATGGAGGCTCATTAGTGTCAAAAATGTCACTCACTCATTAGTTTGACTCACTATTGCTTTGACTCTTTTTTTTATTATTTAGTATTACTGAAGAAGAAGAAGAATCTGAGATTCCGAGAATAAAGTCATAATTTTACAATAAAAAAGTCGTAATATTATGAGAATAAAGTCATAATATTACGATACAAAAGTCGTAATATTATGAGAATAAAGTTATAACTTTATGATAATAAAGTCATCTCCTCCTCTAAAGAGTCACTTTCCTCCATCAGGTCCGTGTGATTCTTTCTTCAGAATAAACTCAGTTTCTTTAACAATCTCTTCCAGGTCCTGATCCTGATGATAATGTGGTGCTGATGAGCCAAAAGATGAAGTATTTGGTTATTATTGAAACCTGAACTAAAGTAGAACTTCACAAGATGCTCCACGTTCCTCATTTTCACACAATTTCCCCTCTAAAATAACACGTACAATTACTACTTTATAATATTATCACTTTATTCTCATAATATTACAACTTATTTTCACTTCTTTTTTTTTAAACATTTGACTGTCTCATGACTTAATATTGTTTCATGATTTTAAATAATAATAATAATGTAAAACTTCTTGACTTTGAGTATTTTTATATCCATCATGCATACCTGTTCATTTCTTTTCCTGGTGGAAATGGGCCTCCATTGTATTCTTAGTTTAATCTTTTAGAAATGAATGAATTAATATTGGAAGTCACAGAGGACACGTCTCTAGAGGGAAATCCATAATCACACATTCAGTGAGTAATTCTAGCTGCAGGAATCTCCCAGTGAGAGTGGAGAGGTCGTCACCTCTCCACTCTCACTGTTACTACTGACAGCACAGCAGAACAGATCTGAACACATGAACACACATTATTCTGTCAGAAGTTTGTTATAATGAACTCCATTTAGATGGAAGTCACTTTATTTGCAGCTTTATGCTGCAGAATGCAGTTAATGGACCTCCTCCATGTGACTCTAATAATGAAGCCGTCATACAGGTTCATGTTCTGACTGATCAGGTTTTGGTCGTCAGTTTGGCAGATGGCTCTAAATACTACATTTCATACACAAACGTGATTCAAAGTGTTTTACATAAAGCCTAAACGTCGGCTCAAATGTAAATGAAAAGAACATAAAGCTTTTTAAAGGGAAGAACGTGAGGCGGAGGGTCAGGTGGTTCATGGTGAGTATATAAGAAGCTGGATTTAAAGGTGGTGTAATGTCCTCTCTGTGCTGCTCCATGTTTAGTTAGCAGCCTGATGACCTTTTGACCCGAGAGGCCCGCAGGGGTCCGACGGTGAAACACATGTATTTTGGTCCGAAGCCACAGAGAGAGATTTATAGACCAGCAGCAGCTGAACTCAGTGAACTGGAGGGTTCTGGTCTGAGAGGGTCTTTATACTTCTTACTGTCTGAGTTGACATGTATTATATTACATAGATAGAAAGACACAGTTTGCAGCATGACATCAAGTTATGCATCGATACAAAAAAAGGTGTATTCTGGCCTCTGGGGAACAAAGTGCTGCTGAGTTTTTGACGTCTGATCATGTAAATATTTGCTCAGGATGAACCCGTTGAAGAGGAGATACAGCAGGTTCTGACAGGACTGCCTGTCCCTGACTGCACCACGACATGATGTGGATATGTGACCTGATAATCTGTCCTCATTGGAGTGACTGAAGCCCAGCTGCTGTGGGATAAATGTGAAGCATTAATCGATCACAGCTGTCATGTTTTGTCCAGCTGAGCTCTCGTCCGTACGTCCTGAAACAGTTCATGTTGACTGGACGTGTGCTGTTATCAACAAACTGTTGGATTCACTTTGACCTGAAGTGGCCAAATACAGAAATACATTGTGTACGAGAAATCATGTCTGATCATACCCCGACCTCCATATGCACACTTGGATTAAACCTATTTGTTTGTACTGGTTTCTGTGAGAGTAAAAGATACGATATCATCCACAAATAAAATATTTGATGTCAGTAAATTAAGACGAAAGAAATTAAGGGAATTAAGACAATAAGGGCCCTAAAACTGAGCCTTGTAACACCAGATTTAATGTTAGTGTTAATTCCTCGGTAGGTGACAAATTAACTTAAATTAAAAGTGTTTAATGTAATCCTTCCTTTGCCTTCCGCTCTGAGTGACGTTTACAAAGAATCACAAAGTATAAGAAATAAGTACAGAAAGCTAAGTTAGCTAGCAAGCTGGCGTTAGTGACGTATATTTTCTGAGACGAGAGAGTTAAAAACCTTTCTTTGTATGCACATGTTTCCAACATAAAACTACAAAACAGAGCACATAAAAAGTGGTCGTATTCACCGTTGCATTTTGAACCTACTCACCACAAACCCAGTAAAAGCAGCCGTATAGCTTCCTGGTCTCAGTGGTGGAAGTAGTACTCTGATCTTTTACTTAAGTTAAAGTAAAGTTTGCCAGTTTGCCTCCTGGGCACTGCCGAGGTGCCCTTGAGCAAGGCACCACCCCCCCCCCCCCCCCGCTCTGACATCTCTCCATTAATGCATGTATATAGGTCCTGTTTGTGCATGTTTGTGTATTTCGGGCCTGTGTGTACTATGTCAGTGTAAATAACAGAGTGAAAAAAATGTATTTTTCTCCTTGGGGATTAATAAAGTGCCTTTCTTCTTTCTTCTTTCTTCTAAGTAATAATACCACAGAAATACGTTTACAAGTAAAAGTCCTGCATTCAAAATGTTACTTAAGTAAGTGTATATTTTTTAGATTATAATTTACAGCAGAGGGTTTTTCTCTCTGGGTGTCAGTTTCAATAATTGTGCTTTATGTGTCATTTTAGTTTGTTTGCAATTGGAAAACTGCTGTCTCAGTGCTGCTCTACAGACAGACTGAGGAACTCCTTTGTCCCCCGAGCCATACGGCTGTTTAACTCCTCACAGCACAGGAGGATTTAACTGACTAAGACAGACACACTGCATATATATTATACTATTACATTGCACTACTATATCATACATTATAATATACTCTGCTATATATTAATATACTCTTCATATTTGCACTACTATTTGCACCACTGTCACTTCACTGCTGTACTTACTTATGTTATCTTATTTTTTATTTTATTTCACTTTATTCTATTTGATTGTATCTTTTTTTAAGGTGTATTGGTGTTGGGACTTGTTGTCTATGCTACTGGATGCCTAAATTTCCTTCGGTATCAATAAAGTATCTATCTATCTATCTATCTATCTATCTATCTATCTATCTATCTATCTATCTATTCATCTATCTAACTGTGATTGTAGTAATACCTGTTTTGCCCTGCAGGGGGCAGTAATGCACCCTGCAGGGTCTAAACTGCCAGAACAGCTTAGAAGCAGAAAGAAGAAGCAGGTGAGGACAACACAACCTACTGCGCATGCGCTGTTTGCTCGGTCTGACGTCATCGGCCGCTCCTTCGGGCTCCTCCTCGCAGAGAACCCGGATGTGACTGGTGTCGGCAGGAAGCTGGTGTTTTCCTGGTGAAACACGGCGGAATATAAGCAGACAGCCACCGGGAGAGATTACTGAAGGTCTTCTCTTCACCTCGGAGGAGCAGAAACACAGACACACATCACGGTGAGACTCGAACCGCCGGCTTTTACCGCTTTACTCTGCGAGCTAACATGCTAACATGCTAACTAGCTGTCATGTTAACGTAACGCAGCTCGTTAGCATGTTAGCTCGATAGCTAGCTGGTGATGTGTGTGTTTCCCTTGAAGATACAGAGACATGTGACTGTGTTGTGATGAATAATAACCTTTAATTAACACTTTAATGTGCTGAAGAAGAAGAAGTACTCCGATCCTTTACTGCAGTTAAAGCTGCAGTAGGCAACATTTTTTGGCATAATTTGGCAAACATCCCATAATAACCTTTCAGCATATTGTAATTCAAGTCTTCTGAGAGAAAACTAGACTTCTGCTCCTCCTCATGTCTCTGTTTTCAGGCTTTAGAACAAATCTAGCCCGTGACGGCAGATTTTGACCAATCACAGGTCATTTCAGAGAGAGAGCGTTCCTATTGGCTGTGCTCCGGTCATGTGACCAGAACTTGGCTTCCTTCAACAGATTTTACAATGGCGGCCGCGTCACAAACTTTCTCATTTTACAGCTAAACAGTAACTACAAGATGATTCTGAGAACATCTGAGGAGAGAAATAGTCATTACAGTAACAGAATATTGATTCATATCTGATCAGCGCTGCCTAGTTTGACCGTTTGGTCGGAGTTCAGAGTGATTGACAGCCGGCTCTCATAGACTGCAGCTGGGCAGCGGACCTTGTTTTCCTCCGGTAAGTGAAATCCTTCAGATGCCGTTAGGAGCACCGGAGGACACAGTAGGACACAGAGGAACAGGATTTAACTCAGGTTACCTGTTTCATGTTCTACTGTCACCATATAGCGGCCGTTTAATAAAAATAACTTTTTTTAAATCACATTTGCGCCAATCTCTGCAGCTTTAAAGTACTAATACCACACTGGGAAAATACTCCACTACAAGTAGCAGTGGAAAACTTTAATAGACTGAGCCACTTTAATTCTGCACACTACAAAAACAACTTCTCTACCTCAGTTCTTATCCTGCATTATATTCCATATGTGACATTTCTTAATATCTATATCTCCTATATTTAATCACCCAGCACTATATCACTTTCTGCACTACATTCACTTCTTCTTTAAATAGTCCTGTATCTCAGTTGTTTACTCTGCACTATATTCATCTTTAACAGTTCTTCTGCACATTGCATATTTTGTTTTATACTCTGTATTACTTACATGTCTCTTGTTACTAATATGTTTGCACTATGGAACTGTGATGCTGGAAACTTAAATTTCCCTTGGGATCAATAAAGTTACTATCTATCTATCTATCTATCAAAGTACTGCATTCAAAACCTTATTGAAGTAAGAGTATGTAATCAGCTAAATGTAGTGAAAGTACTGAAAGTGCAGTAAAATATACTTAATGTAAAAGTATGTCAGTGTTATCATCTAAATGTAGTTAGTACTGCATTTATACTGTACATTCTTAATTATTCAATTCTGACATTTATATTTAACTCACTTAATATATCCCACTTCTCAGCATTTTGTATTGACTTTTTGCACTGTGGGTATTTGTTATATAGTGCATCTCTTAATGCAAATATTTATACATATTTCATATTTTTTATATTCTCATTTTCTTACTTTTAATTTTATTTCTTATATCTCTTTACATATATTGTGTTTATATTGTAGCATTACGTACATACTTTACATGTCACATACTACTTTATTTCTGTTTTCTTACAATTCTTATGTTTATATAAGAGCGACTGAGAACGCCCCAATTTCCCCCCCAGGATCAATAAAGCATTTCTGATTCTGATTCAAGTATTCTCCAGTAAAAGTACTGCTGTGTCAGTAAAATGTTCCCAGTCAGTGTTTTCCTATTCTCTCTATATAATAATAATATTACTGCTGCTGCAATGTGTATTTGAACTCCTTTATATCCTGTTGGCTATAGTTTACTCTACAGCAATGCGTCATGATGTAAATGGGATCATAATTTACTAAATGAACATCATGCTGTATTGAAGAAGACTTGAAACTAGTGATTGAGACCATAAACTCATGTTTACAATGTTTACTGAGGTAATAAATCAAGAGAGAAGTAGAAGCTCACTTTCTCAGAGACTTCTATAGAACCAGAAGACTTCACTTGACTTCACTTCTCAGACTCGGAGTTGCCCTCTGGTATTTACTGACGGGGTATTGTAGAGCAAAACAGGCATCTAACCAAAAACCCATTGTCTTTAAGACGTGGGAACCGGAGGTGGTAAAAAAAAAACTAATTTCCTGGTTTTAGGACGTTTTATATTATTATAATCCTGCAGCGCTCTGTTCTCCTGAGCTGTTTGTGATCGGAGGTCATTGTAACGTCAGTCTCTCAGATATATTCCTTTACTCGTATTATTCAGAGCCACAGGTCTGAGTCTCCTCAATTGTATTCAAAATCCAGTTCTCCCAGTGTGATAACGGTGCTTCCTGGTTTCCCTGCTGCCTGTAGAGCTCCCTCCCATCCCCCCCCCCCCCCCCCCCGTGGAACAACACAAAGAGCCTTTCATGGTTTACAGGTCAGCTTCTGCTGGAGAGTCCCATGTCTTTAATAACAGCACTAATTATTCACCATGTAGAGCGGCAGTAATTAGATGAAGAGCAGCTCTGTTTGTCTCATCATCATCATCATCATCACTGCAGTCAGCCAGTGTTTCACAGGCTGTAATGTTTTATTATTTTTATGGGATGTTAATCCTGGAGTCGTCCCACAGCCTGAGGTCACATGGTGTAAACCAGCTGATCCCAGAGTGGGTCGACTTTGGGATTTTAATTAGTCATGTGCTGTGGTTCATGCTGAAGATCATTTTATTTTTATAAATACTCGACGTTATTACTAGGGCTGTCAATCCATTAAAATATTTAATCGCAAGTGAATCAAATTGGTGTTATTATCACGTTAACTTTGGCAGCCCTGCTAATAATCTGTTATTTCTTGGTGAGCTCTTTGTGACTCCAGCAGAGATAAATAAAGACTGACCTGCTGTCTGTCATCCTGTGATAGATAGATAGATAGATAGATAGATAGATAGATAGTAACTTTATTGATCCCGAGGGAAATTCAAGTTTCCAGCATCACAGTTCCATAGGGCAAACATATTAGTAAAAACGTCACAGGTAAGTAGTACACATGTTAGTAAAACGTAAACAACTGAGGTACAGGACTATTTAAAGAAGAAGTGAACGTAGTGCAGAAAGTGATATAGTGCTGGGTGATTAAATATAGGAGATATAGATATTAAGAAATGTCAGATATGGAATATAATGCAGGATAAGAACTGAGGTAGAGAAGTTTTTGTAGTGTGTTTTCTGTGGGTCCTGATGATGCAGGATGACATCACCGAACCTGTCCAATCAATGAGTTGGATGTGTTGATGTGCTGCAGGTCCGTGGCGTGCGGCTGAGCGGAGCGCAGCGGGATGAGTGGCGCTGCTCTGGGTATCGAGATCGTGGTGGTGTTTTTCCTGGCGTTGTTCCTGCTGCACCGGTATGGAGACTTCAGGAAGCAGCAGCGCATGGTGCTGTTCGGCACGCTGCTGGCCTGGTATCTGTGCTTCCTCATCGTCTTCATTTTACCTCTGGACGTCAGCACGGTCGGTACCGAGCGGAGACGCCACACGTCTGTCCCTCAGATCCACGAGACTCCACTAAAACCTTTACTCTGTCCTTACAGACCATCTACAAGCAGTGTAAGATAGACCATGAGGACCACGCCTCGGCTCCCACCGTCGGCCCCGGACCGGCCAATCACACCACGGCTAACTCATCCGTCACACCCACCAAAAGGTGAGTCTCTTTAAGTTATTACTGCAGCTTCACCAGGACATCAGAGGACAACATTTACAGGTTTAAAGCAACCGACATGGTTTTAAATCCAGACGATGTTACAGAGAGACAAAGACTGTAGTCATCTAGTGTTCTGTTCTTAGGAAGGTTCCTAACTGAGCCAGAAGGATCTAAAGTCAGGTCCAAACTACACCAGAATCCAGCTGGTTCTGGGTCTGATTCCTCCTGATGATTGTTGATTGTTGATCTTTACAGATGTTGCTTTGGTGTGAGGTATATTAAGAGTGTTTTTACATCCCCCGATTGGATTGGAGATCCTGTTGACAGTAACAGCGGGGTGGCCACTCTCACAAGGACCGTTAATACCCCCCCCCCCAATAGGGTCCTAATGGCATAGGGTCCGTTTCCATGGCTACTGACCACTTCCCATGGCTCAAGCATTGTGGAGGTGTCGGTACCTGTCAACAACTCCACGTCAGCTTGAATGTGAGGAACACAAACAACATCCAGATATCCTCGTCTTCTTCTTTGATAAGTTTATCAGAGCTCCCAGGCATCCTCTGCTGGTTTTCCTTCCATTCAGATTTAGCTTCCTCATCAGGCTTTCTGCACAAAATGCAGCTGTACTGCCTTGATCTAGACATGCAAACGTTTGTATGATTTTGCAGAGCTCCATATGCGACCAAAAATCTTAAAAACTTTTCTACTCTCTGTTTACACTATGCTACAGACTCCAGCAGCGTGACGAAGCGATGAGCGCTGCACGTTTGGTGGTTTTTTTCTGGACGCAGAGAGTTGAAAAATGTTCAACTTTGGGTAAAACGGTGTGCTCGTCCCCGTCACTTTTTTACCCAACGTCCAATCCCAATAGAGGAGGGGCGGGACAAATACTAAAAACACCAACTGTCACATCCTACATATACAACAATAAAAATGAAGGAGAAATGAACCCACATAGACCGGCGGGTCTGTCCTCTTTCCCTTCATCCAGAACCAGTTCTCTAACTTGTGCCGCCATTTTTACTTCTGCGGATATTCCGTTGCTAGTCTCAGCTATAAAAACGCTGCGCCTCGTTGCCCTTCTGTGTCCTGCATTTAAAAATAAAACAAGTATTTAATTGGTTTTAAAACTGTCATCTTTGTTATTTAAAAAGCAAAAATATACCTAATAACAGGCTAAAAATAAAGCTTATTTATATAGCACTAAAATCCGGATAAATTAAGTCATTTGCAAAAAACAAAGACGCAATAATATGACATATTGTGCTGTTGAGCGAAACATTATCACTGCCGGGGAAATTCCTTCACCGCGACAGACTGTTGTGTACTGTATTGTAGTATATTGTACTGTACTGTAGTACTGTACTGTATCTCTGCTCATACTGGTTCTCCTCCTCCTCTGCAGCAGCGTACCGAAGCCCTGCTACAAGCCGTGGAGCTACATCCCCGATGGCATCATGCCTGTGTTCTGGAGAGTTGTGTACTGGACGTCTCAGTGTCTCACATGGTGCGTATGATAAACACCATATACTGTGTATATATATATGATATATTCTTGACCCTCTGCTGCGCTCTGTGTTTCAGGCTGCTGCTGCCCTTCATGCAGTCCTACGCCCGCTCCGGAGGCTTCTCCATCACGGGCAAAATTAAAACGGCTCTGATAGAGAACGCTATTTATTACGGGACATACCTGCTCATCTTCGGATCGCTGCTCATTTACGTGGCTGTTCATCCCGAGTGGCACCTCTCCTGGTGAGTGCACGGACATCAGGCCCGGTTCTGGTCTTTCTGTGTCCCAGTCCAGACATCCACTGGTGTTCTGAGGAGACTGGTGTCCTGATTTACCTTGACTAAACGTCTGGTCTGTGAGTTAGTGTGTTTCCATGCATTCTGCTGGTTCTAATCATATATTTATACTCTGTATTACTTACATGTGTCTTGTTACTACTTGTGTCGTTTTACTAACATGTGTAACATGTTTGCACTATGGAACTGTGATGCTGGAAACTTGAATTTCCCTCGGGATCAATAAAGTTACTATCTATCTATCTATCTATCTATCTATCTATCTATCTATCTATCTATCTATCTATCTATCTATCTATCTATCTATCTATCTATCTATCTATCTATCTATATGAGAGGTGATGTAGAACATAGGAAACCTGATTATTACCACGTTGTTGAGGTGCAGTCTGGTTTATTTCATCCTGAGAGTTTAAACCTGTCAGCTGGTGTGATTCCTGTCCCAGAGGGTTTAGGAGAAAGGAGCCTCCGTCTGTGAGACATGATGTGTTTTGTTCTTCAGGTACGAGCTGCAGACGATCGGGATCACAGCTGCTAACACTTGGGGTCTGTTCCTGCTGGTGCTGCTGCTGGGTTACGGGCTGGTGGAGATCCCTCGGTCCTACTGGAACGCCTCCCGACACGGACACCTGCTCATCAAGACCTACTTCAAGGCCTCCAAGCTGATGACGGAGAAGGCGGACGCGGAGGAGAACCTGGAGGACGTGATGGAGGTGAGCCTCAGGCAGAGGAACTCACTGTAACCTGTGAAGTCTGTCTCATTTCAGTGTTTTACTGTGAAGTCTGGTTTGTTGCAGGAGGTGAGAAAAGTCAGCGAATCCATCAAGTACAACCATCCACTGAGGAAGTACATCGATACCATTCTCAGGAAGGTCAGTGGAATCCTTTAATATCAGTGTTGTGATTCATAGATCACACATATTGATCTGACGTGTCTCCTCAGTGCCCGCTGGACTACCAAGAGAAGATGGGCAGGAACATGGACGACTACGAGGACTTTGACGACAAACAGAACACGTATCCCAGTGAGAAGAGCCTGGTGAAGCTTCATAAACAGGTGAGAGGAAGAAGCCAACGTTCCTCCTTCACACTCAACCTGCGTTACTCCTGCAGCAGGTAGACGGAGAGAAGCTTCCTACACAAAGTGAGAATAAACTCAGGTGATGTTCTGTGAGAAGTTGATGAGAGAAAAGCTGCTGAAATCACACTGTCCTTCTTAAAGACCTCATATAACGGGGTATCGTCTTTAACGGCAGGATATCGTGATACCTCTCTAGTATCGGTGTACATCACTGTTAGAGTCCACCATGTGTGTGTGGTTCTGTGTCCAGGTGATCTACGCGGTTCAGAGACACAACAGGACTCGTGTCCAGTGGCAGATCCTCCTGCAGCAGGCCATCCAGCTGGAGGACGTCGCCAAGAACGAGATCAGTTCAACCCACCAGTTTGTCCACAGCTTCCCGTCCTCCGAGCCGGCCGGCTGGTTCAGCAGATACGTGTACACGTCGACCGCAGGTGGGTCACGGTGCCGGGTCACAGTGCCGGGCCTCCGGTCCCTGTCAGACATGAGTACTCTGCTCTCATTACCTGCATTTAATATAACATATAACCACAACTAGGAATCAGCTCACAGGAGCCGTGTTAAAGGAGCAGCTTCTGACCTCAGATGTTGGTAGTATTCAGTCTGAAACCACACAGAGTTTATACCTAGTTAACTTATTATGGTATATTACTGTTTTGTTTGATTTTATGATGTCTTGATACATTGCTGCTTGTTTTTAACTGTACCTATAAGTTGTGTTTGAGTGCTTTGAAAGGCGTGATTTTCAGATATTTTTCGGGTATTTTTTACAAATATTTTCGGATATTTTTTACAAATATTTTCTGATATGTTTTGGGGATTTTCTGAGGTTTTTTTTTTTTCAATATTATTCATATAATTGCCGGAAATTTTTCAGATATTTTTTTTTACTTTTTTTTTTTTTTTTTAACATTTTCCATATTTTTCTAGATATTTTCACATATTTTTCAGACTTTTTTTACAAATATTTTTCAAATATACACTAATATTTTTTTGATATTTTAATAATATATTTTGGGTATTTTCCAGATTGTTTTCTGGATATTTTTCATATTGGTGAGACATTTTTCAGGTATTTTTCACATATTTTTTGCACATTTTTTACAAATATTTTTCACATATATACTAATGTGTTTCGGATATTTCTCTAATATTTTTTGGATTTTTTCCAGATTTTTATGTGGATATTTTTCACATATTTCTCAGACATTTTTCATTATTTTTCTATTCATATTTTTTAGGATTTCTCATATATTATAAATAAAATGCTTTATTATTATTATTAGAGTAATTGTACTTAGTTACTTTCCACCACTGTAATTAGACAGATAAAAATGCTTTTAGAGCTACATTGAGAGTGTTTTTTTAAAGACATTAGATGACAGTCAGAACCAGAACCTGCTGTGTTTCAGTGACGTGGTCGGTCTCATTAAACACTGATGTACTGTTGGACTGAAGCTCTGCCTCAGTGCCTCTGAGCCTCAGTGCCTCTGAGCCCTGCAGTGTGTGTGTGTGTGGTTGTACAGAGTGGTACTGGGAGTGTCTCCTGAAGAGCTGGTTCTATCGGCTGCTGTCGGTGGTTCTGACCCTGTTCAGCGTGGCCGTGGTCTGGTCCGAGTGCACCTTCTTCAGCACCCGGCCCGTCCTCTCCCTGTTCGCTGTGTTCATCCAGCTGGCTGAAAGAGACTACAACTACCTGTACATCGAGGTGAGACCCGTTAGCTCAATGTTCTGGTTCTGTTTGGGTCCATCTCATGATTCACTGTCTGTCATATTGAAAACATCTGACTGGTTTGTGATGACTCTTCTCTCCACCAGATGGCGTGCTTCATCACAATCTTCTTCCTGTGTACCTGCGTTTACTCCACCGTGTTCCGCATCCGGGTTTTCAACTATTATTATCTGGCCTCCCATCACCAGACCGACGCCTACAGCCTGCAGTTCAGCGGCATGTAAGTCACAGCAACTTCAATATTACTGTGAGAAGACTGAAACCTTTTGATTTTAGGTCCCAGTAACTGACTGGAAATTAATATAATATATATATAATTAATATACAGTATATACATCCAGAGATCCCCTACACAACATAGTAAGTAAGTAAGAGCCCAAAGGAAGCACAAAAGAATTAAAGCAACCAATATAAATACAGACTGAGGAAGAATAAAACACCATAAAATAGAAATACATTTAAATAAGAGTAAATAGAAAATTTATAAAGTCGTACATTTACGAGAAAAACTCATGAATTCTCTGAGATTAAACTCACAAATTTACGTGAAAGAACTTGAAAATTCTCTGAGAATAAAGTTGGATATTTACACAAAAAAACTCACAAATGTACGAGAAAAAAATAAAATAATGTTCTCTGAGATTAAAGTTGTAAAATTACGAGAAAAAAAGAATATTCTGAGATTATAAAATCACAAATTTACGAGGAAAGATTTTGATATTGACTGATATTATAAAGTCGTAAATTTACGAGAAAAACTCATGAATTCTCTGAGATTAAACTCACAAATTTACGTGAAAAAACTTGAATATTCTCTGAGAATAAAGTTGGAAATTTACACGAAAAAAAAATTTAATGTTCTCTGAGATTAAAGTTGTAAAATTATGAGAAAAAAAAGAATATTCTGAGATTATAAAGTCACAAATTTACGAGGAAAGATTTTGATATTGACTGAGATTATAAAATCGTAAATTTACGAGAAATTTTTGCGAAAAAAACCTGAATATTCTCTGAGATTAACGTTGTAAATTTGCAAGAGAGAAAAACGTGGTTATTCTCTGGGATTGAAGTGGTAAATGTTACCAGACTTCCCGTGCAGGGTTTTGTAAAGTCAGATGAAGAACATGTGATAAATGATATTTGATGCAGCCTCTTTAATCTGCAGGTTGTTCTGTCGTCTGACGCCTCCTCTCTGTCTGAACTTCCTGGGTTTGATCCACATGGACTCTGCAATCTCCCACCAGCTGAAGGAGCAGACCGCCTACACCTCCGTAAGTCTCCGTCACAGGACCAGGTGTGAACCACTGTGGTGCAGGACCAGGTGTGAACCACTGTGGTGCAGGACCAGGTGTGAACCACTGTGGTGCAGGACCAGGTGTGAACCACTGTGGTGCAGGACCAGGTGTGAACCACTGTGGTGCAGGACCAGGTGTGAACCTCTGTGGTGCAGGACCAGGTGTGAACCACTGTGGTGCAGGACCAGGTGTGAACCACTGTGGTGCAGGACCAGGTGTGAACCACTGTGGTGCAGGACCAGGTGTGAACCACTGTGGTGCAGGACCAGGTGTGAACCACTGTGGTACAGGACCAGGTGTGAACCACTGTGGTGCAGGACCAGGTGTGAACCACTGTGGTGCAGGACCAGGTGTGAACCACTGTGGTACAGGACCAGGTGTGAACCACTGTGGTGCAGGACCAGGTGTGAACCACTGTGGTACAGGACCAGGTGTGAACCACTGTGGTGCAGGACCAGGTGTGAACCACTGTGGTGCAGGACCAGGTGTGAACCACTGTGGTACAGGACCAGGTGTGAACCACTGTGGTACAGGACCAGGTGTGAACCTCTGTGGTGCAGGACCAGGTGTGAACCACTGTGGTGCAGGACCAGGTGTGAACCACTGTGGTGCAGGACCAGGTGTGAACCACTGTGGTGCAGGACCAGGTGTGAACCACTGTGGTGCAGGACCAGGTGTGAACCACTGTGGTGCAGGACCAGGTGTGAACCACTGTGGTATAGGACCAGGTGTGAACCACTGTGGTGCAGGACCAGGTGTGAACCACTGTGGTACAGGACCAGGTGTGAACCACTGTGGTATAGGACCAGGTGTGAACCACTGTGGTGCAGGACCAGGTGTGAACCACTGTGGTACAGGACCAGGTGTGAACCACTGTGGTATAGGACCAGGTGTGAACCACTGTGGTGCAGGACCAGGTGTGAACCACTGTGGTATAGGACCAGGTGTGAACCACTGTGGTGCAGGACCAGGTGTGAACCACTGTGGTATAGGACCAGGTGTGAACCACTGTGGTGCAGGACCAGGTGTGAACCAGCTGACTGTCTTCCTGCTGTGTGTGTGTTTCAGATCATGGGGTCGATGCGTGTCCTTTCTTTTATTGCTAACGGTTTCTACATCTACTACCCGATGCTGATAGTCATCCTCTGCATCGCCACCTACTTCAGGTCAGTTCTTACTCTCTAACACTGGAAGAGTTACGGCTGCAGCTGAGAATGCTATATGCTATATGCTATATGCTATATGCTATATGCTATAGTTGGCTAGCTAACCACTGTCACCAATGGGGCTACTTGCAAGCTAACGTTAGCTACTGGAATGTTTGCTAGTAGCCTACGAGCTAACTGTACGTTTCAGCTTCATTCATATATATTAATAATACAATCATATAAACAGCTTCAACAAACAAACTATTACTGTTTCTATAATATTTAGGACCTGCTGCTCTGTGCTGGTTATTGCACCGTTACACACAGAGAGTTAATATGAGTCAGTTAATATGAATTAATAGGAGTTAATATGAGTTAATATTAATTAATATGAGTTAATGAACTGTTTCCTCAGTTTGGGGACTCGCTGTCTGAACCTTCTGGGCTTCCAGCAGTTTGTGGGTGACAGTGAAATGACCTCCGACCTGATCGACGAGGGCAAGGAGCTGATCCGCCGGGGTAATAACACTCAGTAACATGAGTAATAACACTCACAGTAACATGAGTAATAACACTCAGGAACATGAGTAATAACACACTCAGTAACATGAGTAATAACACTCAGTAACATGAGTAATAACACTCAGTAACATGAGTAATAACACTCAGTAACATGAGTAATAACACTCAGTAAAATGAGTAATAACACTCAGTAACATGAGTAATAACACTCAGTAACATGAGTAATAACACTCAGGAACATGAGTAATAACACTCAGGAACTTGAGTAATAACACTCAGTAACATGAGTAATAACACTCAGTAACATGAGTAATAACACTCAGTAACATGAGTAATAACACTCAGTAACAGTAACATGAGTAATAACACTCAGTAACATGAGTAATAACACTCAGTAAAATGAGTAATAACACTCAGTAACATGAGTAATAACACTCAGTAACAGTAACATGAGTAATAACACTCAGTAACATGAGTAATAACACTCAGTAACATGAGTAATAACACTCAGGAACATGAGTAATAACACTCAGTAACATGAGTAATAACACTCAGGAACATGAGTAATAACACTCAGTAACATGAGTAATAACACTCAGTAACATGAGTAATAACACTCAGTAAAATGAGTAATAACACTCAGTAACATGAGTAATAACACTCAGGAACATGAGTAAATGAGTAATAACACTCAGTAACATGAGTAATAACACTCAGTATCAGTAACATGAGTAATAACACTCAGTAACATGAGTAATAACACTCAGTATTAGTAAAATGAGTAATAACACTCAGTAACATGAGTAATAACACTCAGTAAAATGAGTAATAACACTCAGTAACATGAGTAATAACACTCAGTAACATGAGTAATAACACACAGTAACATGAGTAATAACACTCAGTAACATGAGTAATAACACACAGTAACATGAGTAATAACACTCAGTAACATGAGTAATAACACTCAGTAACATGAGTAATAACACTCAGTATCAGTAACATGAGTAATAACACTCAGTAACATGAGTAATAACACTCAGTAAAATGAGTAATAACACTCAGTAACAGTAACACAGCATGAGGCCGGTTAAGCGGAGCAGCTTAAACTATAAATATGTTTGTTTTTACAGAGAAGAGGAAGCGCCAACGGATTGAAGATGGAGAGAACAGACGGAGAGTGAGTAAAAACAACGATCTAATCACTCAGAGGAACGCGTCACAAAATACTGCCTATAAAAAGTATTTAGTCCCGTTGGAAGTTGAGAGTGTTGAAGTGAAAACTGATCTATGATGTTGGTAAAAAAAATTATAATTACGGACTTGGGGTCATAAATTTACGAGAAAAAATTGTTTGATTTGTGGTAAATTTATGAAAAAAAACTCACAGATTTACGAGACTTTTTTTAAAAAAATATTTTCTGAGATTAAATTAGTAAATTATGATATAACCTCTCTGAATATCAGGTCATGTGATGGTGTGTTGCAGGAGTGGAAGGAGCGTTATGGAAACCAGAGAGAGGATTACACGGCGAGGAACAGGAGCAGCCACGAGATGAAGGAGACCAGCTACTCCGACACGGCGGCTCCCAGCAGCAACAGACGTAACATTCATCCTCCCAATGCTTTATAACAGCGTGTTTATAACAGCTTATAGCAGTGTGTTTATAACAGCGTGTTTATAACAGCGTGTTTATAACAGTGTTTATAACAGCGTGTTGATAAAAGTGTTTATAACAGCGTGTTTATAACAGCGTGTTTATAACAGCGTGTTTATAGCAGTGTGTTTATAACAGCGTGTTTATAACAGCGTGTTTATAACGGCGTGTTTATAACAGCGTGTTGATAACAGCGTGTTTATAACAACGTGTTTATAACAGCGTGTTTATAACAGCGTGTTTATAGCAGTGTGTTTATAACAGCGTTTATAACGGCGTGTTTATAACGGCGTGTTTATAACGGCGTGTTTATAACAGCGTGTTGATAACAGCGTGTTTATAACAGCGTGTTGATAACAGCGTGTTTATAACAGCGTGTTTATAACAGACGTAAGCTTCATCCTCCCGCTGCTTTATAACAGCGTGTTTATAACAGTTTTTAGCAGTGTGTTTGTAACAGTGTGTTTATAACATGTTTATAACAGCGTGTTTATAACAGACGTAAGCTTCATCCTCCCGCTGCTTTATAACAGTGTGTTTATAACAGTTTATAACAGTGTGTTTATAACAGTGTGTTTATAACAGCGTGTTTATAACAGACGTAAGCTTCATCCTCCCGCTGCTTTATAACAGTGTGTTTATGACAGTGTTTATAACAGTGTGTTTATAACAGTGTGTTTATGACAGTGTTTATAATAGTGTGTTTATAACAGCGTGTTTATAACAGCGTGTTTATGACAGTGTTTATAACAGCGTGTTTATGACAGTGTTTATAACAGCGTGTTTATAACAGCGTGTTTATAACAGCGTGTTTATAACAGCGTGTTTATAACAGCGTGTTTATAAGAGTGTTTATAACAGCGTGTTTATAAGAGTGTTTATAACAGCGTGTTTATAACAGTGTTTATAACAGCGTGTTTATAACAGTGTTTATAACAGCGTGTTTATAACAGTGTTTATAACAGCGTGTTTATAACAGTGTTTATAACAGCGTGTTTATAACAGTGTTTATAACAGCGTGTTGATAGCGGCGTTGGTTAACGCTGACCGCTGTCGTCTGTTCAACAGAGGCTAAATATTCCCGCTCTGGGAGTCGCTCAGAGAGAGATTGCATCGAGCTGCTGCAGGACGCTGAACCGTTAGACTTCAACGCAGAGTCTCTGACGGACGAGCCTCTGGAGGCCGAGTCCGGCAGGTAAACACCACTTCCTCTTCCTGTTTTCACAATAAAGCTATGAATCTGCTGTAATCTTGATGTTCTTCTTTCCTTCATTAATTTCTATTTTAAAGGGCGGGCTCATTCTTTATATTATTATTATTATCATTATTATTATAGAGGTGTTTATATCATCCTGTATCTTCCCAGTGGTTCTTTATGTATTCACATTTTGTCAAAGTATGTTTTATCATCTAAAGTCTATTTCCTTCTAAAACCTTCAGCATGATGTGAGATTATTGTTCTCCTTCAGAGACAGAGTCTGTCTCTGAAGGAGAACACATCTGATCTCAGCAGTATTTTTCTCTCTCAGACATGCAGGAGGACGATATCTGTCCATGTCGTCGTCTCGCAGCCGAATATTCGACGACGTCTGATGGGGAGAATAAGTCCGACGGGGAGCCGTAAACTGGAACGCCGCCGTCAACAGGAAGTGAATGTGCCACATGACCTCCATCTCACAGCTCGCTGGCCGTCTCATCTCACAGGATGCATGGTATTTAAAATCAGTCTCTGCATCGGGTTTCACTCCCAGCTTGGCTGCAGGTGAACGAAGGCACTTTCGAAGGAATATTAATGCTATAAACGTGACATAAACCCTCTGATATGAATGCAGATTATTGATCCTGGATTAGTTTGAGCTGCATGTCATGACGGACGGAGTCTGAGCATGAGTCTGCAGCGGCTGCATGTCGACGCCTCACTTTAATGAAAGGTTCAATGAAGGTCCATGAAGTTTATTTATATATTTTATTTATCTGTATATCATGATAGAAACAGTCACTGATAAACCTGATTTATACCTGATCAATACTGAAATAAACAATGTGATAATTAGCTGGTTTTCTTTTAGTTAAAATGGTTCCAAATGTGCCATTTTTTAAAAACTGTCACGTTGAAGTGAAAATGTTTCTTTTCCTCGTTTGAACTGTAAATACAACAGCAAGAGAAGTGACCTTTAAAGAACCAGACCTGTGCTTTTGTTCATAAACTTTACATCATCTTTTTTATTTAAAAGTTTAAAATCGTCTTTCTTACCTTCTCTTTCACTACAGTGTAAAAGTAAACTTACAGATAAATCCTCTCGTTAGAGGCTCGCCTGGTCGGTAGATTGTTGAACGGAGCCACGAGAACACTGCGGTGTGCCTTTGGAAATGTTGATCATGTTTGATTTGTAGTAAAAGAAGTAAAAACCCAGGTCTGGCCCTTTAAATCTGTTTAGCATGTAGCATTAGCTCTGGTGTGGATGAAGCGATCCTGCTGGCAGGCCTTTAAATAAAGTTGATCATGAGGAGGAATCTGACCTGAGAACAGTGACTGTGTTCACATCACATCCACGTCCTGTACGTGTATATATGTAAGATATCTTTTTGTATTATACGAGCTAATATTGTATTTATTGTGGTAACTCTTCCTCACACTGTATGTTTCCTGATCCGACTGCTGATTCTGCTGATGAAGTATTTTATGTTCTGGATATTTATTGATCTCAGCTCAGAGTAGATAGAAGTCGTTCATCTCTTCGTTGTAGTGATTTATTAAGAGAAAAGATGGTGTTTGTGTTACTCTGCTGCCGGTGTTGTGTCAATAAAAATGATCAAACTGTTGCAGACTGTCGTCCTGTTTCACAAACACAGTAAAACTCATTTAGTAGTTTTAACTCTTTCCATGCTGGAATGAGTTCTATCTATAATTCATATGATGGTGTTTATGGTCCTGTAGAGACGCTTTCTGATATGAACTCTGGTTATCAAACCAGGATTGGACCAAAACGTTGAGTTCTGTGTCCACATTAATATATATTATAATATTTTTTACTTCTAAAGACAACAGAAAAAAAAATGTTAACACGTTCATTTTTTAACATTTAAACACGTCCATATTAAACGTCTTCAGACGTTTTTCATCTGACCCTGGAAAAAACAGCAAACAAAATATGTCTTTAAAATCGATGGGAGCAGAACAGAAAGCAGTTTCTGCTGTGTTGATGTGACTCTACATCTGAATGAATTTAGGTGAAACTATGGAAATATAAATATTGATGTTTTACACATTAACAACTGGTGATAATGTTTTCTATGAGCACACAGCACTGACCTGAACTAACCTTTTACATCTTAGCATCAGTTTTATGAATTGTGACCGTGATGTTACCTGATAAGATATTATTTGTTTTCAGGGCGTTTGAAGATGTGGCCGTTGTTTTGGCTTCAACTTCTGCTTTAATCGCTTCATCTTTTTTATTCACAGCAGACAGATTCAGTCATGATGGAGCTCAGTGAGCCAGAGAAGAACAAATGGAAATGTTTCCTGTATTTGCCTTCAAATCTGCACCAACTGGTAAAACCATAACTGTGTGCCAGTTTCTCTTAAAAAGAGAAACAAAACATGTCCTTGGTGCATACTTTTTGGTTTTAAGTCACATGGTTCACTGTCTGCGCTCCTCTCTAAAGAACTTCAGAAGATCTGATCCAAAACAGAACCGTGGAAAACCTACCAAAGGGATCCACTGAAAGTCAGACTTGGTCCGAGGACGATTAGACCTGATCCAAAATGTGGTGGACCAGATTGAGAAGATCAACACTGGCAGCAGCATGTTGCTCTGCTGATTAACAAGCAGCCACAGTGGAAAAGAGCAGCATGTCCTAAGAATCACTGTTAAGTTATTAAAACTAAATCCAACAATAACTTCTTCTTGATGCTTCAAATATAGATTTTCACCTCTTTCACTAACAATAAGTGTTCTGTAGTCAGTGTGTGAGAGAAGTTTTTATCATTGTGTCACGCATACAACTGTTCCCAGTCTGCATCGGCTCACAAGGCACTTTAAATTCATTTTAGCCAGATTCAGAGTGCAGCAAATACATTTTAATACAGTACTACAATTAAAGTCAAATAATAAAGAAAACTAAACTAAGAAACAATCTGTAGGCCTACAACAGATTATTTCAGGCTTTGGTTGAGCCCCGTCATGGTAAATGACTTCCTGATATGTACAAAAGATAAGAAAAGGAGACGGGTTTTTCCACCTCTCTCAACCACTATGTTCACTACCTGCTCAGGTACTCTGTATACTACCTGCTCAGGTACTCTGTATACTACCTGCTCAGGTACTCTGTTCACTACCTGCTCAGGTACTCTGTATACTACCTGCTCAGGTACTCTGTTCACTACCTGCTCAGGTACTCTGTATACTACCTGCTCAGGTACTCTGTTCACTACCTGTTCAGGTACTCTGTATACTACCTGCTCAGGTACTCTGTATACTACCTGCTCAGGTACTCTGTTCACTACCTGTTCAGGTACTCTGTATACTACCTGCTCAGGTACTCTGTATACTCCCTGCTCAGGTACTCTGTATACTACCTGTTCAGGTACTCTGTATACTACCTGCTCAGGTACTCTGTATACTACCTGCTCAGGTACTCTGTTCACTACCTGTTCAGGTACTCTGTATACTACCTGCTCAGGTACTCTGTATACTCCCTGCTCAGGTACTCTGTATACTACCTGCTCAGGTACTCTGTATACTACCTGCTCAGGTACTCTGTATACTACCTGCTCAGGTATTCTGTATACTACCTGCTCAGGTACTCTGTACACTACCTGCTCAGGTACTCTGTATACTACCTGCTCAGGTACTCTGTTCACTACCTGCTCAGATACTCTGTATACTACCTGCTCAGGTACTCTGTATACTACCTGCTCAGGTACTCTGTACACTACCTGCTCAGGTACGCTGTATACTACCTGCTCAGGTACTCTGTATACTAACTGCTCAGGTACTCTGTATACTACCTGTTCAGGTACTCTGTATACTACCTGCTCAGGTACTCTGTTCACTACCTGCTCAGGTACTCTGAATACCTGCTCAGGTACTCTGTATACTATCTGCTCAGGTACTCTGTTCACTACCTGCTCAGGTACTCTGAATACCTGCTCAGGTACTCTGTATACTACCTGCTCAGGTACTCTGTTCTCTACCTGCTCAGGTACTCTGTATACTACCTGTTCAGGTACTCTGTATACTACCTGTTCAGGTACTCTGTATACTACCTGCTCAGGTACTCTGTTCACTACCTGCTCAGGTACTCTGTATACTACCTGCTCAGGTACTCTGTATACTACCTGCTCAGGTACTCTGTATACTACCTGCTCAGGTACTCTGTTCACTACCTGCTCAGGTACTCTGTTCACTACCTGCTCAGGTACTCTGTATACTACCTGCTCAGGTACTCTGTATACTACCTGCTCAGGTACTCTGTATACTACCTGCTCAGGTACTCTGTATACTACCTGTTCAGGTACTCTGTATACTACCTGCTCAGGTACTCTGTTCACTACCTGCTCAGGTACTCTGAATACCTGCTCAGGTACTCTGTATACTACCTGCTCAGGTACTCTGTTCTCTACCTGCTCAGGTACTCTGTATACTATATGTGTATGTATATATAGTGGAGCATTTAGCAGAGAAAGAGGCAGATATTTTCCTCAGGAGTTGGTGGAGACCAAAAACAGAGCTAAAAGAGAAAGAATATTGTTTACTTGTTCAGTAGAATCAAAGTCAGTGATCAGATGAAACACAGAAAAGCACACGAACATCTTTGGATTAAATTCTCTTCAACAAAGCACGACATTCCAGAGACGGTTATCAAGGTATTAAAAGCCACAGCTGTGTAGCAATCATGAGTTGCACTTCTTGTTTGGGAACTTTGGACATTCTTCTGATGATGAGACTCGCACGCAAAGATGGGTCATAACAACTTGATCTACATATGGAAGTTTGTTTACGATGTGTTCCCCTCTGAGTGATCAATAACTGAATGATCTTCATATATGAGGAATGACAGCAGGCCGGCTGTGTTAGTCTGCTGAGGTTCAGGCGAAGGTCCTCCGTCAGGTGAAGCTTGAGGAAGAAGCTTTTAGTTTGGTAGGATGAGCCACACTGAATGTAGTTGAGGCTGCTGTGTTTGGCTGGTTGGACAGCGCAGGAGAGGACATGGTGTCTCAGCTTCAGTACAGGCCCTTGTCCTGGTTTGGACCCTGAGGTTACATTTCTATTACCTGATGTTTGGGCAACCTGACTGATTAACTGTGGTTTTACCAGAACTGTAATGATCTGTTTCAGTGAAATCATGTGACCACAGCAGGTCCAGCCTCTCTGCTGATACAGTATATAAACTCCTCTCTGCTGTCTCCTCCTCATCATCATCATCATCATCATCAGAGACCAACAACACAGGTAAGAACTCTTTAAAATGTTCCCATCAGGAGTTATCACCAGATAATAATCATAATAATAATAATAATAACTGAACATGCTACTTTAAGTTAAGAATTGTTTTCTTTAATTGAGTTTTCATTCAGAATCCAATAATTCTAAATCATGAAGACTGAACATTTTCCAGCTTTAAAGAACAAACCTGTGTTTATAGTGATTTAAAACATTGACTAGAAATCCTTTAAAAAAATCATCTTTCTGTTTTTAGATTGATTTCCTTCCAGACAGACAGCGGCAGAAATTAATAACACTTTTATTTTACAACAGAAATTCATAGAGAGCTTATCACTGATTCGATACTATTCTATATCTAATATTTTACAGTTCCCAGTAAAACATGTAAAACTTAAATTCAAATATTTTAAAACCATATTAGAAAAAAAATAGATTCCAAAGATGAAAGTTGTTTGTTAGTTATTAACAAGTAAAGGATAATGTACAGCTACCGGGTGATTGTTGTGAAAGAATCCCCGACAGGGCGATGCTGCACCCGGACGCAAAGCGGAGGTCTGTCAACGGTCTGTTATACGCAGCAACGGTCTGCTATACGTAGCAACAGTCTGTTATACGTAGCAACAGTCTGTTATACGTAGCAACAGTCTGTTATACGTAGCAACAGTCTGTTATATGTAGCAACGGTCTGTTATACATAGCAACGGTCTGTTATACATAGCAACGGTCTGTTATACGTAGCAACAGTCTGTTATATGTAGCAACAGTCTGTTATATGTAGCAACGGTCTGTTATACATAGCAACGGTCTGTTATACATAGCAACGGTCTGTTATACATAGCAACGGTCTGTTATACATAGCAACAGTCTGAAGTAGCAACGGTCTGTTATACGTAGCAACGGTCTGCTATACGTAGCAACGGTCTGACGTAGCAACGGTCTGTTATATGTAGCAACGGTCTGACGTAGCAGCGGTCTGTTATATGTAGCAACGGTCTGTTATACATAGCAACGGTCTGACGTAGCAACGGTCTGTTATACATAGCAACGGTCTGACATAGCAACGGTCTGTTATACGTAGCAACGGTCTGACGTAGCAACGGTCTGTTATACGTAGCAACGGTCTGACGTAGCAACGGTCTGCTATACGTAGCAACAGTTTGTTATACGTAGCAACGGTCTGTTATACGTAGCAACAGTCTGTTATATGTAGCAAGTTTGTTATACGTAGCAACGGTCTGCTATACGTAGCAACGGTCTGTTATACGTAGCAACGGTCTGTTATACGTAGCAACGGTCTGTTACATGTAGCAACAGTTTGTTATACGTAGCAACGGTCTGTTATACGTAGCAACAGTCTGTTATATGTAGCAAGTTTGTTATACGTAGCAACGGTCTGCTATACGTAGCAACGGTCTGCTATACGTAGCAACGGTCTGCTATACGTAGCAACGGTCTGTTATACGTAGCAATGGTCTGCTATACGTAGCAACAGTCTGTTACATGTAGCAACAGTTTGTTATACGTAGTAACAGTCTGTTATACATAGCAACGGTCTGAAGTAGCAGCGGTCTGTTATACGTAGCAACGGTCTGTTATACGTAGCAACGGTCTGTTATACGTAGCAACGGTCTGTTATACGTAGCAACGGTCTGCTATACGTAGCAACGGTCTGCTATACGTAGCAACAGTCTGTTATATGTAGCAACAGTCTGTTATATGTAGCAACAGTCTGTTATACATAGCAACGGTATGACGTAGCAACGGTCTGTTATACATAGCAACGGTCTGACATAGCAACGGTCTGTTATACGTAGCAACGGTCTGACGTAGCAACGGTCTGTTATACATAGCAACGGTCTGACGTAGCAACGGTCTGTTATACATAGCAACGGTCTGACATAGCAACGGTCTGTTATACGTAGCAACGGTCTGACGTAGCAACGGTCTGTTATACGTAGCAACGGTCTGACGTAGCAACGGTCTGCTATACGTAGCAACAGTTTGTTATACGTAGCAACAGTCTGTTATATGTAGCTAGTTTGTTATACGTAGCAACGGTCTGCTATACGTAGCAACGGTCTGTTATACGTAGCAACGGTCAGTTATACATAGCAACGGTCTGCTATACGTAGCAACGGTCTGTTACATGTAGCAACAGTTTGTTATACGTAGTAACAGTCTGTTATACGTAGCAACGGTCTGACGTAGCAACGGTCTGTTATACATAGCAACGGTCTGACGTAGCAGCGGTTTGTATACGTAGCAACGGTCTGCTATACGTAGCAACGGTCTGACGTAGCAACAGTTTGTTATACGTAGCAACAGTCTGTTATATGTAGCAAGTTTGTATACGTAGCAACGGTCTGCTATACGTAGCAACGGTCTGACGTAGCAACAGTTTGTTATACGTAGCAACGATCTGTTATAAAGAAATAACAGACCGTAGAACGCCATGATTGACCAATCAGAGTTGAGTTTTCAACAACGCCGTGTAATAATATATTATAATGTTCAACAATTATGTCTTTGTGATTTATCTTCAGTTGGTGGTGCTGGTAGTTTGATTTTGTCACCTTTGGACAGAGCCAGGTTGGCTATTTCCCCTAAATTCCTGTGCTAAGCTAAGCTAACCAGCTGCTGGCTTACCATTTACAGAGATAAAAAAGTTTTATGAGTTAATTATGCAAACTTTATCTATATTTATGAAAGGCTGAGACTTAATCTGGAGAAAGTATCTATTTTTTTCCTTTGGTAGATGCAGTTTGTTGCCGTTAGTCAGACATAGCCTATACATACACAAAACAGGTTTTGTAGCAAAAAAAAACAGCATAAACAGCCTGATTCATCATCACTGTGAGCTTTCACCAACTTTAAGGCCTAGTCACACCAACATTTAAATGGCAGAATTTCAATTTATTCCAATTAAAACATCATGTTCAGTGGATTTGCTCACAGGGCAAATTAAATCAGTACTCACTGCGTCACCAAACTTCTGACGGCGTGTCCCTGCAGTGTTTAATCCTGTCGGTTACCATTCAGTATCTGATAACATCAGTATAGCTGACAGGAAGTGAAGGTCACTGACGTGTTTTTCTATCATCCAGAGAACTCAGATGGTGCTCCATCATCAAGCTCCTGTGAAGACGTTACCATGGCAACGTGAGTAACACCGCCGTTTTACTATATTATTACATAATTACATTAGGCTATTACAATACTACGTTATTAAATTACTACATGACTACATTATTACCTTCATTAATTACTACCTGTACCTCTCCTGCGTTTCACTCTGTTTTCTGTTTTTGCTGCTTTGACACCTGAATTTCTCTCCGGGGATTAATAAAGGTTCTTCTTATCTTGTCTTATCTTATCTTATCTTATCTTATCTTACTACATTACCACATTATTATATAATCTACTACAATACTAAATTAATACTTTATTACATTAATCTTCTACAATAGTAAATTAATACTTTATTACATTATAACAATACTACATTATTACCTTAGGCTACGACAGTACTATATTACAACATTATTACATGACTACATTAATGACCTTATTTACATTAACACATTACTACATTAATCTACTACAATACTAAGTTAATACTTTACTACATTATTACATTACTGCATTACTACATTATTACATTAATCTACTACAATACTAAGTTAATACTTTACTACATTATCACATTACTGCATTATTACATTATTACATTAATCTACTACAATACTAAATTAATACTTTACTACATGTACTACGGGGGACTTGGCTCGGGAACCGGAGGGTCGTCGGATCAAGTCCCTGCATGGACCAAGTACTGAGTGAACTGGTAGCTGGAGAGAAGCTAGTTTGCCTCTTGGGCACTGCCGAGGTGTCCTTGAGCAAGACCCAAATTGCTCCTGTAGGCTGTCCATCAGTGTATGAATGGCTGAGAGAAAGACTAGAAAAGCTCTATATAAATGCAAGTCCATTTACCATCAATTCATTAATACATTATTATATTACTACAGTACTACATCATTATATTTCCACATCATTACATTACTATATTATTACATCACTACATTACTATATTATTACACTCAATGTTTTTTTAAAGAAGTAGCAGTTTTTGAATTAATGCCTTTACTTTTCTTCAGGAAAACCTCATCCAAATATGACAACATCACCTGCAAAGTTCTGATCCATTCAGGATCTCCTGCTGTCTACCAGCTGAAACCAAAGAAAGAGAACATACGAAATGTAGAGGGAATGACTCTAAAGAGAGTGACTCTGGGTGTAAAAGATCCAAACAAGACAAACAAAACCATCTTGCTTGTTGGTGAAACCGGAACAGGAAAGTCTACTCTGATCAACGCTCTGGTCAACTACACCATGGGAGTGAAGTGGGAGGACGACGTCTGGTTTCAGATCGTAGAGGACGGGGAGAGAGATCAATCAGAAAGTCAGACAACAGATGTGATCGTGTACGAGATCTTTGGGTTTGAAGGTAAAACTCTGCCGTACTCTCTGACCATCATCGATACTCCTGGATACGGAGACATCAGAGGGACTGAAGTGGATGCCACCGTCGATCAAAGATTATATCAGTTGTTCCGCTTAAACGATGGAGTTCATGAGATTAATGCAGTGGGTCTGGTGCTGAAAGCAACTGAGAATCGACTGAGTGACCGACTGAGGTACATCTTTGATTCAGTGGTGTCTCTGTTTGGAAACGACATGGAGAAGAACATTGTAGCCCTCGTCACACACTCGGATGGTTTGACAACTGAAAATGCTTTGAAAGCTCTAAAAGCTGCAAACATTAAATGTGCCAAAGATGAAGAGGATGAGCCTCTGCATTTCATGTTCAATAACCTCCAGACCACTGAGAGAACAAAGAAAAATAAGGCTGCTTTAAAAGCTGTATGGGACTTCACAATGGACCAAATGGGTCAATTCACTGATTACCTGAAAGAAACTTCACCTCAGAACCTGAAAACAACTGTTGAGGTGTTGGATGCACGCACCGGACTGGAAGCCTGCATGCAAAACCTGCAAGAGAGGATCGAGTTGATCGAACTGAAACAGACAGAAATAAAACAGATTCAGGAAGCTCTGGAGCAACATAAACAAAAGATGAAGAGCACTGAGAAGTTCACGATAGAAGTTGTTGAGCCTTACAAAGATAAAGAACCTGTCAGTGAGGGGAGATGGTGGGCGCTTCGGTTAAATTATGGAGGAGCTGTCACATGTAATGTCTGTAAAGAGAACTGTCACTATCCATGCACACTGGCCTGGTGCCCAGAATACTGTAGGGTCATGAAAGGTGACCGCTGCATTGTGTGCACCGGGAAGTGTCCTCCATCAGATCATGTGAAAGAAAAGTGGAAATATCAGTCCAAGACAAGGAAAGTTAAAAAGAACCTACAAGATCTGAAAGATAAATATGAAAAGAACAAGGCAGGAAGTGAGAGCAAGTCGAGCCTTTTGGAAACTCTTAAGAAGACAATGGAGGAACTTCAGAAAGAAAAGGATCAGTGGCTGGAAAAGTCCTTCCAGTATCTTGTCAAACTGGAGCAGATCGCCCTGAATGTGGACTCACTGTCCACTCATGTCCATGTGGACTTCCTGATTGAGAAGATGAAGGAGAAAGGAGACACAGAGAAGGTCCAGAAACTGGAGGAGAGAAAAGCTCGAATGGAGAAAGATGAAGGAACCGAAGCAGCGATGAGGTACAGGTTTGGTAAAATAAAAGCAGCTGGTAAAGCATTAATGAAGTAGTTGAACAGAATCTCTGTGAGCCGACAGCTGAGTAGAAAACAAGTCTACACTGCTGATTAAAGGTAGTTCATTATAGTCACATCGTGTTGTACCATGGACGGATTACTGAACGGGCCTACCGGGCACAGGGGCCTCCCTGACCTTCACCTGCAAAATGTCACTTAAAGAGACACATACCAACCAGGAAGAGATGCAAAATGACCACAAAGAAACATAAAATGACTACAATGAGATACAAAACAACCATTAAGAGAGACAAAGTACCACAAAAAGACAAAGTGACCACAGAGAGATATGTGATGACCACAAAGAGACGCAAAGCAACCACAAAGAGACAAAGTGACCACAAAGAGACAAAGTGACCACAAAGAGACGCAAAACAACCACAAAGAGACGCAAAACAACCACAAAGAGACGCAAAACAACTACAAAGAGACAAATTGACCACAAAGAGACGCAAAGCAACCACAAAGAGACAAAGTGACCACAAAGAGACGCAAAACAACTACAAAGAGATGTAAAACAACCACAAAGAGACAAAGTGACCACGAAGAGAATCAAAACAACCACAAAGAGACAAAGTGACCACGAAGAGAATCAAAACAACCACAAAGAGACAAAGTGACCACGAAGAGACTCAAAACAACCACAAAGAGACAAAGTGACCACGAAGAGAATCAAAACAACCACAAAGAGACAAAGTGACCACAAAGAGATGCAAAACAACTGCAAAGAGACAAAGTGACCACAAAGAGATGCAAAACAACTGCAAAGAGACAAAGTGACCACAAAGAGATGCAAAACAACTGCAAAGAGACAAAGTGACCACCAAGAGACTCAAAACAACCACAAAGAGACAAAGTGACCACAAAGAGACTCAAAACAACCACAAAAAGCAGTATAAGCATCACAGAGTCTGAGTCTTGCTTCTATGTAGGAGAGATGGTGGGATGTTTTCCATGTCTGTGCTCGGGGGCTCGTTGTCTCATAATCTGCCCATGTGATGTACAAAAACACATTTATTTTCTTTACTTTCTTTGTATGAGTTTAATGTTTTCAGAGTTTATCTAATGTGTTTTTCAGTCAGTACAGGCTGTGATTTATTCTGATGTTGTTCTGATGTTGACAGAAGTTAACTGGTGGTGGAACTGTAACACATCACTGATATATATATACTATATATATATATAGTATATATATAATATATATATACTGTATCTACATATATCTACATATAAAGCTGTTAAACTTAATGTTTTCTTCTCATGTTAATCAGTTTGTTACAGAACTATTCTGTTGTGTTGGAGCTCAATCAAACGTTAAACCTCCAGTCACGAAGTCTAATGTACTTTTATTTGATATATAATCAATACATATTCATATATATTATATACTCTGGTGTCTTCATGTATATTAATGCCTGGAATGACTAGTTAAATATATCAGATGACACAGGACATGTGGAAACACTTTGATCCATTCATGTTGTACAAGCCGCCGTATTTTAGTGACTGCAATATATTCTGTTATTTATCATGAAATCACGTCCTGACTGATGCAGTTTTCTGTGAATCATTAATAAAATCTCTGCTTTATGAAATCAGTTTGCTCAGTGTGCTCAAAGTTTCTGCTGAATTTTCTTCAATTAACGTCTGTTTGTCTTTGTTACTGAAACAATTTGAGTTTATTCTGAGGAGAAACAGACACCACCATTAGAACTGATGTTTCATTAAATATGAAGAAGAATATGTGATCAACTCTGTTGTTGGTGATTTCTGTAGTGACCATTAGAGGACGCCAACTCTGCATCACTGAAGGGATTATAGGGACCGACTCTACTGAACAAATAAAAACATTGTTGGACTCATGAGACATAAAATAAGTGGAGGAGAATGTAGAGACAGAGACTCACCATCTTTTCTTTTTATTGTTAGATAATATTGTGATATCACAACTTATTTCTTTCTTGACAATTCTTTTTAATATAGAAAATAATAGCAATAATAATGATAATAGGATTTGAATTTCATTTTAATCTGGTGACTCCTTGTGGTGGCATAAAAAGATTAATTTAATTATTTTTGTCTCAGTGAGTCTATAACTCAGGAGGGCTCTCTGTATTTAGTTTTGTTATGATGTTTTTTTATTTAAAAAGATAAACCAGCAGTGATGTGAGTCCTTTTAACCAGCAGGTGGCGCAAGATGTCTATAAGAAAAACAGAAAGAATGTCAGCAAGAAACTTATAATAATGCTAAACTTTATTTATATAGCACACAAAAGATGAACAGCAGTGTTAGAAAAAATATCTGGTTCTTTGATTTGAGAAAATAAATAAAACTAAGCACACTATACTGTCATATAATGTATACAACACAATGATTGGTCAATAAAGCAGATTCTGAAGGAGAGAAGTGAACTACGACTCCCAGCATGCATTTCACTAACAAACAGCCAATCACAGAGCTTCGCATTCTGCTGTGTGTTCCGCTGGCGGTGAGCTGAAGGTAAGTTAACCAAAGCTAACCAAAGCTAAATATAACACTGTTACACTCTGTATAAACCGGATAAAACATTTAAATCAGTTCACGCTCAGATTCTGGATCAGTTTAGCAGCTTTATGGCGCCGCAGCGTTCTGAATTCACTACTTTGGTTCCCGCCTCTGACTGGCTTCTTCCGGCGTAGAGGCTCATGGGTAATGTAGTTTGACGTAAGTTACGCACGACGCGGACAAAACGTGAATTTTCAGAAACAAACGTGTAAATTGAGGCTGATATTCAGAACTTATATGGTCGTTAAATGATCCAGGACATAAATTAATATAAAGTTATCTTAATGAGGTAGCTTTTCTTTTTTTATAGAGGCCAAATATTACTTATTTTCATAATATTTGGACTCATTTAATTTATTTATTTATTTTTAGAAATATACATACATACAAATACTGCTCATGCATACATTAAAAAAGTAAATAAACAATACAAAAATACATCTATATGAAGAAAAAATAATACAAAATCAGAATAGATTCTCATCGCTCTATAAGAAATTGATCAAACACATAATTAGTTTTAATTGCCTTCTTAATATTTCTGATCGTGGAGCCATATTGTCTCAGTTCTTGATAAAAATTTTTTCAAAATCAGGTTTGAAGAGCCCATCTCTTCTTGTGAATGTGGAATTCCCCCAAAAAATAGGATTAACTGTACAAAGAACATAATATATATATTTGTTATAGTTATATTTTATAATAATATAATCTTTTTCCTTCTCATAACCTTCAAAACACATAAGAACAGCGTGTTGATAACAGCGTGTTGATAACAGACTTAAGCTTCATCCTCCGGCTGCTTTATAACAGCGTGTTTATAACAGTTTATAGCAGTGTGTTTATAACAGCTTGTTTATAACAACGTGTTTATAACAGCGTGTTGATAACAGCGTGTTGATAACAGTTTATAGCAGTGTGTTTATAACAGCGTGTTTATAACAACGTGTTTATAGCAGCGTGTTGATAACAGCGTGTTGATAACAGCGTGTTGATAACAGCGTGTTTATAACAGACCTAAGCTTCATCCTCCCGCTGCTTTATAACAGCGTGTTTATAACAGTTTATAGCAGTGTGTTTATAACAGCTTGTTTATAACAACGTGTTTATAACAGCGTGTTGATAACAGCGTGTTGATAACAGTTTATAGCAGTGTGTTTATAACAGCGTGTTTATAACAACGTGTTTATAGCAGCGTGTTGATAACAGCGTGTTGATAACAGCGTGTTGATAACAGTTTATAGCAGTGTGTTTATAACAGCGTGTTTATAACAACGTGTTTATAGCAGCGTGTTGATAACAGCGTGTTGATAACAGCGTGTTGATAACAGCGTGTTTATAACAGCGTGTTTATAACAGATGTAAGCTTCATCCTCCCACTGCTTTATAACAGCGTGTTTATAACAGTTTATAGCAGTGTGTTTATAACAGCGTGTTTATAAGAGCGTGTTTATAAGAGCGTGTTTATAACAGCGTGTTGATAACAGCGTGTTTATAACAGCGTGTTTATAACAGACGTAAGCTTCATCCTCCCGCTGCTTTATAACAGCATGTTTATAACAGTTTATAACAGAGTGTTTATAACAGTGTGTTTATAACAGCGTGTTTATAACATGTTTATGACAGCGCGTTTATGACAGCGTGTTTATAACAGACGTAACCTTCATCCTCCCGCTGCTTTATAACACCGTGTTTATAACAGTTTATAACAGTGTGTTTATAACAGTGTGTTTATAACGGTGTGTTTATAACGGTGTGTTTATAACAGCGTGTTTATAACAGACGTAAGCTTCATCCTCCCGCTGCTTTATAACAGCGTGTTTATAACAGTTTATAGCAGTGTGTTTATAACAGCATGTTTATAACAGCGTGTTTATAACAGCGTGTTAATAACAGCGTGTTTATAACAGCGTGTTTATAACAGCGTGTTTTTAACAGCGTGTTTATAACAAACGTAAGCTTCATCCTCCCGCTGCTTTATAACAGCGTGTTTATAACAGTTTATAGCAGTGTGTTTATAACAGCGTGTTTGTTTATAACAGCGTGTTGATAACTGTGTTTATAACAGCGTGTTTATAACAGCGTGTTTATAACAGCGTGTTTATAACAGACGTAAGCTTCATCCTCCCGCTGCTTTATAACAGCGTGTTTATAACAGTTTATAACAGTGTGTTTATAACAGTGTGTTTATAACGGTGTGTTTATAATGGTGCGTTTATAACAGCGTGTTTATAACATGTTTATAACAGCGTGTTTATAACAGATGTAAGCTTCATCCTCCCGCTGCTTTATAACAGCGTGTTTATAACAGTTTTTATAACAGCGTGTTTATAACAGCGTGTTTATAACAGCATGTTTATAACAGTGTTTATAACAGCGTGTTGATAGCGGCGTTGGTTAACGCTGACCGCTGTCGTCTGTTCAACAGAGGCTAAATATTCCCGCTCTGGGAGTCGTTTGCTCGTTTGAACTGTAAATACAACAATAAGAGAAGTGACCTTTAAAGAACCAGACCTGTACTTTTGTTCATAAACTTTACATCATCTTTTTTATTTAAAAGTTTAAAATCGTCTTTCTTACCTTCTCTTTCACTACAGTGTAAAAGTAAACTTACAGATAAATCCTCTTGTTAGAGGCTCGCCTGGTCGGTAGATTGTTGAACGGAGCCACGAGAACACTGCGGTGTGCCTTTGGAAATGTTGATCATGTTTGATTTGTAGTAAAAGAAGTAAAAACCCAGGTCTGGCCCTTTAAATCTGTTTAGCATGTAGCATTAGCTCTGGTGTGGATGAAGCGATCCTGCTGGCAGGCCTTTAAATAAAGTTGATCATGAGGAGGAATCTGACCTGAGAACAGTGACTGTGTTCACATCACATCCACGTCCTGTACGTGTATATATGTAAGATATCTTTTTGTATTATACGAGCTAATATTGTATTTATTGTGGTAACTCTTCCTCACACTGTATGTTTCCTGATCCGACTGCTGATTCTGCTGATGAAGTATTTTATGTTCTGGATATTTATTGATCTCAGCTCAGAGTAGATAGAAGTCGTTCATCTCTTCGTTGTAGTGATTTATTAAGAGAAAAGATGGTGTTTGTGTTACTCTGCTGCCGGTGTTGTGTCAATAAAAATGATCAAACTGTTGCAGACTGTCGTCCTGTTTCACAAACACAGTAAATGTAAAACTCATTTAGTAGTTTTAACTCTTTCCATGCTGGAATGAGTTCTATCTATAATTCATGTGATGGTGTTTATGGTCCTGTAGAGACGCTTTCTGATATGAACTCTGGTTATCAAACCAGGATTGGACCAAAACGTTGAGTTCTGTGTCCACATTAATATATATTATAATATTTTCTACTTCTAAAGACAACAGAAAAAAAACTGTTAACACGTCCATACTTAACGTCTTCAGACGTTTTTCATCTGACCCTGGAAAAAAACAGCAAACAAAATGTGTCTTTAAAATCGATGGGAGCAGAACAGAAAGCAGTTTCTGCTGTGTTGGTGTGACTCTACAGCTGAATGAATGTAGGTGAAACTATGGAAATATAAACTTTGATGTTTTACACATTAACAACTGGTGATAATGTTTTCTAGGAGCACACAGCGCTGACCTGAACTAACCTTTTACATCTCAGCATCAGTTTTATGAATCGTGACTGTGATGTTACCTGATAAGATATTATTTGTTTTCAGGGAGTTTGAAGATGTGGCCGTTGTTTTGGCTTCAACTTCTGCTTTAATTGCTTCATCTTTTGTATTCACAGCAGCCGGATTCAGTCATGATGGAGCTCAGTGAGCCAGAGAAGAACAAAAGGAAACATTTCCTGTATTTGCCTTCAAATATGCACCAACTGGTAAAACCATAACTGTGTGCCAGTTTCTCTTAAAAAGAGAAACAAAAGATGTCCTTGGTGCATACTTTTTGGTTTTAAGTCACATGGTTCACTGTCTGCGCTCCTATCTAAAGAACTTCAGAAGATCTGATCCAAAACAGAACCGTGGAAAACCTACCAAAGGGATCCACTGAAAGTCAGACTTGGTCCGAGGACGATTAGACCTGATCCAAAATGTGTTGGACCAGATTGAGAAGAGCAACACTGGCAGCAGCATGTTGCTCTGCTGATTAACAAGCAGCCACAGTGGAAAAGAGCAGCATGTCCTAAGAATCACTGTTAAGTTATTAAAACTAAATCCAAAAATAACTTCTTCTTGATGCTTCAAATATAGATTTTCACCTCTTTCACTAACAATAAGTGTTCTGTAGTCAGTGTGTGAGAGAAGTTTTTATCATTGTGTCACGCATACAACTGTTCCCAGTCTGCATCGGATCACAAGGCACTTTAAATACATTTTAGCCAGATTCAGAGATCAGGAAATACATTTTAATACAGTACTACAATTAAAGTCAAGTAATAAAGAAAACTAAACTAAGAAACAATCTGTAGGCCTACAACAGATTATTTCAGGCTTTGGTTGAGCCCCGTCATGGTAAATGACTTCCTGATATGTACAAAAGGAGACGGGTTTTTCCACCTCACCCAAATCACACAGCTCACAGCTCTGTTCACTACCTGCTCAGGTACTCTGTATACTACCTGCTCAGGTACTCTGTATACTACCTGCTCAGGTACTCTGTATACTACCTGCTCAGGTACTCTGTTCACTACCTGCTCAGGTACTCTGTATACTACCTGCTCAGGTACTCTGTTCACTACCTGCTCAGGTACTCTGTATACTACCTGCTCAGGTACTCTGTTCACTACCTGCTCAGGTACTCTGTTCACTACCTGCTCAGGTACTCTGTATACTACCTGCTCAGGTACTCTGTATACTACCTGCTCAGGTACTCTGTATACTACCTGCTCAGGTACTCTGTATACTACCTGCTCAGGTACTCTGTTCACTACCTGCTCAGGTACTCTGTATACTACCTGCTCAGGTACTCTGTTCACTACCTGCTCAGGTACTCTGTTCACTACCTGCTCAGGTACTCTGTATACTACCTGCTCAGGTACTCTGTTCACTACCTGCTCAGGTACTCTGTATACTACCTGCTCAGGTACTCTGTATACTACCTGCTCAGGTACTCTGTATACTACCTGCTCAGGTACTCTGTTCACTACCTGCTCAGGTACTCTGTATACTACCTGCTCAGGTACTCTGTATACTACCTGCTCAGGTACTCTGTATACTACCTGCTCAGGTACTCTGTTCACTACCTGCTCAGGTACTCTGTATACTACCTGCTCAGGTACTCTGTATACTACCTGCTCAGGTACTCTGTATACTACCTGCTCAGGTACTCTGTTCACTACCTGCTCAGGTACTCTGTTCACTACCTGCTCAGGTACTCTGTATACTACCTGCTCAGGTACTCTGTATACTACCTGCTCAGGTACTCTGTATACTACCTGCTCAGGTACTCTGTATACTACCTGCTCAGGTACTCTGTTCACTACCTGCTCAGGTACTCTGTTCACTACCTGCTCAGGTACTCTGTTCACTACCTGCTCAGGTACTCTGTATACTACCTGCTCAGGTACTCTGTTCACTACCTGCTCAGGTACTCTGTATACTACCTGCTCAGGTACTCTGTATACTACCTGCTCAGGTACTCTGTTCACTACCTGCTCAGGTACTCTGTATACTACCTGCTCAGGTACTCTGTTCACTACCTGCTCAGGTACTCTGTATACTACCTGCTCAGGTACTCTGTTCACTACCTGCTCAGGTACTCTGTATACTACCTGCTCAGGTACTCTGTTCACTACCTGCTCAGGTACTCTGTTCACTACCTGCTCAGGTACTCTGTATACTACCTGCTCAGGTACTCTGTTCACTACCTGCTCAGGTACTCTGTACACTACCTGCTCAGGTACTCTGTACACTACCTGCTCAGGTACTCTGTACACTACCTGCTCAGGTACTCTGTTCACTACCTGCTCAGGTACTCTGTTCACTACCTGCTCAGGTACTCTGTTCACTACCTGCTCAGGTACTCTGTTCACTACCTGCTCAGGTACTCTGTTCACTACCTGCTCAGGTACTCTGTATACTACCTGCTCAGGTACTCTGTTCACTACCTGCTCAGGTACTCTGTTCACTACCTGCTCAGGTACTCTGTATACTACCTGCTCAGGTACTCTGTTCACTACCTGCTCAGGTACTCTGTATACTACCTGCTCAGGTACTCTGTTCACTACCTGCTCAGGTACTCTGTTCACTACCTGCTCAGGTACTCTGTATACTACCTGCTCAGGTACTCTGTTCACTACCTGCTCAGGTACTCTGTTCACTACCTGCTCAGGTACTCTGTACACTACCTGCTCAGGTACTCTGTATACTACCTGCTCAGGTACTCTGTATACTACCTGCTCAGGTACTCTGTTCACTACCTGCTCAGGTACTCTGTTCACTACCTGCTCAGGTACTCTGTACACTACCTGCTCAGGTACTCTGTACACTACCTGCTCAGGTACTCTGTTCACTACCTGCTCAGGTACTCTGTTACTACCTGCTCAGGTACTCTGTTCACTACCTGCTCAGGTACTCTGTATACTACCTGCTCAGGTACTCTGTACACTACCTGCTCAGGTACTCTGTTCACTACCTGCTCAGGTACTCTGTATACTACCTGCTCAGGTACTCTGTATACTACCTGCTCAGGTACTCTGTACACTACCTGCTCAGGTACTCTGTTCACTACCTGCTCAGGTACTCTGTTCACTACCTGCTCAGGTACTCTGTTCACTACCTGCTCAGGTACTCTGTATACTACCTGCTCAGGTACTCTGTTCACTACCTGCTCAGGTACTCTGTATACTACCTGCTCAGGTACTCTGTACACTACCTGCTCAGGTACTCTGTATACTACCTGCTCAGGTACTCTGTTCACTACCTGCTCAGGTACTCTGTATACTACCTGCTCAGGTACTCTGTACACTACCTGCTCAGGTACTCTGTATACTACCTGCTCAGGTACTCTGTATACTACCTGCTCAGGTACTCTGTTCACTACCTGCTCAGGTACTCTGTATACTACCTGCTCAGGTACTCTGTTCACTACCTGCTCAGGTACTCTGTATACTACCTGCTCAGGTACTCTGTTCACTACCTGCTCAGGTACTCTGTATACTACCTGCTCAGGTACTCTGTATACTACCTGCTCAGGTACTCTGTATACTACCTGCTCAGGTACTCTGTATACTACCTGCTCAGGTACTCTGTATACTACCTGCTCAGGTACTCTGTATACTACCTGCTCAGGTACTCTGTACACTACCTGCTCAGGTACTCTGTTCACTACCTGCTCAGGTACTCTGTTCACTACCTGCTCAGGTACTCTGTTCACTACCTGCTCAGGTACTCTGTATACTACCTGCTCAGGTACTCTGTTCACTACCTGCTCAGGTACTCTGTATACTACCTGCTCAGGTACTCTGTTCACTACCTGCTCAGGTACTCTGTTACTACCTGCTCAGGTACTCTGTTCACTACCTGCTCAGGTACTCTGTTCACTACCTGCTCAGGTACTCTGTATACTACCTGCTCAGGTACTCTGTTCACTACCTGCTCAGGTACTCTGTATACTACCTGCTCAGGTACTCTGTTCACTACCTGCTCAGGTACTCTGTATACTACCTGCTCAGGTACTCTGTTCACTACCTGCTCAGGTACTCTGTATACTACCTGCTCAGGTACTCTGTTCACTACCTGCTCAGGTACTCTGTATACTACCTGCTCAGGTACTCTGTTCACTACCTGCTCAGGTACTCTGTTCACTACCTGCTCAGGTACTCTGTTCACTACCTGCTCAGGTACTCTGTATACTACCTGCTCAGGTACTCTGTTCACTACCTGCTCAGGTACTCTGTTCACTACCTGCTCAGGTACTCTGTATACTACCTGCTCAGGTACTCTGTTCACTACCTGCTCAGGTACTCTGTATACTACCTGCTCAGGTACTCTGTTCACTACCTGCTCAGGTACTCTGTACACTACCTGCTCAGGTACTCTGTATACTACCTGCTCAGGTACTCTGTATACTACCTGCTCAGGTACTCTGTTCACTACCTGCTCAGGTACTCTGTATACTACCTGCTCAGGTACTCTGTTCACTACCTGCTCAGGTACTCTGTTCACTACCTGCTCAGGTACTCTGTATACTACCTGCTCAGGTACTCTGTTCACTACCTGCTCAGGTACTCTGTATACTACCTGCTCAGGTACTCTGTTCACTACCTGCTCAGGTACTCTGTATACTACCTGCTCAGGTACTCTGTTCACTACCTGCTCAGGTACTCTGTATACTACCTGCTCAGGTACTCTGTTCACTACCTGCTCAGGTACTCTGTATACTACCTGCTCAGGTACTCTGTTCACTACCTGCTCAGGTACTCTGTTCACTACCTGCTCAGGTACTCTGTATACTACCTGCTCAGGTACTCTGTATACTACCTGCTCAGGTACTCTGTTCACTACCTGCTCAGGTACTCTGTACACTACCTGCTCAGGTACTCTGTACACTACCTGCTCAGGCACTCTGCTACTACCTGCTCAGGTACTCTGTATACTACCTGCTCAGGTACTCTGTATACTACCTGCTCAGGTACTCTGTACACTACCTGCTCAGGTACTCTGTTCACTACCTGCTCAGGTACTCTGTATACTACCTGCTCAGGTACTCTGTATACTACCTGCTCAGGTACTCTGTTCACTACCTGCTCAGGTACTCTGTACACTACCTGCTCAGGTACTCTGTACACTACCTGCTCAGGTACTCTGTACACTACCTGCTCAGGTACTCTTTTCACTACCTGCTCAGGTACTCTGTTCACTACCTGCTCAGGTACTCTGTTCACTACCTGCTCAGGTACTCTGTACACTACCTGCTCAGGCACTCTGCTACTACCTGCTCAGGTACTCTGTATACTACCTGCTCAGGTACTCTGTACACTACCTGCTCAGGTACTCTGTATACTACCTGCTCAGGTACTCTGTTCACTACCTGCTCAGGTACTCTGTATACTACCTGCTCAGGTACTCTGTTCACTACCTGCTCAGGTACTCTGTATACTACCTGCTCAGGTACTCTGTTCACTACCTGCTCAGGTACTCTGTTCACTACCTGCTCAGGTACTCTGTACACTACCTGCTCAGGCACTCTGCTACTACCTGCTCAGGTACTCTGTATACTACCTGCTCAGGTACTCTGTATACTATATGTGTATGTATATATAGTGGAGCGTTTAGCAGAGAAAGAGGCAGATATTTTCCTCAGGAGTTGGTGGAGACCAAAAACAGAGCTAAAAGAGAAAGAATATTGTTTACTTGTTCAGTAGAATCAAAGTCAGTGATCAGATGAAACACAGAAAACCACACGAACATCTTTGGATTAAATTCTCTTCAACAAAGCACGAGATTCCAGAGACGGTTATCAAGGTATTAAAATCCACAGTTGTGTACCAATCATGAATTGCCCTTCTTGTTTGGGAACTTTGGACATTCTTGTGATGATGAGACTCGCACGCAAAGATGAGTCATAACAACTTGATATACATATGGAAGTTTGTTTACAATTTGTATCCCTCTGAGTGATCAATAACTAAATGATCTTCATATATCAGGAAATGTATTTCTGTAGTGACAGTGATCAGTGGGAGATCTGTGAATGTTGAGGAATCCTACAGAGGTGTTTCAGTGAAATCATGTGACCACAGCAGGTCCAGCCTCTCTGCTGATTCTATATAAACTGCTCTCTGCTGTCTCCTCCTCATCATCCTCATCAGAGACCAACAGCACAGGTAAGACCTCTTTAAAATGTTCCCATCAGGAGTTATGACCAGATAATAATAATAATAATAATAATAATAATAATAATAATAATAATAATAACTGAACATGCTACTTTAAGTTAAGAATTGTTTTCTTTAATTGAGTTTTCATTCAAAATCCAATAACTCTGAAACATGAAGACTGAACATTTTCCAGCTTTAAAGAACAAATCTATGTTTTTAGTGATTTAACACATTGACTAGAAATCCTTTAATAAAATTTACTTTCTGTTTTTAGATTGATTTCCTTCCAGACAGAAGCAGAAATTAATAACACTTTTATTTTACAACAGAAATTCATAGAGAGCTTATCACTGATTCGATATTATTCTATATCTAATATTTTACACTTCCCACTAAAACATGTAAAGTTTAAATTCAAATATTTTAAAACCATATTAGAAAAAAAATAGATTCCAAAGATGAAAGTTGTTTGTTAGTTATTAACAAGTAAAGGATAATGTACAGCTACCGGGTGATTGTTGTGAAAGAATCCCCGACAGGGCGATGCTGCACCCGGACGCAAAGCGGAGGTCTGTCAACGGTCTGTTATACGTAGCAACGGACTGTTATACATAGCAACGGACTGTTATACATAGCAACGGTCTGTTATACGTAGCAACGGTCTGACGTAGCAACGGTCTGTTATACGTAGCAACGGTCGGACATAGCAACGGTCTGTTATACATAGCAACGGTCTGACATAGCAACGGTCTGTTATACATAGCAACGGTCTGACGTAGCAACGGTCTGTTATACGTAGCAACGGTCTGACGTAGCAACGGTCTGACGTAGCAACGGTCTGTTATACGTAGCAACGGTCTGACGTAGCAACGGTCTGTTATACGTAGCAACGGTCTGTTATACGTAGCAACAGTCTGTTATACGTAGCAAGGGTCTGTTATACGTAGCAACGGTCTGTTATACGTAGCAAGGGTCTGTTATATGTAGCAACAGTTTGTTATACGTAGCAACGGTCTGTTATACGTAGCAACGGTCTGTTATACGTAGCAAGGGTCTGACGTAGCAACGGTCTGTTATACGTAGCAACGGTCTGTTATACGTAGCAACGGTCTGACGTAGCAACGGTCTGTTATACGTAGCAACGGTCTGACGTAGCAACGGTCTGTTATACGTAGCAACGGTCTGACGTAGCAACGGTCTGTTATACGTAGCAACGGTCTATTATACGTAGCAACGTTCTGACGTAGCAACGGTCTGTTATATATAGCAACGGTCTGACGTAGCAACGGTCTGTTATACGTAGCAACGGTCTGTTATATGTAGCAACAGTTTGTTATACGTAGCAACGGTCTGTTATACGTAGCAACGGTCTGTTATATGTAGCAACAGTTTGTTATACGTAGCAACGGTCTGTTATGCGTAGCGACGGTCTGTTATAAAGAAATAACTGACCTCTCACCAACTTTAAGGCCTAGTCACACCAACATTTAAATGGCAGAATTTCAATTTTTTCCAATTAAATCATCATGTTCAGTGGATTTGCTCACAGGGGGCAAATTAAATCAGTAGTCACTGCGTCACCAAACTTCTGACGGCGTGTCCCTTCAGTGTTTAATCCTGTCGGTTACCATTCAGTATCTGATAACATCAGTATAGCTGACAGGAAGTGAAGGTCACTGACTTGTTTTTCTATCATCCAGAGAACTCAGACGGTGCTCCATCATCAAGCTCCTGTGAAGACGTTACCATGGCAATGTGAGTAACACCAACGTTTTACTATATTATTACATAATTACATTAGGCTATTACAATACTACGTTATTAAATTACTACATGACTACATTATTACCTTCATTAATTACTACCTGTACCTCTCCTGCGTTTCACTCTGTTTGCTGTTTTTGCTGCTTTGACACCTGAATTTCTCTCCGGGGATTAATAAAGGTTCATCTTATCTTATCTTATCTTATCTTATCTTATCTTACTACATTTCCACATTACTACAGTAATCTACTACAATACTAAGTTAATACTTTACTACATTATTACATTACTGCATTACTACATTATTACATTAATCTACTACAATACTAAATTAATACTTTACTACATGTACTACGGGGGACTTGGCTCGGGAACCGGAGGGTCGTCGGATCAAGTCCCTGCATGGACCAAGTACTGAGTGAACTGGTAGCTGGAGAGAAGCTAGTTTGCCTCTTGGGCACTGCCGAGGTGCCCTTGAGCAAGACCCAGATTGCTCCTGTAGGCTGTCCATCAGTGTATGAATGGCTGAATGCTGACATGTAGTGGTCAGACTAGAAAAGACTAGAAAAGCTCTATATAAATGCAAGTCCATTTACCATCAATACATTAATACATTATTATATTACTAAAGCACTACATCATTATATTTCCACATCATTACATTACTACATTATTACATTACTATATTATTACACTCAATGGGTTTTAAAGAAGTAGCAGTTTTTGAATTAATGCCTTTACTTTTCTACAGGAAAACCTCATCCAAATATGACAACATCACCTGCAAAGTTCTGATCCATTCAGGATCTCCTACTCTCTACCAGCTGAAACCAAAGAAAGAGATCATTGGAAATGTAAAGGGAATGACTCTAAAGAGAGTGACTCTGGGTGTAAAAGATCCAAACAAGATAAACAAAACCATTTTGCTTGTTGGTGAAATAGGAACAGGAAAGTCTACTCTGATCAACGCTCTGGTCAACTACACCATGGGAGTGAAGTGGGAGGACGACGTCTGGTTTCAGATCGTAAAGGACGAGGAGAAGAAAAGACAATCAAAAAGTCAGACAACAGATGTGATCGTGTACGAGATCTTTGGGTTTGAAGGTCAAACTCTGCCGTACTCTCTGACCATCATCGATACTCCTGGATACGGAGACATCAGAGGGACTGAAAAAGATGCCACCATCAATCAAAGATTATTTCACTTGTTCCGCTCAAGCGATGGAGTTCATGAGATTAATGCAGTGGGTCTGGTGCTGAAAGCAACTGAGAATCGACTGACTGACCGACAGAGGTACATCTTTAACTCAGTGATGTCTCTGTTTGGAAAAGACATGGAGAAGAACATCGTAGCCCTCGTCACACACTCAGATGGTTTGAGAACTGAAAATGTTCTACAGGCCCTCGAAGATGCAAACATTAAATGTGCCAAAGATGAAGACAATGAGCCTCTTCATTTTATGTTCAATAACTGCCAGACCACTGAGAAAACAGATGAAAATAAGGTTGCTCTAAAACAAGCCTCGTACTTCACAAAGGGCCAAATGGGTAAATTCACTGATTACCTGAAAGAAACTTCACCTCAGAACCTGAAAACAACTGTTGAGGTGTTGGATTCACGCACCAGACTGGCAGCCTGCATCCAAAACCTGCAAGAGAGGATCGAGTTGACTGAACTGAAACAGACAGAAATAAAACAGACTCAGGAAGCTCTGGAGCAACATGAAGAAGAGCTGAAGAGCAATGAGAAGTTCACGGTAGAAGTTGATGAGCCTTACAAAGATAAAGTACCTGTCAGTGAGGGGAGATGGTGGGCGCTTTGGTTTAATTATGGAGGAGCTGTCACCTGTAAGGTCTGTGAGGAGAACTGTCACTATCCATGCACACTGGCCTGGTACCCAGAACACTGTGAGGTCATTAAAGGTGGCCGCTGCATTGTGTGCACCGAGAAGTGTCCTGCATCAGATCATGTGAAAGAAAAGTGGATCTATAAGCCCAAGACAAGGAAAGTTAAACATACCCTACAAGATGTGAAAGAAAAATATGAAGAGAACAAGGCAGAGAGTAAGAGCCTTTTGGGAACTCTTAAGAAGACAATGGAAGAACTTCAGAAAGAAAAGGATAAGTGGCTGGAAAAGTCCTTCCAGCATGTCGTCAAACTGGAGCAGATCGCCCTGAATGTGGACTCACTGTCCACTCACGTCCACATGGACTTCCTGATTGAGAAGATGAAGGAGAAAGGAGACAAAGAGAAGGTCCAGAAACTGGAAGAGATGAAAGCTCGAATGGAGAAAGATAAAGGACTCAAAGCAGCGATGTGGTACGCGTTTGATAAAAAAGCAGCTGGTAAAGCATTAAAGAAGCAATAAACCGAATCTCTGTGAGCAGACAGCTGAGTAGAAAACAAGTCTACACTGCTGATAAAAGGTAGTTCATTATAGTTCTATAAGTCTGATGTTGATTGAACTACATAAGAAAATTAAAATGTAATCACCTTTTAAATTTAAATGTGTAATTGGTGGAAACAGACTGTTTCTGTTTGTTCTTGTAGTTTCATGTTTAATTATCGATAGTTACTTCACTGTACAGATTAACATCACTGATCAATAGTCTCTGGATTCTTCCATCGTGCTCATCGTTCTCCTCTCAGCTCCATCATCAGATCACAACTCAACATTCAGTGTGTTAACTTCAGTAACCAGGTTACAGTCGGCTCATTTCTTAACTGTCATGTAAACCACAAAAGTAGATTCATCTGCCATGTGCACATCTGGGACACAGCTAACAGCTCTGGTCTTAAACGGAGTGAGGACGCCCCCCCCCCCCCCCTGGTGTTTAATGTTGAGTACAACAGAGCCCTCCCTCCCCTATATCACAAAGTGAAGTCACATCGTGTTGTACCATGGACGGATTACTGAATGGGTCAAGACTCAAAACAACCAGAAAGAGAAGCAAATCAACCACAAAGAGATGCAAACAAACCACAAAGAGATGCAAAAACAACCACAAAGAGACAAAGTGACCACAAAGAGACTCAAAACAACCATAAAGAGATACAAAACAACAACAAAGAGATACAAAACAACCACAAAGAGATACAAAACAACCACAAAGAGATGCAAAACAACCACAAAGAGATACAAAACAACAACAAAGAGATACAAAACAACCACAAAGAGATACAAAACAACCACAAAGAGATGCAAAACAACTATAAAGAGATACAAAACAACCACAAAGAGATACAAAACAACCACAAAGAGATGCAAATCAACCACAAAGAGATACAAAACAACCAAAGGTGACGCAAACAAACCACAAAGAGATGCAAAAACAACCACAAAGAGACTCAAACAAACCACAAAGAGATGCAAAACAGCTACAAAGAGATGCAAAAACAACCACAAAGAGACTCAAAACAACCACAAAGAGACTCAAAAGAACCACAAAGAGACTCAAACAACCACAAAGAGATGCAAAACAGCTACAAAGAGATGCAAAAACAACCACAAAGAGACTCAAAACAACCACAAAGAGACTCAAAACAACCATAAAGAGATACCCAACCAACCACAAAAAGATACAAAACAATCACAAAGAGATGCAAAACAACCACAAAGAGATACAAAACAACAACAACGAGATACAAAACAACCACAAAGAGATACCCAACCAACCATAAAGAGATACAAAACAACCACAAAGAGATACAAAACAACCAAAGGTGACGCAAACAAACCACAAAGAGATGCAAACAAACCACAAAGAAATGCAAAAACAACCACAAAGAGACTCAAAACAACCACAAAGAGACTCAAAACAACCACAAAGAGACTCAAAACAACCATAAAGAGATACAAAACAACAACAAAGAGATACAAAACAACCACAAAGAGATACCCAACCAACCACAAAGAGATACAAAACAACCACAAAGAGATGCAAAACAACCACAAAGAGATACAAAACAACAACAAAGAGATACAAAACAACCACAAAGAGATACCCAACCAACCATAAAGAGATACAAAACAACCACAAAGAGATACAAAACAACCACAGAGATGCAAATCAACCACAAAGAGATACAAAACAACCACAAAGAGACCCAAACAAACCACAAAGAGATGCAAAAACAACCACAAAGAGACTCAAACAAACCACAAAGAGATGCAAAACAGCTACAAAGAGATGCAAAAACAACCACAACGAGACTCAAAACAACCACAAAGAGACTCAAAACAACCACAAAGAGACTCAAAACAACCACAAAGAGATGCAAAACAGCTAAAAAGAGATGCAAAAACAACCACAAGGAGACTCAAAACAACCACAAAGAGACTCAAAACAACCACAAAGAGATACCCAACCAACCACAAAGAGATACAAAACAACCACAAAGAGATGCAAAACAACCACAAAGAGATACAAAACAACAACAAAGAGATACAAAACAACCACAGATACCCAACCAACCATAAAGAGATACAAAACAACCACAAAGAGATACAAAACAACCACAAAGAGATGCAAATCAACCACAAAGAGATACAAAACAACCAAAGGTGACGCAAACAAACCACAAAGAGATGCAAAAACAACCACAAAGAGACTCAAACAAACCACAAAGAGATGCAAAACAGCTACAAAGAGATGCAAAAACAACCACAAAGAGACTCAAAACAACCACAAAGAGACTCAAAACAACCACAAAGAGACTCAAAACAACCATAAAGAGATACAAAACAACAACAAAGAGATACAAAACAACCACAAAGAGATACCCAACCAACCACAAAGAGATACAAAACAACCACAAAGAGATACAAAACAACCACAGAGATGCAAATCAACCACAAAGAGATACAAAACAACCACAAAGAGACCCAAACAAACCACAAAGAGATGCAAAAACAACCACAAAGAGACTCAAACAAACCACAAAGAGATGCAAAACAGCTACAAAGAGATGCAAAAACAACCACAACGAGACTCAAAACAACCACAAAGAGACTCAAAACAACCACAAAGAGACTCAAAACAACCACAAAGAGATGCAAAACAGCTAAAAAGAGATGCAAAAACAACCACAAGGAGACTCAAAACAACCACAAAGAGACTCAAAACAACCACAAAGAGATACCCAACCAACCACAAAGAGATACAAAACAACCACAAAGAGATGCAAAACAACCACAAAGAGATACAAAACAACAACAAAGAGATACAAAACAACCACAGATACCCAACCAACCATAAAGAGATACAAAACAACCACAAAGAGATACAAAACAACCACAAAGAGATGCAAATCAACCACAAAGAGATACAAAACAACCAAAGGTGACGCAAACAAACCACAAAGAGATGCAAAAACAACCACAAAGAGACTCAAACAAACCACAAAGAGATGCAAAACAGCTACAAAGAGATGCAAAAACAACCACAAAGAGACTCAAAACAACCACAAAGAGACTCAAAACAACCAGAAAGAGATACAAAACAACAACAAAGAGATACAAAACAACCACAAAGAGATACCCAACCAACCACAAAGAGATACAAAACAACCATAAAGAGATACAAAACAACAACAAAGAGATACAAAACAACCACAAAGAGATACCCAACCAACCACAAAGAGATGCAAAACAACCACAGAGATACAAAAACAACAACAAAGAGATACAAAACAACCACAAAGAGATGCAAATCAACCACAGAGACTCAAACAAACCACAAAGAGATGCAAAACAGCTACAAAGAGATGCAAAAACAACCACAAAGAGTCTCAAAACAACCACAAAGAGACTCAAAACAACCACAAAGAGACTCAAAACAACCACAAAGAGATGCAAAACAGCTACAAAGAGATGCAAAAACAACCACAAAGAGACTCAAAACAACCACAAAGAGATGCAAAACAACTACAGAGATGTAAAACAACTACAAAGAGACACAAAACAACCACAAAGAGACTCAAAACAACCACAAAGAGATGCAAAAACAACCACAAAGAGACTCAAAACAACCACAAAGAGAAGCAGAGCAACCACAAAGAGACAAAGTGACCACAAAAAGACTCAAAACAACCACAAAGAGACGCAAAACAACCACAAAGAGACGTAAAACAACCACAAAGAGACACAAAACAACCACAAAGAGATTCAAAGCAACCACAAAGAGATTCAAAACAACCACAAAGAGACACAAAACAACCACAAAGAGACGCAAAACAACCACAAAGAGACGTAAAACAACCACAAAGAGACACAAAACAACCACAAAGAGACGTAAAACAACCACAAAGAGACACAAAACAACCACAAAGAGACGCAAAGCAACCACAAAGAGATTCAAAACAACCACAAAGAGACAAAGTGACCACAAAGAGACGCAAAACAACCACAAAAAGCAGTATAAGCATCACAAAGTCTGAGTCTTGCTTCTATGTAGGAGAGATGGTGGGACGTTTTCCATGTCTGTGCTCAGGGGCTCGTTGTCTCATAATCTGCCCATGTGATGTACAAAAACACATTTATTTATTTTCTTTACTTTCTTTGTATGAGTTTAATGTTTTTAGAGTTTATATAATGTGTTTTTCAGTCAGTACAGGCTGTGATTTATTCTGATGTTGTTCTTATGTTGACAGAAGTTAACTGGTGGTCAGACTGTAACACATCACTGATATATATATAATATATATATACTGTATATACATCTATCTACATATAAAGCTGTTAAACTTAATGTTTTCTTCTCATGTTAATCAGTTTGTTACAGAACTATTCTGTTGTGTTGGAGCTCAATCAAACGTTAAACCTCCAGTCACGAAGTCTAATGTACTTTTATTTGATATATAATCAATACATATTCATATATATTATATACTCTGGTGTCTTCATGTATATTAATGCCTGGAATGACTAGTTCAATATATCAGATGACACAGGACATGTGGAAACACTTTGATCCATTTATGTTGTACAAGCCGCCGTATTTTAGTGATTGCAATATATTCTGTTATTTATCATGAAATCACGTCCTGACTAATGCAGTTTTCTGTGAATGATTAATAAAATCTCTGCTTTATGAAATCAGTTTGCTCAGTGTGCTCAAAGTTTCTGCTGAATTTTCTTCAATTAACGTCTGTTTGTCTTTGTTACTGAAACAATTTGAGTTTATTCTGAGGAGAAACAGACACCACCATTAGAACTGATGTTTCATTAAATATGAAGAAGAATATGTGATCAACTCTGTTGTTGGTGATTTCTGTAGTGACCATTAGAGGACGCCAACTCTGCATCACTGAAGGGATTATAGGGACCGACTCTACTGAACAAATAAAAACATTGTTGGACTCATGAGACATAAAATAAGTGGAGGAGAATGTAGAGACAGAGACTCACCATCTTTTCTTTTTATTGTTGTATAATATTGTGATATCACAACTTATTTCTTTCTTGACAATTCTTTTTAATATAGAAAATAATAGCAATAATAATGATAATAGGATTTGAATTTCATTTTAATCTGGTGACTCCTTGTGGCATAAAAAGATTAATTTAATTTTTTTTGTCTCAGTGAGTCTATAACTCAGGAGGGCTCTCTGTATTTAGTTTTGTTATGATGGTTCTTTATTTAAAAAGATAAACCAGCAGTGATGTGAGTCCTTTTAACCAGCAGGTAGCGCAAGATGTCCATAAGAAAAACAGAAATAATGTCAGCAAGAAACTTATAATAATGCTAAACTTTATTTATATAGCACACAAAAGATGAACAGCAGTGTTAGAAAAAATATCTGGTTCTTTGATTTTAAATATGTAAATAAAACTTAGCACACTATACTGTCATATCATGTATACAACACAATAATTGGCCAAAAAAGCAGATTCTGAAAGAGAGAAGTGAACTACGACTCCCAGCATGCATTTCACTAACAAACAGCCAATCACAGAGCTTCGCATTCTGCTGTGTGTTCCGCTGGCGGTGAGCTGAAGGTAAGTTAACCAAAGCTAACCAAAGCTAAATATAACACTATTACACTCTGTATAAACCGGATAAAACATTTAAATCAGTTCACGTTCAGATTCTGGATCATTTTAGCAGCTTTATGACGCCGCGGCGTTCTGAATTCACTACTTTGGTTCCCGCCTCTGACTGGCTTCTTCCGCTCCGCAGCAACGGCAGAGAGGCTCATGGGTAATGTAGTCTGACGTCAGTTACGCACGCCGCGGACAAAACGTGAATTTTCAGAAACAAACGTGTAAATTGAAGCTGATATTCAGAACTTATATGGTCGTTAAATGATCCAGGACATAAATTAATATAAAGTTATCTTAATGAGGTAGCTTTTCTTTTTTATAGAGGCCAAATATTACTTATTTTCATAATATTTGGACTCATTTAATTTATTTATTTATTTTTAGAAATATACATACATACAAATACTGCTCATGCATACATTAAAAAAGTAAATAAACAATACAAAAATACATCTATATGAAGAAAAAATAATACAAAATCAGAATAGATTCTCATCGCTCTATAAGAAATTGATCAAACACATAATTAGTTTTAATTGCCTTCTTAATGTTTCTGATCGTGGAGCCATATTGTCTCAGTTCTTGATAAAAAAATGTTCAAAATCAGGTTTGAAGAGCCCATCTCTTCTTGTGAATGTGGAATTCCCCCAAAAAATAGGATTAACTGTACAAATAACATAATATATATATTTGTTATAGTTATATTTTATAATAATATAATAATCTTTTTCCTTCTCATGACCTTCAAAACACATAAGAACAGCGTGTTGATAACAGCGTGTTTATAACAGCGTGTTTATAACAGCGTGTTTATAACAGACGTAAGCTTCATCCTCCCGCTGCTTTATAACAGCGTGTTTATAACAGTTTATAGCAGTGTGTTTATAACAGCGTGTTTATAACAACGTGTTTATAACAGCGTGTTGATAACAGCGTGTTGATAACAGTTTATAACAGTGTGTTTATAAGAGCGTGTTAATAACAACGTGTTTATAACAACGTGTTTATAACAGCGTGTTGATAACATCGTGTTTATAACAGTTTATAGCAGTGTTTTTGTAACAACGTGTTTATAACAGCGTGTTTATAACAGCGTGTTGATAACAGCGTGTTTATAACAGCGTGTTTATAACAGTGTGTTTATAACAGTGTGTTTATAACAGACGTAAGCTTCATCCTCCCGCTGCTTTATAACAGCATGTTTATAACAGTTTATAGCAGTGTGTTTATAACAGCGTGTTTATAACCGTGTTTATAACAGCGTGTTGATAACTGTGTTTATAACAGCGTGTTTATAACAGACTTAAGCTTCATCCTCCCGCTGCTTTATAACAGCATGTTTATAACAGTTTATAACAGTGTGTTTATAACAGTGTGTTTATAACAGTGTGTTTATAACAGCGTGTTTATAACAGTGTGTTTATAACAGCGTGTTGATAACTGTGTTTATAACAGCGTGTTTATAACAGCGTGTTTATAACAGCGTGTTGATAACTGTGTTTATAACAGCGTGTTTATAACAGCGTGTTTATAACAGCGTGTTTATAACATGTTTATGACAGCGTGTTTATAACAACGTGTTTATAACATGTTTATAACAGCGTGTTTATAACAGACGTAAGCTTCATCCTCCCGCTGCTTTATAACAGCGTGTTTATAACAGTTTATAACAGTGTGTTTATAACAGTGTGTTTATAACGGTGTGTTTATAACGGTGTGTTTATAACAGCGTGTTTATAACATGTTTATAACAGCGTGTTTATAACAGATGTAAGCTTCATCCTCCCGCTGCTTTATAACAGCGTGTTTATAACAGCGTGTTTATAACAGTGTTTATAACAGCGTGTTTATAACAGTTTTTATAACAGCGTGTTTATAACATTGTGTTTATAACGGTGTGTTTATAACAGCGTGTTTATAACATGTTTATAACAGCGTGTTTATAACAGACGTAAGCTTCATCCTCCCGGTGCTTTATAACAGCGTGTTTATAACAGTTTTTAACAGTGTGTTTATAACATTGTGTTTATAACGGTGTGTTTATAACAGCGTGTTTATAACAGACGTAAGCTTCATCCTCCCGCTGCTTTATGACAGCGTGTTTATAACAGCGTGTTTATAACAGTGTTTATAACAGCGTGTTTATAACATGTTTATAACAGCGTGTTTATAACAGTGTTTATAACAGTTTTTATAACAGCGTGTTGATAGCGGCGTTGGTTAACGCTGACCGCTGTCGTCTGTTCAACAGAGGCTAAATATTCCCGCTCTGGGAGTCGTTTGCTCGTTTGAACTGTAAATACAACAATAAGAGAAGTGACCTTTAAAGAACCAGACCTGTGCTTTTGTTCATAAACTTTACATCATCTTTTTTATTTAAAAGTTTAAAATCGTCTTTCTTACCTTCTCTTTCACTACAGTGTAAAAGTAAACTTACAGATAAATCCTCTTGTTAGAGGCTCGCCTGGTCGGTAGATTGTTGAACGGAGCCACGAGAACACTGCGGTGTGCCTTTGGAAATGTTGATCATGTTTGATTTGTAGTAAAAGAAGTAAAAACCCAGGTCTGGCCCTTTAAATCTGTTTAGCATGTAGCATTAGCTCTGGTGTGGATGAAGCGATCCTGCTGGCAGGCCTTTAAATAAAGTTGATCATGAGGAGGAATCTGACCTGAGAACAGTGACTGTGTTCACATCACATCCACGTCCTGTACGTGTATATATGTAAGATATCTTTTTGTATTATACGAGCTAATATTGTATTTATTGTGGTAACTCTTCCTCACACTGTATGTTTCCTGATCCGACTGCTGATTCTGCTGATGAAGTATTTTATGTTCTGGATATTTATTGATCTCAGCTCAGAGTAGATAGAAGTCGTTCATCTCTTCGTTGTAGTGATTTATTAAGAGAAAAGATGGTGTTTGTGTTACTCTGCTGCCGGTGTTGTGTCAATAAAAATGATCAAACTGTTGCAGACTGTCGTCCTGTTTCACAAACACAGTAAAACTCATTTAGTAGTTTTAACTCTTTCCATGCTGGAATGAGTTCTATCTATAATTCATGTGATGGTGTTTATGGTCCTGTAGAGACGCTTTCTGATATGAACTCTGGTTATCAAACCAGGATTGGACCAAAACGTTGAGTTCTGTGTCCACATTAATATATATTATAATATTTTTTACTTCTAAAGACAACAGAAAAAAAACTGTTAACACGTCCATACTTAACGTCTTCAGACGTTTTTCATCTGACCCTGGAAAAAAAACAGCAAACAAAATGTGTCTTTAAAATCGATGGGAGCAGAACAGAAAGCAGTTTCTGCTGTGTTGGTGTGACTCTACAGCTGAATGAATGTAGGTGAAACTATGGAAATATAAATATTGATGTTTTACACATTAACAACTGGTGATAATGTTTTCTAGGAGCACACAGCGCTGACCTGAACTAACCTTTTACATCTCAGCATCAGTTTTATGAATCGTGACTGTGATGTTACCTGATAAGATATTATTTGTTTTCAGGGAGTTTGAAGATGTGGCCGTTGTTTTGGCTTCAACTTCTGCTTTAATTGCTTCATCTTTTGTATTCACAGCAGCCGGATTCAGTCATGATGGAGCTCAGTGAGCCAGAGAAGAACAAAAGGAAACATTTCCTGTATTTGCCTTCACATATGCACCAACTGGTAAAACCATAACTGTGTGCCAGTTTCTCTTAAAAAGAGAAACAAAAGATGTCCTTGGTGCATACTTTTTGGTTTTAAGTCACATGGTTCACTGTCTGCGCTCCTATCTAAAGAACTTCAGAAGATCTGATCCAAAACAGAACCGTGGAAAACCTACCAAAGGGATCCACTGAAAGTCAGACTTGGTCCGAGGACGATTAGACCTGATCCAAAATGTGTTGGACCAGATTGAGAAGAGCAACACTGGCAGCAGCATGTTGCTCTGCTGATTAACAAGCAGCCACAGTGGAAAAGAGCAGCATGTCCTAAGAATCACTGTTAAGTTATTAAAACTAAATCCAAAAATAACTTCTTCTTGATGCTTCAAATATAGATTTTCACCTCTTTCACTAACAATAAGTGTTCTGTAGTCAGTGTGTGAGAGAAGTTTTTATCATTGTGTCACGCATACAACTGTTCCCAGTCTGCATCGGCTCACAAGGCACTTTAAATTCATTTTAGCCAGATTCAGAGTGCAGCAAATACATTTTAATACAGTACTACAATTAAAGTCAAATAATAAAGAAAACTAAACTAAGAAACAATCTGTAGGCCTACAACAGATTATTTCAGGCTTTGGTTGAGCCCCGTCATGGTAAATGACTTCCTGATATGTACAAAAGGAGACGGGTTTTTCCACCTCACCCAAATCACACAGCTCACAGCTCTGTTCACTACCTGCTCAGGTACTCTGTTCACTACCTGCTCAGGTACTCTGTACACTACCTGCTCAGGTACTCTGTTCACTACCTGCTCAGGTACTCTGTATACTACCTGCTCAGGTACTCTGTACACTACCTGCTCAGGTACTCTGTACACTACCTGCTCAGGTACTCTGTATACTACCTGCTCAGGTACTCTGTACACTACCTGCTCAGGTACTCTGTATACTACCTGCTCAGGTACTCTGTACACTAACTGCTCAGGTACTCTGTACACTACCTGCTCAGGTACTCTGTACACTACCTGCTCAAGTACTCTGCTACTACCTGCTCAGGTACTCTGTATACTACCTGCTCAGGTACTCTGTATACTACCTGCTCAGGTACTCTGTACACTACCTGCTCAGGTACTCTGTATACTACCTGCTCAGGTACTCTGTACACTACCTGCTCAGGTACTCTGTATACTACCTGCTCAGGTACTCTGTATACTACCTGCTCAGGTACTCTGTATACTACCTGCTCAGGTACTCTGTTCACTACCTGCTCAGGTACTCTGTTCACTACCTGCTCAGGTACTCTGTATACTACCTGCTCAGGTACTCTGTATACTACCTGCTCAGGTACTCTGTACACTACCTGCTCAGGTACTCTGTACACTACCTGCTCAGGTACTCTGTTCACTACCTGCTCAGGTACTCTGTATACTACCTGCTCAAGTACTCTGTTCACTACCTGCTCAGGTACTCTGTATACTACCTGCTCAGGTACTCTGTTCACTACCTGCTCAGGTACTCTGTTCACTACCTGCTCAGGTACTCTGTATACTACCTGCTCAAGTACTCTGTTCACTACCTGCTCAGGTACTCTTTTCACTACCTGCTCAGGTACTCTGGTCACTACCTGCTCAGGTACTCTGTTCACTACCTGCTCAGGTACTCTGTATACTACCTGCTCAGGTACTCTGTATACTACCTGCTCAGGTACTCTGTACACTACCTGCTCAGGTACTCTGTACACTACCTGCTCAGGTACTCTGTATACTACCTGCTCAGGTACTCTGTACACTAACTGCTCAGGTACTCTGTACACTACCTGCTCAGGTACTCTGTACACTACCTGCTCAGGTACTCTGCTACTACCTGCTCAGGTACTCTGTATACTACCTGCTCAGGTACTCTGTATACTACCTGCTCAGGTACTCTGTATACTACCTGCTCAGGTACTCTGTTCACTACCTGCTCAGGTACTCTGTATACTACCTGCTCAGGTACTCTGTATACTACCTGCTCAGGTACTCTGTACACTACCTGCTCAGGTACTCTGTATACTACCTGCTCAGGTACTCTGTATACTACCTGCTCAGGTACTCTGTTCACTACCTGCTCAGGTACTCTGTATACTACCTGCTCAGGTACTCTGTACACTACCTGCTCAGGTACTCTGTACACTACCTGCTCAGGTACTCTGTACACTACCTGCTCAGGTACTCTGCTACTACCTGCTCAGGTACTCTGTATACTACCTGCTCAGGTACTCTGTATACTACCTGCTCAGGTACTCTGTACACTACCTGCTCAGGTACTCTGTTCACTACCTGCTCAGGTACTCTGTTCACTACCTACTCAGGTACTCTGTTCACTACCTGCTCAGGTACTCTGTATACTACCTGCTCAGGTACTCCGTACACTACCTGCTCAGGTACTCTGTATACTACCTGCTCAGGTACTCTGTACACTACCTGCTCAGGTACTCTGTACACTACCTGCTCAGGTACTCTGCTACTACCTGCTCAGGTACTCTGTATACTACCTGCTCAGGTACTCTGTACACTACCTGCTCAGGTACTCTGTATACTACCGGCTCAGGTACTCTGTATACTACCTGCTCAGGTACTCTGTTCACTACCTGCTCAGGTACTTTGTATACTACCTGCTCAGGTACTCTGTTCACTACCTGCTCAGGTACTCTGTATACTACCTGCTCAGGTACTCTGTACACTACCTGCTCAGGTACTCTGCTACTACCTGCTCAGGTACTCTGTATACTACCTGCTCAGGTACTCTGTATACTACCTGCTCAGGTACTCTGCTACTACCTGCTCAGGTACTCTGTATACTACCTGCTCAGGTACTCTGTATACTACCTGCTCAGGTACTCTGTACACTACCTGCTCAGGTACTCTGTTCACTACCTGCTCAGGTACTCTGTTCACTACCTACTCAGGTACTCTGTTCACTACCTGCTCAGGTACTCTGTATACTACCTGCTCAGGTACTCTGTTCACTACCTGCTCAGGTACTCTGTATACTACCTGCTCAGGTACTCTGTTCACTACCTGCTCAGGTACTCTGTATACTACCTGCTCAGGTACTCTGTTCACTACCTGCTCAGGTACTCTGTATACTACCTGCTCAGGTACTCTGTTCACTACCTGCTCAGGTACTCTGTTCACTACCTGCTCAGGTACTCTGTATACTACCTGCTCAGGTACTCTGTATACTACCTGCTCAGGTACTCTGTTCACTACCTGCTCAGGTACTCTGTACACTACCTGCTCAGGTACTCTGTACACTACCTGCTCAGGTACTCTGTATACTACCTGCTCAGGTACTCTGTATACTACCTGCTCAGGTACTCTGTATACTACCTGCTCAGGTACTCTGTACACTACCTGCTCAGGTACTCTGTATACTACCTGCTCAGGTACTCTGTATACTACCTGCTCAGGTACTCTGTATACTAGCAGCTCAGGTACTCTGTTCACTACCTGTTCAGGTACTCTGTATACTACCTGCTCAGGTACTCTGTATACTAGCAGCTCAGGTACTCTGTATACTACCTGTTCAGGTACTCTGTATACTAGCAGCTCAGGTACTCTGTTCACTACCTGCTCAGGTACTCTGTATACTACCTGCTCAGGTACTCTGTATACTACCTGCTCAGGTACTCTGTATACTACCTGCTCAGGTACTCTGTATACTACCTGCTCAGGTACTCTGTATACTATATGTGTATGTATATATAGTGGAGTGTTTAGCAGAGAAAGAGGCAGATATTTTCCTCAGGAGTTGGTGGAGACCAAAAACAGAGCTAAAAGAGAAAGCATATTGTTTACTTGTTCAGTAGAATCAAAGTCAGTGATCAGATGAAACACAGAAAAGCACACGAACTTCTTTGGATTAAATTCTCTTCAACAAAGCACGACATTCCAGAGACGGTTATCAAGGTATTAAAAGCCACAGTTGTGTAGCAATCATGAGTTGCACTTCTTGTTTGGGAACTTTGGACATTCTTCTGATGATGAGACTCGCACGCAAAGATGGGTCATAACAACTTGATCTACAAATGGAAGTTTGTTTACAATGTGTTCCCCTCTGAGTGATCAATAACTAAATGATCTTCAAATATCAGGAAATGTATTTCTGTAGTGACAGTGATCAGTGGGAGATCTGTGAATGTTGAGGAATCCTACAGAGGTGTTTCAGTGAAATCATGTGACCACAGCAGGTCCAGCCTCTCTGCTGATTCTATATAAACTGCTCTCTGCTGTCTCCTCCTCATCATCCTCATCATCCTCATCAGAGACCAACAGCACAGGTAAGACCTCTTTAAAATGTTCCCATCAGGAGTTATGACCAGATAATAATAATAATAATAATAATAATAATAATAATAACTGAACATGTTACTTTAAGTTAAGAATTGTTTTCTTTAATTGAGTTTTCATTCAGAATCCAATAACTCTGAAACATGAAGACTGAACATTTTCCAGCTTTAAAGAACAAATCTGTGTTTTTAGTGATTTAAAACATTGACTAGAAATCCTTTAAAAAAATCATCTTTCAGTTTTTAGATTGATTTCCTTCCAGACAGAAGCAGAAATTGATAACACATTTACTTTTACAATAGAAATTCATAGAGAGTTTATCACTGATTCGATACTGTTCTATATCTAATGTTTTACAGTTCCCAGTAAAACATGTAAAGTTAAAATACAAATATTTTAAAACCATATTAGAAAAAAAAAAAGATTCCAAAGATGTAAGTTGTTTGTTAGTTATTAACAAGTAAAGGATAATGTACAGCTACCGGGTGATTGTTGTGAAAGAATCCCCGACAGGGCGATGCTGCACCCGGACGCAAAGCGGAGGTCTGTCAACGGTCTGTTATACGTAGCAACGGTTTGTTATACGTATCAACGGTCTGTTATACGTAGCAACGATCTGTTATACGTAGCAACGGTCTGTTATACATAGCAACGGTCTGACGTAGTAACGGTCTGTTATACATAGCAACGGTCTGACGTAGCAACGGTTTGTTATACGTAGCAACGGTCTGTTATACGTAGCAACGGTCTGTTATACGTAGCAACGGTTTGTTATACGTATCAACGGTCTGTTATACGTAGCAACGGTCTGTTATACGTAGCAACGGTCTGTTATACGTAGCAACGGTCTGTTATACGTAGCAACGGTCTGTTATACGTAGCAACGGTCTGTTACATGTAGCAACGGTCTGTTATACGTAGCAACGGTCTGATATACGTAGCAACGGTCTGTTATACGTAGCAACGGTCTGTTATACGTAGCAACGGTCTGTTATACGTAGCAACGGTCTGTTACATGTAGCAACGGTTTGTTATACGTAGCAACGGTCTGTTATACGTAGCAACGGTCTGACGTAGCAACGGTTTGTTATACGTAGCAACGGTCTGTTATACGTAGCAACGGTCTGTTATACGTAGCAACGGTTTGTTATACGTAGCAACGGTCTGTTATACGTAGCAACGGTCTGTTATACGTAGCAACGGTCTGTTATACGTAGCAACGGTCTGACGTAGTAACGGTCTGTTATACATAGCAACGGTCTGACGTAGCAACGGTTTGTTATACGTAGCAACGGTCTGTTATACGTAGCAACGGTCTGTTATACGTAGCAACGGTTTGTTATACGTAGCAACGGTCTGTTATACGTAGCAACGGTCTGTTATACGTAGCAACGGTCTGTTATACGTAGCAACGGTCTGTTATACGTAGCAACGGTCTGTTATACGTAGCAACGGTCTGTTACATGTAGCAACGGTCTGTTATACGTAGCAACGGTCTGATATACGTAGCAACGGTCTGTTATACGTAGCAACGGTCTGTTATACGTAGCAACGGTCTGTTATACGTAGCAACGGTCTGTTACATGTAGCAACGGTTTGTTATACGTAGCAACGGTCTGTTATACGTAGCAACGGTCTGCTATACGTAGCAACGGTCTGCTATACGTAGCAACGGTCTGTTATATGTAGCAACAGTTTGTTATAGGTAGTAACGGTCTGTTATACGTAGCAAAGGTCTGCTATACGTAGCAACGGTCTGCTATACGTAGCAACGGTCTGCTATACGTAGCAACGGTCTGTTATATGTAGCAACAGTTTGTTATACGTAGCAACGGTCTGACGTAGCAGCGGTCTGTTATACGTAGCAACGGTCTGTTATACATAGCAACGGTCTGACGTAGTAACGGTCTGTTATACATAGCAACGGTCTGACGTAGCAACGGTTTGTTATACGTAGCAACGGTCTGACGTAGCAGCGGTCTGTTATACGTAGCAACGGTCTGTTATACGTAGCAACGGTCTGTTATACGTAGCAACGGTCTGACGTAGTAACGGTCTGTTATACATAGCAACGGTCTGACGTAGCAACGGTTTGTTATACGTAGCTACGGTCTGTTATACGTAGCAACGGTCTGACGTAGTAACGGTCTGTTATACATAGCAACGGTCTGACGTAGCAACGGTCTGTTATACATAGCAACGGTCTGACATAGCAACGGTCTGTTATACATAGCAACGGTCTGACGTAGCAACGGTCTGTTATACGTAGCAACAGTCTGTTATATGTAGCAACGGTCTGACATAGCAACGGTCTGTTATACATAGCAACGGTCTGTTATACGTAGCAACGGTCTGTTATACGTAGCAACGGTCTGTTATATGTAGCAACAGTTTGTTATACGTAGCAACGGTCTGACGTAGCAGCGGTCTGTTATACGTAGCAACGGTCTGTTATACATAGCAACGGTCTGACGTAGCTACGGTCTGTTATACGTAGCAACGGTCTGCTACGTAGCAACGGTCTTGCTATACGTAGCACGGTCTGTTATACGTAGCAACGGTCTGCTATACGTAGCAACGGTTTGTTATACGTATCAACGGTCTGTTATACGTAGCAACGGTCTGTTATACGTAGCAACGGTCTGTTATACGTAGCAACGGTTTGTTATACGTAGCAACAGTCTGTTATACGTAGCAACGGTCTGTTATACGTAGCAACGGTCTGTTATACGTAGCAACGGTCTGCTATACGTAGAACGGTCTGTTATACATAGCAACGGTCTGACGTAGCAACGGTCTGTTATACGTAGCAACGGTCTGTTATACGTAGCAACGGTCTGTTATACGTAGCAACGGTCTGTTACATGTAGCAACGGTTTGTTATACGTAGCAACGGTCTATTATACGTAGCAACGGTCTGCTATACGTAGCAACGGTCTGCTATACGTAGCAACGGTCTGTTATATGTAGCAACAGTTTGTTATAGGTAGTAACGGTCTGTTATACGTAGCAAAGGTCTGCTATACGTAGCAACGGTCTGCTATACGTAGCAACGGTCTGCTATACGTAGCAACGGTCTGTTATATGTAGCAACAGTTTGTTATATGTAGCAACGGTCTGACGTAGCAGCGGTCTGTTATACGTAGCAACGGTCTGTTATACATAGCAACGGTCTGACGTAGTAACGGTCTGTTATACATAGCAACGGTCTGACGTAGCAACGGTTTGTTATATGTAGCAACGGTCTGACGTAGTAACGGTCTGTTATACATAGCAACGGTCTGACGTAGCAACGGTCTGTTATACATAGCAACGGTCTGACATAGCAACGGTCTGTTATACATAGCAACGGTCTGACGTAGCAACGGTCTGTTATACGTAGCAACGGTCTGTTATACGTAGCAACAGTCTGTTATATGTAGCAACGGTCTGTTATACGTAGCAACGGTCTGTTATACGTAGCAACGGTCTGTTATACGTAGCAACAGTTTGTTATACGTAGCAACAGTCTGTTATATGTAGCAACGGAGTGTTATACGTAGCAACGGTCTGACGTAGCAACGGTCTGTTATACGTAGCGACGGTCTGTTATACGTAGCAACAGTTTGTTATACGTAGCGACGGTCTGTTATAAAGAAATAACAGACCGTAGAACGCCATGATTGACCAATCAGAGTTGAGTATTCAACAACGCCGTGTAATAATATATTATAATGTTCAACAATTATGTTGAATGATTTATCTTCAGTTGGTGGTGCTGGTAGTTTGATTTTGTCCCCTTTGGACAGAGCCAGGTTAGCTATTTCCCCTAAATGCCTGTGCTAAGCTAAGCTAACCAGTCGTGGCTTACCATTTACAGAGATAAAAAATATTTTATGAGTTAATTATGCAAACTTTATCTATATTTATGAAAGTCTGAGACTTAATCAGGAAAAAGCATTTCTTTTTTTCCTTTGGTAGATGCAGTTTGTTGCCGTTAGTCAGACATAGCCTAAACATACACAAAACATGTTTTGTAGCAAAAAAATCAGCATAAACAGCCTGATTCATCATCACTGTGAGCTCTCACCAACTTTAAAGCCTAGTCACACCAAAATTTAAATGGCAGAATTTCAATTCATTCCAATTAAATCATCATGTTCAGTGGATTTGCTCACAGGGGGCAAATTAAATCAGTAGTCACTGCGTCACCAAACTTCTGACGGGCGTGCCCAACAGTGTTTAATCCTGTCTGTTACTATTCAGTGTCTGATAACATCAGTACAGCTGACAGGAAGTGAAGGTCACTGACTTGTTTTTCTATCATCCAGAGAACTCAGATGGTGCTCAAACTTCAAGCTCCTGTGAAGACGTTACCATGGCAACGTGAGTAACACCAGCGTTCTAAAACAGCCTCATTTGGCTATAGATAGTGATATTTAAATGAAAATCTTTGACATTGCCACTTTAAAGTATAATGAAATACTACAACAACAATCCCTTTCTGTTTTGGGTGCATGTTCAACACACTGATGTTGAAGCCACAGATTTAGCTTTGTCTGGTTGTTAGTAAAGCCGCCAACAGCTCAACAAGTAACAGAGCTACGCAAGGACATTTTAGAAAATGCTAATTTAACGTTAATTAAATATCTGTTAAAAATAAAGCAGGATTTGCTAAATTGAAGGCGAATTACTTCTCAAAAGAAGCGCGTTGGCGGTTAGCCTCTATGGTTAGCCTCTATGGTTAGCCACTATGGTTAGCCTCTATGGTTAGCCTCTATGTTTAGCCTCTATTGTTAGCCACTATGGTTAGCCACTATGGTTAGCCTCTATGGTTAGCCACTATGGTTAGCCTCTATGGTTAGCCTCTATGGTTAGCCTCTATAGTTAGCCACTATTGTTAGCCTCTCTAGTTAGCCACTATGGTTAGCTACAATGGTTAGCCTCTATGGTTAGCCACAATGGTTAGCCTCTATGGTTAGCCTCTATGGTTACATTACTACTGGGGATGTTAATGATTAACCGTTTAACCGTTAACCGACGTTAAGAATTACCCGGACTGGGGATATCATCGAGCGGTGGAAAGAGCACTTGGAAGAACTCCTGAACCCGACCAACATGTCCTCTGTAGAGGAGGCAGAGTTTGAAGACTCGGGGGAAGGCTTGTCCATATCCTTGACAGAGGTTGCTGAGGTCGTCAAAAAGCTCCTCAGCATCAAGGCGCCGGGGGGGGATGAGATTCACCCTGAGATGCTGAAGGCTCTAGACATTGTTGGGTTGTCGCTTCGGTATCGCATGGAGGTCGGGGACAGTACCTGTGGAATGATAGACTGGGGTGGTGGTTCCCCTTTTTTTAAAAGGGGGGCCGGAGGGTGTACTCCCCCGGAGAGTCCTGTGGGGGGGTACTGCAGGAATATGGGGTACCGGGGTCGTTGTTACGAGCCATCCAGTCCTTGTATAACCAAAGTGAGAGCTGTGTCCGTATACTCGGCACAACGTCAAACACATGTCCGGTGGGTGTTTCCGGTGGGTGTTGGCCTCCTCGAGGTTTGTCCCTGGCCACCGATCCTGTTTGTGATTTTCATGGACAGGATCTCAAGGCCCAGCCGGGGGGAGGAGAGTGTCCGGTTCGGGGACCTCAGAATTGCGTCTCTGCTCTTTGCAGATGATGTGGTTCTGTTGGCTTCATCAGACCGTGACCTTCAGCAGCACTGGGGCGGTTTACAGCCGAGTGTGAAGCGGTCGGGATGAGAGTCAGTACCTCCAAGTCTGAGGTCATGGTTCTCTGCCGGAAACCGGTGGACTGCACACTCCGGGTTGGGAGTGATTCACTGCCCCGAGCGAGGGAGTTCAAGTATCTCGGGGTCTTGTTCACCAGTGAGGGTAAAATGGAGCAGGAGATGGAGAGGCGGTTCGGTGCGGCGTCTGCAGTTATGCGGGCGCTGTACCGGACCGTTGTGATGAAGATGGAGCTGAGCCAGAAGGCAAAGCTCTCTATTAACCAGTCTATCTACGTTCCAACCCTCACCTATGGTCATGAGCTTTGGGTAGTGACCGAAAGAATGAGATCGCGGATACAACCGAAAATTAGCTTCCCTCTGCAGGGTAGTCTGGTCTGGGAACGCCTCGGGGTCCCCCAGGAAGAGCTGGAAAAAACATTGCTGGAGAGAAGGAAGTCTGAAATTCCCTGCTAAGCCTGCTGCCCCCGTGACCCGGCCCCGGATAAGAGAAAGAGGATGAATGGATGGAAAATGTGTTATTACACTCAATGGGTTTTTAAAGAAGTAGTAGTTTTGGAGTTAATGTCTTTACTTTTTTACAGGAACATCTCATCCAAATATGACAACATCACCTGCAAAGTTCTGATCCAATCAGGATCTCCTACTGTCTACCAGCTGATGCCAAGGAAAGAGAATATTGGTAATGTAAAGGGAATTCCTCTAAAGAGAGTGACTCTAGGTAAAAAAGATCCAAACAAGGAAAACAAAACCATCTTGCTTGTTGGTGAAACCGGAACAGGAAAGTCTGCTCTGCTCAACGCTCTGGTCAACTACACCATGGGAGTGGAGTGGGAGGACGACGTCTGGTTTCAGATCGTAGAGGACGAGAAGAAAAGACAATCAGAAAGTCAGACAACAGATGTGACCGTGTACGAGATCTTTGGGTTTGAAGGTAAAACTCTGCCGTACTCTCTGACCATCATCGATACTCCTGGATACGGAGACATCAGAGGGACTGAAAAAGACGCCAACGTCAATCAAAGATTATTTCAGTTGTTCCGCTCAAGCGATGGAGTTCATGAGATTAATGCAGTGGGTCTGGTGCTGAAAACAGGTGTGAATCGACTGAGTGACCGACAGAGGTACATCTTTGATTCAGTGGTGTCTCTGTTTGGAAAAGACATGGAGAACATTGTAGCTCTCATCACATACTCCGATGGTTTGACACCTGAAAATATTCTACAGGCCCTCGAAGATGCAAACTTTAAATGTACCAGAGATGAAGACAATGAGCCTCTTCATTTTATGTTCAATAACCACCAGACCACTCAGAAAACAAAGAAAAATGAGGTTGCTCTAAAAGGTGTATGGAACTTAACAATAGACCAAATGGGTAAATTCACTGATTACCTGAAAGAAACTTCCCCTCAGAACCTGAAAACAACTGTTCAGGTGTTGGATTCACGCACCAGACTGGCAGCCTGCATCCAAAACCTGCAAGAGAGGATCGAGTTGACTGAACTGAAACAGACAGAAATAAAACAGACTCAGGAAGCTCTGGAGCGACATGAAGAAAAGATGAAGAGCACTGAGAACTTCACGATAGATGTTAATGAGGCCTACAAAGGTAAAATACCTATCAGTGAGGGGAGATGGTGGGGGCTTGGGTTAAATTATGGAGGAGCTGTCACCTGTAATGTCTGTCAGGAGAACTGTCACTATCCATGCACACTGGCCTGGTACACAGAACACTGTGAGGTCATGAAAGATGGCCGCTGCATTGTATGCACCGGGAAGTGTCCTGTATCAGATCATGTGAAAGAAAAGTTGGTCTATGAGTCCAAGACAAGGAAAGTTAAGACGACCCGACAAGATCTGAAAGAAAAATATGAAAAAAACAAGGCAGGAAGTCAGAGAAAGTTGAGCCTTTTGGAAACTCTTAAGAAGGAAATGGAAGAACTTCAGAAAGAAAAGGATCAGTTGTTGGCAGAGTCCTTCCAGCATGTTGTCAAACTGGAGCAGATCGCCCTGAATGTGGACTCACTGTCCACTCATGTCCACGTGGACTTCCTGATCCAGAAGATGAAGGAGAAAGGAGACAAAGAGAAGGTCCAGAAACTGGAGGGGATTAAAGGTCGAATAGATAAAGATAAAGGACTCAAAGCAGCGCTGTGGTACGGGTATGGTAAAATAATAGCAGCTGGTAAAGCAGCTGGTAAAGCATTCATGAAGTAGTTGAACCGAATCTCTGTGAGCAGACAGCTGAGTAGAAAACAAGTCTACACTGCTGATAAAAGGTAGTTCATTATAGTTCTATAAGTCTGATGTTGATTGAACTACATAAGAAAATTAAAATGTAATCACCTTTTAAATTTAAATGTGTAATTGGTGGAAACAGACTGTTTCTGTTTGTTCTTGTAGTTGCATGTTTAATTATCGATAGTTACTTCACTGTACAGATTAACATCACTGATCAATAGTCTCTGGATTCTTCCATCGTGCTCATCGTTCTCCTCTCAGCTCCATCATCAGATCACAACTCAACATTCAGTGTGTTAACTTCAGTAACCAGGTTACAGTCGGCTCATTTCTTAACCAGAATGTAAACCACAAAAGTAGATTCATCTGCCATGTGCACATCTGGGACACAGCTAACAGCTCTGGTCTTAAACGGAGTGAGGACGCCCCCCCCCCCCGGTGTTTAATGTTGAGTACAACAGAGCCCTCCCTCCCTATATCACAAAGTGAAGTCACATCGTGTTGTACCATGGACGGATTACTGAACGGGCCTACCAGGCACAGGCCCCGGGGCCCAAAGTGTCAGGAGCCTCCCTGACCTTCACCTGCAAAATGTCACTCAAAGAGACACATACCAACCAGGACGAGATGCAAAAAGACTACAAAGAGACGCAAATCAACCACAAAGAGACAAAGTGACCACAAAGAGACTCAAAACAACTACAACGAGACATAACCAACCACAAAGTGATGCAAAACAATCACAAAGAGACGCAAAACAATCACAAAGAGATGGTGACCACAAAGAGATGCAAAACAAACATAAAGGGACGCAAAACAAGTACAAAGAGACAAAGTGACCACAAAGTGACCATAAAGAGATGCGAAACAACCACAAAGAGACAAAGTGACCACAAAGAGACGCTAAACAACCACAAAGAGACCCAAAACAACTACAAAGAGACGCAAAACAACCACAAAGAGACGCAAAACAACTACAAAGAGATGCAAAACAACCACAAAGAGACGCAAAACAACTACAAAAGACAACGTGACCACAAGTGACAAAGTGACCACAAAGAGATGCAAAACAACCACAAAGAGACAAAGTGACCACAAAGAGACGCAAAACAACCACAAAGAGATGCAAAAACAACCACAAAGATACGCAAAGCAACCACAAAGAGACGCGAAACAACTACAAAGAGATGCAAAACAACCACAAAGAGACGCAAAACAACCACAAAGAGACAAAGTGACCACAAAGAGACGCAAAACAACCACAAAGAGATGCAAAAACAACAACAAAGATACGCAAATCAACCTCAAAGAGACTCAAAACAACCACAAAGAGACAAAGTGACCACAAAGAGACAAAGTGACCACCAAGAGACGCAAAACAACTACAAAGAGATGCAAAACAACCACAAAGAGACGCAAAACAACCACAAAGAGATGCAAAACAACCACAAAGAGACAAAGTGACCACAAAGAGACGCAAAACAACCACAAAGAGATGCAAAACAACCACAAAGAGACAATGACCACAAAGAGATAAAAAACAGCCACAAAGAGCCGCAAAACAACCACAAAGAGATGCGAAACAACCACAAAGAGACGCAAAAAAACTACAAAGAGACGCAAAACAACCACAAAGAGACGCAAAACAACTACAAAGAGATGCAAAACAACTACAAAGAGATGCAAAACAACCACAAAGATACGCAAAGCAACCTCAAAGAGACTCAAAACAACCACAAAGAGACAAAGTGACCACAAAGAGACAGAGTGACCACCAAGAGACGCAAAACAACTACAAAGAGATGCAAAACAACCACAAAGAGACGCAAAACAACCACAAAGAGATGCAAAACAACCACAAAGAGACAAAGTGACCACAAAGAGACGCAAAACAACCACAAAGAGACAATGACCACAAAGAGATAAAAAACAGCCACAAAGAGCCGCAAAACAACCACAAAGAGATGCGAAACAACCACAAAGAGACGCAAAACAACTACAAAGAGACGCAAAACAACCACAAAGAGACGCAAAACAACTACAAAGAGATGCAAAACAACCACAAAGAGACGCAAAACAACTACAAAAGACAACGTGACCACAAGTGACAAAGTGACCACAAAGAGATGCAAAACAACGACAAAGAGACAAAGTGACCACAAAGAGACGCAAAACAACCACAAAGAGATGCGAAACAACCACAAAGAGACGCAAAACAACTACAAAGAGACGCAAAACAACCACAAAGAGACGCAAAACAACTACAAAGAGATGCAAAACAACCACAAAGAGACGCAAAACAACTACAAAAGACAACGTGACCACAAGTGACAAAGTGACCACAAAGAGATGCAAAACAACCACAAAGAGACAAAGTGACCACAAAGAGACGCAAAACAACCACAAAGAGATGCAAAAACAACCACAAAGATACGCAAAGCAACCACAAAGAGACACGAAACAACTACAGAGAGATGCAAAACAACCACAAAGAGACGCAAAACAACCACAAAGAGACAAAGTGACCACAAAGAGACGCAAAACAACCACAAAGAGATGCAAAAACAACCACAAAGATACGCAAAGCAACCGCAAAGAGACTCAAAACAACCACAAAGAGATGCAAAGTGACCATAAAGAGACGCAAAACAACCACAAAGAGACAAAGTGACCACCAAGAGACGCAAAACAACCACAAAGAGACAAAGTGACCACAAAGAGACGCGAAACAACTACAAAGAGATGCAAAACAACCACAAAGAGATGCAAAACAACCACAAAGAGATGCGAAACAACCACAAAGAGACAAAGTGACCACAAAGAGACGCAAAACAACCACAAAGAGATGCAAAACAACCACAAAGAGACAATGACCACAAAGAGATAAAAAACAGCCACAAAGAGCCGCAAAACAACCACAAAGAGATGCAGAGCAACCACAAAGAGACAAAGTGACCACAAAAAGACTCAAAAGAACCACAAAGAGACACTAAACAACTACAAAAGACAACGTGACCACAAGAGGACAAAGTGACCACAAAGAGACGTAAAACAACCACAAAGAGACGCAAAACAACCACAAAGAGACGCAGAGCAACCACAAAGAGACAAAGTGACCACAAAAAGACTCAAAACAACCACAAAGAGACACAAAACAACTACAAAAGACAACGTGACCACAAGAGGACAAAGTGACTACAAAGAGACACAAAACAACCACAAAGAGACAAAATGACCACAAAGAGACTCAAAACAACCACAAAAAGCAGCAAAAGCATCACAAAGTCTGAGTCTTGCTTCTATGTAGGAGAGATGGCTGGGCCTTTTCCATGTCTCTGCTCAGGGGCTCGTTGTCTCATAATCTGCCCATGTGATGTACAAAAACACATTCATTTATTTTCGTTACTTTCTTTGTATGAGTTTAATGTTTTCAGAGTTTATCTAATGTGTTTTTCAGTCAGTACAGGCTGTGATTTATTCTGATGTTATTCTGATGTTGACAGAAGTTAACTGGTGGTGGGACTGTAACACATCACTGATATATATATAATATATATATACTGTATATACATATATCTACATATAAAGCTGTTAACCTTAATGTTTTCTTCTCATGTTAATCAGTTTGTTACAGAACTATTCTGTTGTGTTGGAGCTCAATCAAACGTTAAACCTCCAGTCACGAAGTCTAATGTACTTTTATTTGATATATAATCAATACATATTCATATATATTATATACTCTGGTGTCTTCATGTGTATTAATGCCTGGAATGACTAGTTAAATATATCAGATGACACAGGCCATGTGGAAACACTTTGATCCATTCATGTTGTACAAGCCGCCGTATTTTAGTGACTGCAATATATTCTGTTATTTATCATGAAATCACGTCCTGACTGATGCAGTTTTCTGTGAATCATTAATAAAATCTCTGCTTTATGAAATCAGTTTGCTCAGTGTGCTCAAAGTTTCTGCTGAATTTTCTTCAATTAACGTCTGTTTGTCTTTGTTACTGAAACAATTTGAGTTTATTCTGAGGAGAAACAGACACCACCATTAGAACTGATGTTTCATTAAATATGAAGAAGAATATGTGATCAACTCTGTTGTTGGTGATTTCTGTAGTGACCATTAGAGGACGCCAACTCTGCATCACTGAAGGGATTATAGGGAATGACTCCACTGAACAAATAAAAACATTGTTGGACTCATGAGACATAAAATAAGTGGAGGAGAATGTAGAGACAGAGACTCACCATCTTTTCTTTTTATTGTTATATAATATTGTTATATCACAACTTATTTCTTTCTTGACAATTATTTTTAATATAGAAAATAATAGCAATAATAATGATAATAGGATTTGAGTTTCATTTTAATCTGGTGACTCCTTGTGGTGGCATAAAAAGATTAATTTAATTTTTTTTGTCTCAGTGAGTCTATAACTCAGGAGGGCTCTCTGTATTTAGTTTTGTTATGATGGTTCTTTATTTAAAAAGATAAACCAGCAGTGATGTGAGTCCTTTTAACCAGCAGGTGGAGCAAGATGTCTATAAGAAAAACAGAAATAATGTCAGCAAGAAACTTATAATAATGCTAAACTTTATTTATATAGCACACAAAAGATGAACAGCAGTGTTAGAAAAAATATCTGGTTCTTTGATTTGAGAAAATAAATAAAACTAAGCACACTATACTGTCATATCTTGTATACAACACAATAATTGGCCAATAAAGCAGATTCTGAAGGAGAGAAGTGAACTACGACTCCCAGCGTGCATTTCACTGACAAACAGCCAATCACAGAGCTTCGCATTCTGCTGTGTGTTCCGCTGGCGGTGAGCTGAAGGTAAGTTAACCAAAACTAACCAAAGCTAACTATAATATAACACTGTTACACTCTGTATGAACTGGATAAAACATTTAAATCAGTTAACGTTCAGATTCTGGATCAGTTTAGCAGCTTTACGGCGCCGCAGCGTTCTGAATTCACTACTTTGGTTCCCGCCTCTGATTAACTTCTTCCGCTCCGCAGCAACGGCAGAGAGGCCCATGGGTAATGTAGTCTGACGTAAGTTAAACACGCCGCGGACAAAACGTGAATTTTCAGAAACAAAAGTGTAAATTGAAGCTGATATTCAGAGCGGATATGGTCGTTAGATGATCCAGGAGAGTTCCTGTGTTTATATATGTTGAAGAACACCGAGTAAAAGAAAACGTTTCAAACGGAAATTCAAATTTGGGAAGTCGGTCCCCCCTCTAAAAGTGTCCCCAGCTGTCCTGTGTGGTTGGGCTCGACATAAATTAATATAAAGTTATCTTAATGAGGTAGCTTTTCTTTTTTATAGAGGCCAAATATTACTTATTTTCATAATATTTGGACTCATTTAATTTATTTATTTATTTTTAGAAATATACATACATACAAATACTGCTCATGCATACATTAAAAAAATAAATAAACAATACAAAAATACATCTATATGAAGAAAAAATAATAAAAAATCAGAATAAATTCTCATCGCTCTATAAGAAATTGATCAAACACATAATTAGTTTAAATTGCCTTCTTAATGTTTCTGATCGTGGAGCCATATTGTCTCACTTCTTGATTAAATTAGTTTTGAAGTCGGCCCATCTCTTCTTGTGAATGTGGAATTCCCCCCAAAATAGAATTACCTTTACAAAGAACATAATATATATATTTGTTATAGTTATATTTTATAATAATATAATATATTTTTCCTTCTCATAACCTTCAAAACACATAAGAATGTCCTCTTCCTGACGTTTCCTGTTTCCTGTTAATGCAGTAGCTGACAGGAAGTGAACTTGGAGCAGAGCCGTTGCCCATAGCAACGGAGTGTTTGTGGTTACCGTGGTAACGTGTTTTGTGTCTGTGTTGTTTTAGAGGCAGAGGAAGAGTTCAACCAGAGCTGTTGGAAGAAGAAGATCGGATGTTTTAAAATGCTGCTGAGTCAGAGAAGAAGAAGATGTCGGGAGCTGACGGGACCGACGCCTCATTCAGTCGCTGTGGTGAGAAACGCTCAGCTCATCAGGGACCGGGTTATAGTACCAGCTAGTTTACTGTACATCTTATAGTTACACCAAGTACTGTCATATAGTACCAGCTAGTTTATATCTAACCCTAACCCATGTTCAGTTTGGTAGACTACTGTATTTGTGGATATTTTTAAAGTCCAGCTTAATTCAACAAAAACTAAATGGGAAAAAACTGCTTTGATTCTGTAATAAAACACAAATATTCACCAAACAATCAAAAACAAACTCTAATATAATAAAAGAAAACACAGTATTGTGTCTAAAAGTGAATCAACATGATGATGAATGATTCTGAGACTTCATGTTACTGATTAAATCATCGTAAATTAATATAAAGTTAACTTAACGAGGCAGCTGTTCTCTTTATATTTCTACGTATTTATTAATTATTATTAGTAGCAGTAGTAGTAGTGGTAGTACTAGTGATAGTAGTATTAAGTTACTTCAGCATTGTTGTAGGTTAGCATGTTAGCATTGTTTTTATATTTGATTATGTTTTAAGTATTTTATTCTATTTAATGTTCAACTCTGTTTATGTTCTGTTTCATTTGGTTACAAATGTTAAAGAAAAACTGAAAACTCAGTTTGAAATACTACTACTAATAATGTAGTATTTTACTATAACATGAAGTAGTTGTGACTAAATAAGTAGTTAGATTAGTTAATAAATATATATTACTGCTCAATGAATACTTTACTTTAAGTACATTTTACTGCACAATTAATACTTTTACTTTAAGTATATTTTACTACATAATTAATAATTAATTAAAGTAGGCTATGTTTTACTTCTCAATGAATACTTTTACTTTAAGTAGGCTGCATTTAGCTGATAATACTTACTTACTTTTACATTAAGTACTTTAAGTATATTTTTTATATATATTTTAAGTACTTTAAGTATATTTTACTACACAATGAATACTTTTACTTTAAGTAGGCTGCATTTAGTTGATAATACTTACTTACTTTTACTTTAAGTACTTTAAGTATATTTTACTACACAATGAATACTTTTACTTTATGTACTTTAATTATACTATACTGCTCAATGAATACTTTTAGTTTAAGTACTTTAAGTATATTTTACTGCACAGTGAATACTTTTACTTTAAGTAGGCTGCATTTAGCTGATAATACTTACTTACTTTTACTTTAAGTACTTTAAGTATATTTACCTATAACATTAAATAGTTGTGACTAAATAAGTAGTTAAATTAGTTAATAAGTATATTTTACTACTCAATGAATACTTTTACACAAAGTACTTAAAGTATATTTTACTGCTCAATGGATACTTTTACTTTAAGTACTTTGAGTATATTTTACTGCATAATGAATACTTTTACTTTCAGTACTTTGAGTATTTTTACTCAGACAGAATCATTAAATGTGTTGAATAGATAGCGAAGTTCCCGTCCTGGAGGCCGGTGGATCAGCTGATCCTGGACAGACAGAGACAGGACGCCGCCCGGGACCAGGTCCAGGACTTCACTAAGGACCAGCAGAACTGGGACATCAAGACCTCCTGGCTGCAGAGCGCAGACCGCCGTTTCCTGAGAGGAGACATCGAGAGACGAGTCCGAGACGCTCTGAGCCAACAGGAAGTCAGCGTGGACGAGAGGAGGGAAAGGTTCGTCTCTCGGGAGGAAACTTTACCTTCATCTGATCTCATTACGGCTCCGATTATCAAGTACTGGACTCACTGATCTGAGTACCTGTCTGTCTGCTCCTGTCTGTCTCCTCCTCCTGTCTGTCTCCTCCTGTCTGTCTGCTCCTGTCTGTCTCCTCCTGTCTGTCTCCTCCTGTCTGTCTCCTCCTGTCTGTCTCCTCCTGTCTGTCTCCTCCTCCTGTCTGTCTCCTCCTGTCTGTCTCCTCCTGTCTGTCTCCTCCTCCTGTCTGTCTCCTCCTCCTGTCTGTCTCCTCCTGTCTGTCTCCTCCTCCTGTCTGTCTCCTCCTCCTGTCTGTCTCCTCCTGTCTGTCTCCTCCTGTCTGTCTGTCTCCTCCTGTCTGTCTCCTCCTGTCTGTCTGTCTCCTCCTGTCTGTCTCCTCCTCCTGTCTGTCCTCCTCCTCCTGTCTCCTCCTCCTGTCTGTCTCCTCCTCCTCCTGTCTCCTCCTCCTGTCTGTCTCCTCCTCCTGTCTGTCTCCTCCTCCTGTCTGTCTCCTCCTCCTGTCTGTCTCCTCCTCCTGTCTGTCTCCTCCTCCTGTCTGTCTCCTCCTGTCTGTCTCCTCCTCCTGTCTCCTCCTCCTGTCTGTCTCCTCCTCCTGTCTGTCTCCTCCTGTCTGTCTGTCTCCTCCTCCTGTCTGTCTCCTCCTCCTGTCTGTCTCCTCCTCCTGTCTGTCTCCTCCTCCTGTCTGTCTCCTCCTCCTGTCTGTCTCCTCCTCCTCCTGTCTCCTCCTCCTCCTGTCTCCTCCTGTCTGTCTCCTCCTCCTGTCTGTCTCCTCCTCCTGTCTGTCTCCTCCTCCTGTCTGTCCCTCCCAGGCTGCGTGTCCTCCTGGAGGAGGAGCAGCAGCAGCTCCTGCAGGAGATGGAGGAGAAGACGGAGACGTCGGTGGAGCGACAGGCGAAGATGAGACAACGAGCTAAAACCCTGAAGGACAAGAGAGAGAGAGAGAGACAGCAGCTGGTGGAGGACAAGATGGAGCAGCTCTTCAGGTACAAGTACTACAGTAATACTACCTGCTGTACTCTCAGGGAGCAGTGTGGTATTAGTACTACAGTGATAGTACTACAGTAATAGTACTACAGTAATAGTACCTGTTGGACTCTCAGGGAGCAGTGTGGTATTAGTACTAGAGTAATAGTACTACAGTAATAGTACTTGTTGTACTCTCAGGGAGCAGTGTGGTATTAGTACTACAGTAATAGTACTACAGTAATAGTACTTGTTGTACTCTCAGGGAGCAGTGTGGTATTAGTACTACAGTAATAGTACTACAGTAATAGTACTTGTTGTACTCTCAGGGAGCAGTGTGGTATTAGTACTACAGTAATAGTACTACAGTAATAGTACTTGTTGTACTCTCAGGGAGCAGTGTGGTATTAGTACTACAGTAATAGTACTACAGTAATAGTACTTGTTGTACTCTCAGGGAGCAGTGTGGTATTAGTACTACAGTAATAGTACTACAGTAATAGTACTTGTTGTACCCTCAGGGAGCAGTGTGGTATTAGTACTACAGTAATAGTACTACAGTAATAGTACTTGTTGTACTCTCAGGGAGCAGTGTGGTATTAGTACTACAGTAATAGTACTACAGTAATAGTACTTGTTGTACTCTCAGGGAGCAGTGTGGTATTAGTACTACAGTAATAGTACTACAGTAATAGTACTTGTACTCTCAGGGAGCAGTGTGGTAATAGTACTACAGTAATAGTACTACAGTAATAGTACTTGTTGTACTCTCAGGTTGCAGTGTGAGGAGCTGCGCAGCGCTCAGAGTCGGCTCACGGAGCAGCAGGTTAGTTGTGAGCGAGCTGCTCAGCTGAGGAGGCGTCAGCAGCAGCAGGAGGAGCAGCAGCAGGAGGAGCAGATGTTTGAGCAGCTGTGGGACGCCGACCGGCGAGCTAAAGACGAGACGGAGACTCAGAGACTTGAGAGACGGCGGCAGAAGAACCGACAGCAGCTGGACGCCATCAGGACTCAGATGGAGGCAGCAGAGCAGCAGAGACAGAAGCAGAGAGACCTCCGAGAGGACGAGGCCAAGCTCATGGTCAGTTACATACTGTATATTATTACATTATAGGGTTATATATCAGTAATAATCATCGCTCATGGTCTGTTATACATTATTACACAGTGTTATATATCATTAATAACATATGTAATAATTAATACAGGCCACGCTCATAGTCTGTTATACATTATTACACTACACAGTGTTATATATCATCAATAACGTATGTGTTTACACCACATCGTACATATAAAACCTGGTTATGCACAGATCATAACCAGGATACTAAAGCACATGTTAACACAATTATTCATAATTAACTTAATAACATAATATTTTACTTTGAAAATCATCTGAATGAAGTGACGTGGTTTCTGTTCTGTTTCAACTTGTACAAAAATGTAATGTTTTTTTTTAGGGTAAATGGTGCAGAAATAAATAAATAAATACTTAAATACTGTACATACATTTACAAATAAATAAATAATGCAAAAATAAATACATTAATGCAAAATTAATTAATTAATTTAAAAATAAATGCAAAAATAAATTAATTAATTTAAAAATAAATGTAAAAATAAATAAATAAATCAAAAATAAATGCAAGAAATAAATAAAAAAATTTAGAAATAAATAAATTCATAAAAAGTAAATGCAAAAATAAATAAATAAATTTAAAAATAAATGCAAAAATAAATAAATAAAAAATGATTACAAAAATAAATAAATGTATTTTAAAATAAATGTAAAAATAAATAAATTATTTTTAATAAAAATAAATAAAAAATAAATGCAAAAATATATAAATAAAAAAATTAATTAATTATTTAAAAAATGTAAAATAAAATACAAAAATAAACACATAAATGAATAAAAGGGGAAAATTAAACAGAAGAGTAAAAAATAAGGGAATTCGTATAAAGATAAATAAAAAGAGACAATTTAAAGCAGAAATATCAATTCATGTCAGATTTTATCCATTAATTCATGGATACATTTATTTTTAATATTATTTTTGCTACATTTAATGATTTATTTATTTATATATCGAATCATTTATTTATTGATTGATGAATCTGTGCTATAACGTCAGACATGTCATGATTAAATGAATTAACATTTAAACATGTCTCTGGACCGGACCGGACCGCGGCGCTGCAGCTGCAGCAGCAGGAGATGCAGCGGCTGCAGCAGCAGCGTCAGCAGCAGCAGACGCTTCAGGATCAGCTGACCAGACGGAGGCAGCTGGATCACGGTCTACGGCTGAAGATGAAGCGTCTGGCCAGAGAGCAGCAGGAAGAGCTGCAGCTGGACATGAACATCCTGCAGACGCTGCTCCAACAGCAGACGGACGAGAAACAGGACGCTGCTCACAGGAAGGTAAACACGCACACACACACACACACACACACACACACACACACACACTTTTATTTTTATTTTCATTCATTCATGAAAAATTCATTTTATTTTGCAGCTGATGGTTAGTAAAATATTTATTAAGAATGTATAAAATGTACTATAAGTATCAAAAGTAAAAGTGCTCATAATAAATAAATAAAAGATAAATGCAAAGGTAAATTAATTAATTTAAAAATAAATAAATAAATAAAAGTAAATGCAAAAATAAATTTAAAAATAAATAAATAAATAATATATAAATAAATAAATAAATATATATATGATACATATAGATGATGATACATTGCTGCTGTGTGTTGTTGAGGCGGAGCTGCGTGAGGAGCAGCAGAGATACCGTCAGTATTTATCTGAGGAGCTGCAGAAGCAGAAGGAGGAGGAGGAGGAGACGGAGCAGCTGATGGAGGAGAAGCTGAAGGAGGTGTGGACTAAAAGAGAGGAGCAGAACCGACGGCAGAGAGAGGCCAGAAACAGACTGATGGAGGAGGTGATGGAGGCTCGCAGTCTGCAGATACAACACAAACGTAAGAACTCTCTACTACTACTGTATAATATTTATAATAACATAGTAAGATAATGCACCAGACTGACCCTTTAAATGTGTCTGCAGTGGACCTGAACACACAGAGACAAGCAGAGCTGTCCTCAGAGAGAGACGAGCTGGACAGACTGATGGAGGACATGAAGCTGACGGACGAGGAGGAGAAGAGAAGGTACGTCAGCAAACATCCAGGAGACGTGTTCACATGTTTATCTCCGTCCTGTCTCTGTGAGATCCCAGACTGACCCGGTCTCTGCTGGTCCCCCCAGTCAGAAGCAGTCCTCCGAGGCGTACCGGGCCGACCTGAAGGCCCAGATGAAGCAGCAGCAGCAGCTCCGGTTGGAACAGAGAGCTCAGGCTGAGAGAGAACACCAGCAGGGTCTGATCCAGCAGGATCTGTACGACCAGAGGAAGGACGAGATCCTCTCCAGACCCTCGTCTCACACCGCCCCCCCCCATCCATTCAGACCAGCAGAGGGGTCCAGGTCTGGGTCCAGGTCTGGGTCCAGACACCTCCTCACACAGTAACATCCAAACAACACATCACTCTGATATTCTTTAAATAAAAACCCTGTGAGATTTACCTTCAATCCTTTCAAAACACAACAATACAACTACACTCATTACACAGATAAACTATATAGAAGCTGCTAATATCATACATTTATGTAAAGGATAATGTCCAGCGAGCCGCTCACTGTGGTAAAAACTAATCTATGTTTTAATTTACAAATGATATTCTCAGTAAAGGTCAGAGCTGTTTAGTGAACATAAAAATGCATTATTCATCAAAGTAGTTTGTAGTTAGTTTTTATATATATATATATATATATATATATATATATATATATATTATAATTCTTATGGAAACAGCTCCAGTTTCATCAGACTGTTGATGTATAAAACAATAAATAAATAAACCTATCTCCACCCTGTACGTTGCATCACATGACGGCAGGTTTCCTGCTGCTCTGTGACTCAGTGTTTACTGAAGGAGACGAAAGAGAAACATGTTGGATCCACTGTTTTATTGTGAAAGAATCATCATTAGTGTTTGTTTGAGGTAACAGCAGCTGAACTGATTCAGGATCAGTCTGACTCACTGAGCTACGAGTCATGACTTCATGACGGCCCGGTCGCAATACATTCAGTATACCGCTGTGTGTTTAAAGTGACCTGTTAATAAAGTTATTTTGAATAGGAAACACACACACACACACTCCAGGCTGCAGCAGCTCCGACACACCCTGGAAACTGTTGGTAGACGACATCATGACATCATGACTTCATGACTTCATGACATCATGACATCATGACATCATGACATCATGACTTCATGACATCATGACATCATGACATCATGACTTCATGACATCATGACATCATGACTTCATGACATCATGACATCATGACATCATGACTTCATGACATCATGACATCATGACATCATGACTTCATGACATCATGACATCATGACATCATGACTTCATGACATCATGACATCATGACATCAGGAAACAAGACAACAGACAACCAGTCATTCACATACAGATGTTTAAAGTTAGTAATGTGCTTCCACAGATGTGTGAGAGGACTCATCTATCTGTCTGAATGATCTTTGTAGAAAATCATCTTTAGTTTTCACATATTTTACACATATTTTTCAGACATTTTTCAAAAAAATTTAAATATTTTTTCACATATTTTACAAATAATTTTGGGATATTTTTCACATATTTCTGAATGTTTTTTCATGCTATTAGCCTCTTTACAAATAGATTATTTTGTTTATTTTTTATATTTCTCAATATTTTGTTCACATATTTTACTAATAATTTTCGGATATTTTTCACATATTTTACTAATATTTTTCAATATTGTTTTTAAACACATTTTTCACGTATTTCCGAATGTTTTTTCATGCTTTTAGCCTCTTTACAAATGGATGTGATTTTGTTTAGTTTTCACATATCTTACACTGATTTTTCGGACATTTTTCAGATATTTTTCACAAATTTTACTAATAATTTTGTGATATTTTTCACACATGTCTGAATGGTCTTTGATGCTTTCAGCTTGTAGAAATTCCTCTTTATTAATAGATGTTATTTAGTTTAGTAGATGGAGAATAAAACGCAGTCTGATGGTTGAACCAGACAAAGAGACGTTGATCCGTCTGAGCAGCTGAACCAGAACAGAAGAAATCAGCAGGCTGAAATATCTTCACACGATTATAATAATCATTACTGGGGGAGAGAAGAAGAGAATAACAGCTGATTATAAGTTTACATATCAGCCAATGAGGCAGCCACACATAGATGTAAGGCTGGGTATGAGGTCATGTGACTTCAGGCCAATCACAGCCTCTACCTGGCAGACAGGTGAAGTACAGCTGAGAGGCAGCTGGTGGCGCTGCAGGGACGTTCAGAGGAGCTTTACAGGATTCATCCTGAGGGGAACATGAATGTCTGGTAACATTTCAGCAGGTGTAGACAGCGTGAACACACACCTGTTCACTGAGCCATTCCACAGGTGTGTGTGTTGTAGAGCAGCTACCTGTGGGCCGGCTGTGAGCAGGTAAACAGCTCCTCATACCTGCAGAGGGAGTGGTGGGGAGTGGACTCATTACCTGATGTAAGAGAACAGTAGTGCTCAGACAGGTCTGAGATCTGAGGATCTAATGCAGCACACAGAGCCGAGGACACATGAGGATCTATTGATGTATTGATGTATTGATTACCCCGAGAGGATGACCAGTGATTATTACCCCTACACCAAGGTAAAGCTCCTTTCATCTCTCTTTACTGGAACAGCTCATTATCACAGATTCCTGCTGTTACAAAGTCAGCTGAGGATTAATGAGGAGTACAGGAAGTATTCAGCCTTTAAGTAAAAGTAAAAGTACAGTAGTAATACTAGGTAGGTGGAGGTTTATTATGTATATAATCAGGGCCGGATTCAACCCCCTGAACTCTAACCCCATAAACCACAACACACATCACACGTCACAATGGTTTAAGACAAAACATTAAGATTTTAATTTTCATACATAACTCTATTTATTATTATATAAATAAACTACTGATCCCTGATATTGTTGCTTCAAAGGGTTCAGTCAGTTTCACTACGAGAATTACAGGAGTGAAAAGTATTTATTTATTTATTTATTTGTTACCTCAATGCAGAAAAAGAGGAAGGGAGTCCAACAGCATTTTATTTCATTTATTTATCTATCTATTTATTTATTTATTTATTTATCTATTATCTATTAATTAATTAACTTATTTATTTATTTATTTATTCATTTATCTATTTATTTATTTATTTATTTATTTATCTATCTATTTATTTATTTATTCATTTATTTATCTATCTATTTTATTTATTTATCTATCTATTAATTAATTTATTTATCTATTTATTTATTTATTTATTTATCTATATACCTATTAATTAATTAATTTATTCATTTATCTATTTATTTATTTATTTATCTATCTATTTATTTATTCATTTATTTATCTATCTATCTATTTATTTATTTATCTATCTATCCATTTATTTATTTATTTATCTATCTATCTATCTATCTATCTATCTATCTATCTATCTATCTATTTATTTATTTGTTACCTGAATGCAGAGAGAGAGAGATGTCAGAGCATCATCACAGTAATGACGTCTGACTGTGATGCTGCGCTTTGATTGGCTAAATAAAAAACGTGCTGCACGCTTAAATTAAGAAAATCACATTGCATCAAACAATATTGTGACTCTTTAAACTTTCAAGTTCATTATTGTCATCAGAGGTTGTCATACAAAGAATTTGTTTTTGTTTTTTGATGCAATAAACAAAATAATAAATATAGAATAGAAATAATTACAATATTAAAAAATACTAATTAATAATATGTGTAATGTAACTGTTGAAAAAGGAAAGAGCTCGGCAGGAATGTGCAAGAATATAATCTAGAGGATGTGCAAAGATTCACAGTATTAAGACTAAAGAGAATATTTAATATATTAATGTAACGTATAGATCTCAGCTCCCTCCGACAATCATCATTCAATAAAAAGAAAATTACACAAGTAAAAAAAATCAGAGAATCTGAGACATAAAATAATGCAGGTTAAAATATACACAGAATGTTAACATCGAGAATATTTACAATATTTTTTATATATTGTTTTTAATGATTAATTAATGGTTAATCTAATGATATTTACATTATTTTTTATATATTGTTTTTAATGATTAATTAATGGTTAATCTAAAGATATTTACATTATTTACTAATATTGCTTTTAATGATTAATTAATGTTTAATCTAAAGATATTTACATTATTTACTAATATTGCTTTTAATGATTAATTAATGTTTAATCTAATGATATTTACATTATTTACTAATATTGTTTTTAATGATTAATTAAAGGTTAATCTAATGATATTTACATTATTTACTAATATTGTTTTTAATTATTAATTAATGATTAATCTAATGATATTTACATTATTTACTATCATTGTTTTTAATGATTAATTAATGGTTAATCTAATGATGTTTACATTATTTACTAATATTGTTTTAATGATTAATTAATGGTTAATCTATAGAAGAAGTCCTGACTCATTATGAGACCCCTCAGATTGATCCTGAGGACCGTCTTTGGGGTCGCGACCCTCATGTTGAGAATCAGTGTTGCAGTAGCAGTTGGTGCGTGTGCGTGCGTGCGTGTGTGTGTGTGTGTGTGTGTGTGTGTGTGAGCAGTAGAAACAGGAAACAGCCAATCAGATTCTCGCCTTGTTTTCCGGAAGTCTTTATTCTGCAGCCGGTTGTTTTATTTTATTAACGGATCATTACAGAGTTTTTTAACGGTTTTAACGGTTTTAACGTGTCGGATTAAAGTTTGTTACCACGGTAACCACGCAGTCTGATTACCGAAGGGAACACACGAGGCTGAAGCGACACCGAGCAAACTGACCGAAACTCCGCCGGAGACACCTGCTCCCGAACCGGGTCACCTGCCCGAACCGGACCGGGGACACCTGCCCGGACTGTCTCACCTGGTTTAGACGAAGAAAAGGCTTATTATGGGATGTTAATGGGAGCGACAACACGACCGTAGTGTGTTTGTTGGTTGAGTCGGGACGATGTCGGTGAACGAGTTGTACACAAAGGTGAGTCACTTTACCTGTGGAACACACTGACGTCACTCTGTACCTCAGATCTACCTGTTCCCGCTGCTGTGGTTCGGTTAACCGATAAATAAACTCCATTCAGAACAAACACTCGCTTTAACAAACAGTTTCCATGTGTTCTGATCCGAGTCCACCTGAACCAGACTTCATGTTATTTTAATGAACTTGTGAGAGTTGACTCACCTGTTCGCACCGTCTCTGTGGCGTCTCCTATAGCAACCAAACGGTTAAATAACATCCAGATCAGAACCGTGTGGTGGATTATAAGTGAGCCGAATGTACCGGAGCACCGGGCAGAGCTCTGCTGTCTCACCGGGCTGTAACGTTTTCAGCTTTAAGACACTTTTATTTCTAAAAGTACTTTAAATGTAGACATTTTTGAATGGAGTTCAACAGCTCACTGCAGGAGCTGCTCACACAGGATCCCTACAGGTGACTCGATTGGTTGAAAGCAGAGTTTCATGACTTATTATGAGTTATATTCATGATGCAGTCTGCTGTGTTGTGAGACAGATTAGTTTGACTTCTTCTTAAAGTGGCAGTATGCAACAATTTTTTGGCGTAATTTGGCAAAAATCCCATAATAACCTTTCAGCATATTGTAATTCAAGTGTTCTGAGAGAAAACTAGACTTCTGCTCCTCCTCATGTCTCTGTTTTCAGGCTTTAGATAAAATCTAGCTCCGAGACGGCAGATTTTGACCAATCACAGGTCATTTCAGAGAGAGAGAGCGTTCCTATTGGCTGTGCTCCGGTCATGTGACCAGAACTTGGCTTCCTTCAACAGATTTTCAGATTTATAGCTCAGATATGATTTCACAAATCATATTTGCGCCAATATGGTGAACTGCAGCTTTAAAAGGATTCCTGAGTAATCTGTGACTCTGTGTTGTGGTAGAAACTCTGATCAGGAAGCTGCACTGAACTCTGGTAAAAGTTGGACCAGGTTTTAAAATCAATGTTGACTGTTTGATTTGTGATTTAGTAAAGCTGAAAATAAGCAGCATCACATTCGTCATTAGTGTCATTACTGTTTCTGTGACTTAAACTATAAATTCACAACTAACAGTTTATCATTAATAAAACAAAACAGAATCATTTAAAACCTTTATTAACAAACATCCTTAAAGATGCTTTATTACCTTTTTGAGTTCAGGTCGACGGAGACGTTCAGATAATCAATAACAACATAATATCTTCATTATGTTTCCTGTAAATTAGTTGTATTAATTTGTCTATTTTTAATGTCTCAATCCTTTAATACTGAATCACTGCTGTTTACAGCTCCTGTATCATCTTCTTCTTCTCCTCGTCCTTCTTCTTCTTCTTCTTCTTCTTCTCGTCCTCCTTCTTCTTCTTCTCCTTCTTCTCCTTCTTCTTCTACATCTCCTCCTCTTCCTTCTTCTTCTACTTCTCCTCCTCCTCCTCCTCCTTCTTCTTCTTCTTCTTCTTCTATTTGATCATAAACTGGTCGAACAAATCAAACACATTGAAGACATCAGCTTGGATACTTTTCATTATTTTCTGATACGACTCATTGATTGATTTATTGATTAATTAATTGATTGATTGATTGTTTGGGAAAGTGATCTACAGATGAATTCCCTTGACCTCTGACCTCCAGATCAGTGAATGTAAATGGGTTCTATGGGTACCCACGAGTCTCCCCTTTACAGACATGCCCACTTTATGATAATCACATGCAGTTTGGGGCAAGTCATAGTGAAGTCAGCACACTGACACACTGACAGCTGTTGTTGCCTGTTGGGCTGCAGTTTGCCATGTTATGATCTGAGCATATTGTTTTATGCTAAATGCAGAACCTGAGAGGGTTTCTGGACAATATCTGTCATTGTTTTGTGTTGTTAATTGATTTACAATAATAAATATATACATACATTTACATAAAGCAGCATATTTGTCCACTCCCATGTTGGTAAGAGGATTAAATACTTGACTAATCTCCCTTTAAGGTTCATTTAGAACAGATAAAAAAAAAGTTATTAATTTGTGATTAATCACGATTAACTATCATTCAATGAATCCTGATTAAATATTCTAATTGATTGACAGCTCTGGTAATAAAGTAATGTGGAGGAGAGCAGCAGCTCTGTAATCCTCCTGTTGGACTCCGTAGTCCACTTCATTAAGTCGGCCACTTAAAGCCGCTGTAAGACTGAGTAATAATCCAGATCCTGTGGATCCATCTGGTCCCTGTTCAGGTCTGAGACTCTGCTGAGTCATGGAGTCTCTTATTGATGCTGTTTGAGACCTCGGGCTGCATATCTGATCACATATTTATATTGATTTTATTATTTATTTCTTACAGAATTCAGCTGCAGGTTCAGACGCTTAAAATGTTTCACAGATCAGCTGCTTTAACAAAATATAACCTGATAACCACACGTTTACTGCAATATTTAGTTTAGTGTTTTAATGACGAGGACGTCCGCTGATTAATCTGCAGATTTATTTTCTGGATTAATCGATAAATCGTCGGTCTAAAAACGTTTCAGTTTGTTTGACGAGATTCAGTTCAGTGAGAGAAAACTGAGAAAATCATGAAATCTGAGACGTAAAAGAAAAATCATTCAAAGGATAAAATGTTATAGACCTCCTCCTCTGTTTGGTAACCATGGTGACGTGTTAAGTGGAGGCAGAATAATTCTCTGAACACGTTAGTTAACGCTGGCTAACAAGTATTGTTGTCTTGTGTTTTTAACAATGCATCATGAGGTCATCACTAAAAGCGTCTGTAGTTTTCTGTCAGTCGACTGATGGATTAATAGTTTCAGCTCTAATCTGACTCTTTCTTGGAGCTGTATATTTCATATTATTATATATTTTTTTAAATCTTTTATAGAGAAAACAATTGATCAGCATAATACTGATCAGATGAATTGATGTTGAGAAGTGGAGCTGCTGTTTGTGTCTCATGTTCAACAGGTTTAGGGTCTTGAAGAACAGGATTATCATGAACCTCCACAGAGACCCTCTGTTGGGGGGGGGGGGGGATTAATGTCTCCTACATCTGTTTGTATATCAGCTCAGCAGCTCTAAGGATGATAATTATTTATAAATCTCTAGCAGTCTCCCTCTGGTTAAAGGGGATCTGACTGGAGAGCTGTTCACATTATTCACAACCTTATTGATTAGATCACTATGGTAACCCGCGTCCACCAGACTCCATTCACAGAAACACTCATTTAACCTCTCAGAACACGGAGTACACACACAACCACACTTCTTCACTTATTTACAGACTGATCACAGCTAACGTTGACTCAGATAGTTCAGCTGCTGCAACTTCTCTCTGGATAAATAAAGTTCTGTCACTGACATCAGGTCATCCAGAGAGAGCTCTTTACAGCTCTTTACATAAATATTTTTATTATAATAATATTTTTATAGCACATTTCGTAACATAAAATGCAGCTAAAAGTGCTTCACAAGAGAAATAAATTAATGACGCAGGTATTAAAAACAGGGAGCGAAAACAAAGATACAAAATAGGATAATACTATTAATATAAACAAGTTGATAATAGAAGATGTAAAAAATAAATTATAGATATATATATATAATTTTTATATATATTTAATTTATATATATATATATATATATATATATATATATATATATATATATATATATATAATTTATATTTATTTTTATTTTTATTTATTATTAACAGGTGGAGGTTATAGGTCATATATATTATTATTAACAGGTGGAGGTTATAGTTGATATATATTATTATTAACAGGTGGAGGTTATAGCTCATATATATTATTATTAACAGGTGGAGGTTATAGTATATATATATTATTATTAACAGGTGGAGGTTATATTTCATATATATTATTATTAACAGGTGTTAAGATGTTTCTGAGCTCTGTATCAGTGACCTTTAGTTTCCTCTGTGTAGAAACCTGCCGCTGTCAGCAGATCAAAGTTCCTCCTCAGGTGTAGCACTGTGACTTCCTGTGGACACACCTAGAGTGTCCCCCCCCCCCCCCCTCCCCCCCCCCTCGGGGCTGATGACACTGTGGGCGGAGCCTCACCTGTAAACTGCTCTCTGTGTAACCTGAGACTCACCTGTAGAGTGAAACAGACTCTCTGCTTCATCTTAATGATGTCACAGTGAAACAGGAGGAATTTTATCCATTCATCCATGAGATTTAACGTGTTTCTGTTCGTCTTTATACTAAACCTGTTGAACCACTTCTCTCTCTCTCCCTCTCTCTCTATATATCTATATATAGATATATATAGATATATATATAGAGGTTGTGTTGTGTGTAGTGAGCGTCTGCAGGCTGAGGATCTGAATGACTCAGTGATGAATCCTTCATTCATTCACATGAGGATAAACTTCAAACACTCATCAACACTTTAAACAACTTCAGTAACATTCAGAGAGACTTCAGTGTGTGTGTGTGCGTGTGTGTGTGTGTGTGCGCGTGCGTGCGTGTCCTCATTCCCGCCGTGGTCTCCTGCTGAGACGCTCTCCGTGCAGACTTCATGCTGCGCAGCGATTGGTCGGTTGGTGGCGGTGTCCCAGATAACCAGCAGCAGAGAGCTGCTCTGATTGGCTGCTGGTGTTTTGTGTATTTCCCCTCACAGAGGAGTCTCTGTAATAATGAGACATGAGACACAGTTTGTCTCTGCAGCCAACAGTTAGTTTAACCTTTCATTTGACTGATTAATCAGTTCATCATTTGATCTTCAAACGTCTTGTTTTGTCTTTTAAGAAAACACAAATATTCACATGTGAATATTTCTCATGTCAGTCATGTCTACTTATTAATTAACAGACAATTTGTTTTCAGTTGTTTAATCTAAATGACCTTCGTAACACAAACAAGAGTTCAGAGAGCAGCTTTGATTCACATTTCTATTAGAAGTATTTGTAGGTTTAAGCTCGCTGTGAAACAAGCCTCAAAGCTATTTGTATTCACTTTTGTGCATGTTGGAAATGGATTTATTTAAATTCATGCGGCAGGTGATGATTGAAAATGTATAAAAACATAAGTGGATATAATGCAGGAAGGTTCTCAGGCTCTCTGTAGTCAGTTCAGATATTTATCCTCCTGTAGTTCAACTCATTTAAATCTCTTCTGAAAACAGAATCAGATGTAAAGATGCAGCTCATGGAAAAGTAGGTCGATCCAGTTGGTGGAAACTAAAGAGAGCAGCAGATCTCAGATCAGATTCAGCTCTGTGGAGATTCAGAGTCATAAATGAAGTACAGAACTCCTAAATGTAAATCCTGATAGTTGGATGAACTACTACTACTACTACTACTGCTACTGCTACTGCTACTACTACTGCTACTGCTACTACTACTGCTACTACTACTACTACTACTACTGCTACTGCTACTGCTACTGCTACTGCTACTACTACTACTACTACTACTACTACTACTACTGCTACTGCTACTACTACTGCTACTACTACTACTACTACTACTGCTACTGCTACTGCTACTGCTACTACTACTACTACTACTACTACTACTATATTCATTCATAGGTTGGTTATTACATCCAGAATATTTCAGTGAGCGGTCTGTAGCGGTCTGTCAGACTGGTTAAACCTGAACGGTTCATCCAGCCTTCTTTAGGAAGTTGAATGAAATAAAGTTGAGTCCAGCTAATGACTTCTGTTTTAATAAACTTCCTTTATGTTAATGAGCAGCTTCACTTCCTGTCTGACGGTCAGTGATTAGTTGATTTATTTATATTTATATTTATTTCTGTTTTTATATGTTAGAGCTGTGAGTCTGTCTTGTGTTTAATGTGTCTGAATTTACAGCTTCACACAAATGATTCACATGTTTGTTTTTAACCTCACTGATATAATACTTTAATAATTTAATACAATTAAATAAAACAATGAAATAATTGTCAGGTACAAACACTTGAGGAGAAAGCAGTAAAATCAGTGATGTTTCCCTTTAATATGTATTTAATATTTAATATTTATATATATTTAACAGCTTGTTGAGTCAGTTTACAGTCACATTTCTCTATAAAACTGAGATAAAGAGTGAGAATAAAGGGTGAGAATAAAGAGAGAGATAAAGAGAGAGATAAAGAGAGAGAATAAAGAGTGAGAATTAAGTGAGAATAAAGTGAGAGATAAAGAGAGAGAATAAAGAGAGAGATAAAGAGAGAGATAAAGAGAGAAAATTAAGTGAGAATAAAGAGTGAGATAAAGAGAGAGAATAAAGACTGAGAATAAAGTGAGAATAAAGAGAGAGATAAAGAGTGAGAATAAAGAGAGAGATAAAGAGTGAGAATAAAGAGAGAGATAAAGAGTGAGAATAAAGAGAGAATTAAGAGTGAGAATAAATTGAGAATAAAGAGTGAGAATAAAGAGAGATAAAGAGAGTGATTAAGAGTGAGAATAAAGAGAGAGAATAAAGAGAGAGATAAAGAGAGAGAATAAAGAGTGAGAATAAGTGAGAATAAAGAGAGAATAAAGAGTGAGAATTAAGTGAGAATAAAGAGTGAGAATTAAGTGAGAATAAAGAGAGAGAATAAAGAGTGAGATAAAGAGTGAGACCAGGTTGTTTAGATTCAGGGTTTCATGTCATGTGACCTCAGACAGGAAACTGTGTTTTTATTCAAATGACTTTGTGGTTCCTGTGAAGCAGATTTGCATTAAAGCAGCTGCAGATGGTGAAGTGTTTCCTCCTCAGGTGAGCTGAGCTGATGCTCTCAGGTATCTGATGCTTAATAACAACAGGATGTTCATAATGAGCTGCTTCCTCCTGTCACGTTGTCTCTTTGGAAGGAGGGAGTTCCTGTTTGAGGAGCAGATTATTCCTCGTTACCGTGGAGACAGATGTGATCATCATCATGTGTTTCTTACTGTGTTTCAGTACACTCGGGTCTGGATCCCCGACCCGGAGGAGGTGTGGAAGGCTGCAGAGATCATCAGAGATTATAAAGAAGGAGAGTCCATCCTTCACCTCAAACTAGAGGATGAGACGGTATTTAACTGTTTATTTCTTTCAGAGAACCAAACACAGTCTAGACCTGTGTTAGATATATCAGCTCATTATAAGTACTGATGATGTCTTCCCGTCCTCAGCCTCTGGATTACCCTCTGGGTCCGAAGAGTAACCCTCTTCCTTTCCTGCGTAACCCCGACATCCTGGTGGGGGAGAACGACCTCACGGCGCTCAGTTACCTTCACGAACCGGCCGTCCTGCACAACCTCAAGGTCCGGTTCCTGGAGCCCAACCACATCTACACGTACTGCGGTCAGTCGGCGTCCATCGTTTATTACTGTATGATATGTGCAACATTTAAAAATGTTTTTTTTAGAATATTTTCACCACTTTACCTCTCCATCACACAGCCCTTTCTCCCGGGGAACTGAAGCACGTTAACTGGTAGAAATACACACGTTAACTGGTAGAAATACACACGTTAACTGGTAGAAAAACACACGTTAACTGGTAGAAATACACACGTTAACTGGTAGAAAAACACACGTTAACTGGTAGAAATACACACGTTAACTGGTTTAAATACATACGTTAACTGGTAGAAATACACACGTTAACTGGTAGAAATACACACGTTAACTGGTAGAAATACACACGTTGTCTGGTAGAAATACACACGTTAACTGGTAGAAATACACACGTTAACTGGTAGAAATACACACGTTAACTGGTTTAAATACATACGTTAACTGGTAGAAATACACACGTTAACTGGTAGAAATACACACGTTAACTGGTAGAAATACACACGTTGTCTGGTAGAAATACACACGTTAACTGGTAGAAATACACACGTTAACTGGTAGAAATACACACGTTAACTGGTAGAAATACACACGTTAACTGGTGGAAATACACACGTTAACTGGTAGAAATACACACGTTAACTGGTAGAAATACACACGTTAACTGGTTTAAATACACACGTTAACTGGTAGAAATACACACATTAACTGGTAGAAATACACACGTTAACTGGTAGAAATACACACGTTAACTGGTTTAAATACACACGTTAACTGGTAGAAATAAACACGTTGTCTGGTAGAAATACACACATTAACTGGTAGAAATACACACGTTAACTGGTAGAAATACACACGTTAACTGGTAGAAATACACACGTTAACTGGTAGAAATACACACGTTAACTGGTAGAAATACACACGTTAGCTGGTAGAAATACACACGTTAACTGGTAGAAATACACACATTAACTGGTAGAAATACACACGTTAAGTGTTAAAAATACACACGTTATACCAGACTCCATTCATAAAACCAGTAATTTTCCCTCTCAGTACAGAGGAGTTTCTGATCTACCGCTGCATCCATCGGTTAGTTAGTTTGTGTTATTGTGTGACTTTAATGAATCTGAACTAACCCTTTAAACGTCAAACAATAACACAAACTAACTGACTGATGGATGCAGCGATAGATCAGCTACTCTCCTGTTCTGAGAGGGAAAATTACTGTTTTTTATGAATGGAGTCTGGTGGCTTTGGCGAGATAGATGGATATAATCTTCAGTTCCCTGTCAGAAAGGTTCGTCTGACAGCGAGGTGAAGTGGTGAAAATATTCTAAATATAGCGTCCACTCTACTGTAGTTATACACTGACTATGGAGAAGAAGCTCTTACAACCACACTGAGAAACACCTGAACTATCTCTTTAGTGTTGGAGCTTCTCATGAGTCTCAAGAAGCTCTGAGGGAAACGTGTTGCTCTTCTCAGTGTTAATAGAAGATCTTTGATCATATAGATTTAATTTAATATTTTTTTTATATATTTATAAAACTCTGTCTCCTTTTACTGCTTCATTCTGGAGTTTCAGCTAAATAATTCATCAGAAATTCAGCCGTGAGAGTGTTTCTGGTGATGGTAGCAGTTATTACTGGTGTTACTGGTGGCAAAACCAACAGTGTAAAGATCTTTGTGTGTGTGTGTGTGTGTGTGTGTGTGTGTGTGTAGGGATTGTGCTGGTGGCCATCAACCCGTATGAGCAGCTGCAGATCTATGGCGAGGAGGTGATCCGGGCCTACAGCGGTCAGAACATGGGCGACATGGACCCGCATATATTCGCTGTGGCTGAGGAGGCGTACAAGCAGATGGCCAGGTCAGATCACATGATCACTGCATCCATCTGATCAGACTTTAACTGGGTTCAATACACACGTTAACTGGGTTAAATACACACGTTAACTGGGTTAAATACACACGTTAACTGGTTTAAATACACACGTTAACCGGTAGAAATACACACGTTAACTGGTAGAAATACACACGTTAACTGGTAGAAATACACACGTTGTCTGGTAGAAATACACATGTTAACTGGTAGAAATACACACGTTAACTGGTAGAAATACACACGTTAACTGGGTTAAATACACACGTTAACTGGTAGAAATACACACGTTAACTGGGTTAAATACACACGTTAACTGGTAGAAATACACACGTTAACTGGTAGAAATACACACGTTAACTGGTAGAAATACACACGTTAACTGGTAGAAATATTACATATATTACAAAGAAAAAATATTTTGAGAATAAAGTTATAATGACTGAAGAATAAGATTGTAGTATTTATTAAATAATAATAAATAATATAATATATTGATATTGCAGCAGTAACATCAGTGTGTGGGTCCGTCAGCAGCAGCTTTAGATGTATAATAATAAATAATATAATATATTAATATTGCAGCAGTAACATCAGTGTGTGGGTCCGTTAGCAGCAGCTTTAGACGTGTAAACAGCTGATGAAACTCTTCTTCTTCTTCTTCTTCTTGTGTCTGGGTGTTTTGCAGAGACGAGAGGAATCAGTCCATCATCGTGAGCGGAGAATCCGGAGCAGGAAAGACGGTTTCTGCGAAGTACGCCATGCGTTTCTTCGCCACGGTGGGCGGCTCAGCTAACGACACTAACGTGGAGGAGAAAGTGCTCGCATCCAGCCCCATCATGGAGGTCAGCGGAGGTCACTCCTCTTCCTTCAGCACACGCTAACGCCAGCAGCTGGTTAGCTTAGCTTAGCATAGAGACTGGAAACAGAGGGAAACAGCTAGCCTGGCTCCACCTACAGCTCTCTGATTAACCCGTTACATGTTGTTAGAAATGCATCATCCTGCAGCACTCTGTTAACGTCCGGTGTTACGTTACGCTGACGACACCGTCCTCTCTCTTCAGGCTATCGGAAACGCTAAAACCACTCGGAACGACAACAGCAGTCGCTTTGGAAAGTACATTCAGATCGGCTTCAGCCGCCATTACCACATCATCGGAGCCAACATGAGGACGTACCTGCTGGAGAAGTCTCGGGTGGTGTTCCAGGTGGGGGATTCATTTAATCAGACTTTAATCAGACTTTAATCAAACTTTAATCAGACTTTAATCAGACTTATATCAGACTTATATCAGACTTATATCAGACTTATATCAGACTTATATCAGACTTTAATCAGATTTATATCAGACTTATATCAGACTTTAATCAGACTTTAATCAGACTTTAATCAGACTTTAATCAGACTTATATCAGACTTATATCAGACTTTAATCAGACTTATATCAGACTTATATCAGACTTATATCAGACTTATATCAGACTTATATCAGACTTTAATCAGACTTTAATCAGACTTATATCAGACTTATATCAGACTTATATCAGACTTATATCAGACTTTAATCAGATTTATATCAGACTTATATCAGACTTTAATCAGACTTTAATCAGACTTTAATCAGACTTTAATCAGACTTATATCAGACTTATATCAGACTTTAATCAGACTTTAATCAGACTTATATCAGACTTATATCAGACTTTAATCAGATTTTAATCAGACTTATATCAGACTTTAATCAGACTTTAATCAGATTTATATCAGACTTATATCAGACTTTAATCAGATTTTAATCAGACTTATATCAGATTTATATCAGACTTTAATCAGACTTTAATCAGATTTATATCAGACTTATATCAGACTTTAATCAGACTTTAATCAGATTTATATCAGACTTATATCAGACTTTAATCAGACTTTAATCAGACTTTAATCAGACTTTAATCAGATTTATATCAGACTTATATCAGACTTATATCAGACTTATATCAGACTTATATCAGACTTTAATCAGACTTTAATCAGACTTTAATCAGATTTATATCAGACTTATATCAGACTTATATCAGACTTTAATCAGATTTATATCAGACTTATATCAGACTTTAATCAGACTTTAATCAGACTTTAATCAGACTTTAATCAGACTTTAATCAGACTTATATCAGACTTATATCAGACTTATATCAGACTTATATCAGACTTATATCAGACTTTAATCAGATTTATATCAGACTTATATCAGACTTTAATCAGACTTTAATCAGACTTTAATCAGATTTATATCAGACTGTTTCACTGTGTGACTGATTTCTGTGTTTAAACGTCTCTCAGGCTGAAGATGAGAGAAACTATCACATCTTCTACCAGCTGTGTGCTTCTTCCAGTCTACCAGAGTTCAAAGACCTCGGCCTCAGTGAGTACTACTACAGTTACTGCTCTATGTACTACTACAGTTACTGCTCTATGTACTACTACAGTTACTGCTCTATGTACTACTACAGTTACTGCTCTATGTACTACTACAGTTACTGCTCTATGTACTAGTACACGTACTGCTCTATAGTAGAGGTAGAGATACTCCGACAGTAACAGGAGATCTGAGTTTGGGACATTTAAATGAGATAAACAACTTTTGTTGTAAATGTAGTAGTTTTTTCTGACATTTTTCAGACTTTTCTCCGGCTTTTTCTGACATTTTTCGGTCATTTTTAAGAATTTTTTTCGTGTTTTCTCATCAAAGTGTCTGAAATCCACCTGTTGTCTTTATCTTTTGATGCGTTCTTGTCGCTCAGCCAGCGCCGAAGATTTCACCTTCACGTCTCTGGGAGAGAACATCTTCATCGAGGGCGTGAACGACGCTGACGACTTTAAGAAGACCAGAAAGGCCTTCACGCTGCTGGGTGAGGACCGGTCCACTCAGCGCTCAGTACACCAGAACCGCTGCAGAGCTCTGAGGCTACGCTCAGGTTAAACACCGGGTCCAGACCTCTCCGGTCCGGGTCCAGAACCGCTGCAGAGCTCTGAGGATACGCTCAGGTTAAACACCGGGTCCAGACCTCTCCGGTCCGGGTCCAGAACCGCTGCAGAGCTCTGAGGCTACGCTCAGGTTAAACACCGGGTCCAGGTGGACTCTGGTGGTTCCTTTGTGCTCTGAAATCAAACCGACTTTTATGATAAGAGGTGTTTTTAAGAATAAAATACAAATACATAATAGCACATCATACATAAAATCACTTATTTACTTAGATTTACTTAGAATATCACTTAGACCCGGGTCAGACCTGGTCCCAGGTGGACCCATAAAGACCTCCTGCTGTGAACATCTGAATGTTTAATTAGTCCTCAACGTGTCCAACGTGTCTTGGTGGTCTTCAGGGATAAAGGACAGCAGTCAGAGCAGCATCTTTAAAGTCGTCGCCTCCATCCTCCACCTGGGAAACATCGAGATCTGCCCGGAGCGAGACGGAGAGTCCTGCCACGTCTCGGTACGTCGCCGTGGTTACGGCTCACAGCTCAGCAGGTCAGAGTGATGTCCTCCTCTAACAGGTGAAGGTGTGTTGTGTGTCTCAGGGAGACGACCTCCACCTGCAGCACTTCTGCAGGCTGGTCGGCGTGGAGCTGCAGCAGATGCAGCACTGGCTCTGCCACAGGAAGCTGGTCACGGCGTCCGAGACGTACGTGAAGAACATGTCCAGTAAGCAGGCGGAGAACGCCCGCGACGCGCTCGCCAAACACATCTACGCTCGCATGTTCGACTGGATCGTGGAGCACATTAACAAGGCCCTGCACACCTCCTCCAAACAGCACTCCTTCATCGGAGTGCTGGACATCTACGGGTGAGACGGACGGAGACTTTTATTAATGTGCACCGCAAATATATATTACTTTATTTTAGAGCTGTTAGATTTTAACTGCTGCACTATTTTCTCTCTTAGATGCTAAGATTTTTTTACTTGTGTGATTTTCTTTTAAAGCTGCCATATTGTGAAAAGTGAGATTTTCATGTATTTTATGTTATAAAGCAGGTTTAAGAGATATATAAATACTGTTAAAGTATCAAAACACTCAATCCACGGAGAAATACGCACAGCCCGTATTCAGAAACTGAGCGTTTGAAACAAGCCGTCAGGATTTCTGTCCATGTGTGATGTCACAAATCTACAATATTTAGACCATTTCACAGTATTAAACGTAAACATTCTAAATGTGTCCCAGTTTATTTCCTGTTGCAGTGCATGTGAATGACATCAGCTGACAGGAAGTAAACACGGACCCAAGCTGTTTCCTAGCAACGCAATTCCGTTGCCATTCGGTTGAAATGCGCTAAAACGGAGTGTTTCAGACAGAGCGTGAATACAGGTATATTCAGGCAGACAGTATGAGGAAAATAATGTGTTTTTTGAACAATAAAGCATGTAAACATGTTCTAGCAGAAACCCAAAATACAAACATGAACCTGAAAATGAGCACGATATGGGACCTTTAAAACATATTTAAGAAGAATTGTTGGAGGAACCTGAGATCTAAAACTTCTTCTCTGAAACTGTTGACAATAAGAATCAACATGAGAAGTTCTTCTTCTTCTTCTTCTGTCTGATTGTCTGCAGCTTCGAGACGTTCGATATCAACAGTTTTGAGCAGTTCTGCATCAACTACGCCAACGAGAAACTCCAGCAGCAGTTCAACTCTGTGAGTCTCCTGTTCTCTGGTTAACCACCTGAACCTGAACCTGAACCTGAACCTGAACCTGAACCTGAACCTGAACCTGAACCTGAACCTGAACCTGAACCTGAACCTGTGTTTGTGTCCTCAGCATGTGTTTAAGCTGGAGCAGGAGGAGTACATGAAGGAGCAGATTCCCTGGACTCTGATAGACTTCTACGATAACCAGCCGTGCATCGACCTGATCGAGGCTCGACTCGGCATCCTGGACCTGCTGAACGAAGAGTGTAAAGTCAGTACGCTCCTGGTCTCGTCCCCCCTGAAGCTCGCTGAACATTATCTCTTCCATAGAGAACCTTACAGCTGCTGAACATCTGCATGTTGCCGTTAGCTGGTGAACTTCCTGTTTCCAGATGAAACTCTGCTGGATGTTTGTCTCATTTAAATCTCAGACTGATGATTTATTCATCCTCTCTGGTTCCCAGCACTCTCTGATGTTACTGATGAAGATGATGATGATGATGATGATGTGCAGCAGCATTAGAGGGATGGATCTGTTATTATTATATAATCCACTTCCTGTGTCAGGTGCCGAAGGGGACGGACCAGA
>CAKAOJ020000221.1:0-155000 GCA_916701645.2 Sebastolobus alascanus | reverse complement strand
TCCGCAAGTCTGCCATCACTCTGCAGAGATACGGCCGAGGATACCTGGCCCGAAGGTCAGTCTCTAACAACACCTCAATCACACCCACACCTGTCTCCTCCTTCTAACTGAACCCACAGGGTTTCCATAGCAACGCTTTCTCCACTATCAGGTATCTCCAACTTTATCTGCACGGACCTCATCTTGGTTTATGACCGTCTCCATCTTGCGATACATTTTATTGCGATTATGGACGATCATGCGATTAATCCCGATTAATCTGTACTTCTGTACTTTATATACTTTTGGTTGTTAAATCTGTAAAAAAAAAAAAAAAAAGATCTTATTCGATAAACGAATCATGTTTCGTTTGTAAAATTTTAATTTGAAAAGTTATTAAATAAATGTAGTGCAGTAAAGAGTAGGATATTTCCCTCTGGGATGTAGTGGAGGAGGAGTAGGAAGTAGCAGAACATGAGTAAATGTACTTAGTTACTTTAAAGCAGTAGTAACTAAGTCTTTATTTCTTTATTTATAAGAGTTCTAAGTAAGGGATAATGTACAGCTAGCGGGTCATTGTAGTGAAAGAATCCCCTTCAGGGCGATGCTGCATCGCCCTGAAGGGGATTCTTTTACTACAATGACCCGCTAGCTGTACATTATCCCGCTTATTACACGGCTACTTACTGAAGAAATCAATATTTTGACGCAAAAACGGTCCGCCAGAGTCCGACATCAGAGCTGCGCCCATAGCAACGGTCTGTTATACATAGCAACGGTCTGTTATACATAGCAACGGTCTGTTATACATAGCAACGGTCTGTTATACATAGCAACGGTCTGTTATACGTAGCAACGGTCTGTTATACGTAGCAACGGTCTGTTCTACATAGCAACGGTCTGTTATACATAGCAACGGTCTGTTATACGTAGCAACGGTCTGTTCTACATAGCAACGGTCTGTTATACACAGCAACGGTCTGTTATACGTAGCAACGGTCTGTTATACGTAGCAACGGTCTGTTATACATAGCAACGGTCTGTTATACGTAGCAACGGTCTGTTATACATAGCAACGGTCTGTTCTACATAGCAACGGTCTGTTATACATAGCAACGGTCTGTTATACGTAGCAACGGTCTGTTCTACATAGCAACGGTCTGTTATACATAGCAACGGTCTGTTATACGTAGCAACGGTCTGTTCTACATAGCAACGGCCTGTTATACATAGCAACGGTCTGTTCTACATAGCAACGGTCTGTTATACATAGCAACGGTCTGCTATACAGAAATAACAGACCGCAGAACGCCGTGATTGACCAATCAGAATCGAGTATTCAACACAGCCGTGTAATAACTCCACATAGTGAACTTCTGTGTCTCTGACTGATGTCTTCAGTTGATGTTAATGACGTCGTCTCCTCCCTCTGATGATGCTTTTATTTGTTCAGATACGCTGACTTGCTGCGTCAGACTCGAGCTGCTCTCGTCTGTCAGAAACAGTACCGCATGGTGAGAGATCGACAGGCCTATCTGATGGTGAGACAGGCTGTGGTCACCATCCAGGCCTACACCAGAGGGATGTACACACGCCGGATCTACTGGGAGGTAAACAAGCCTGCTTTCTACTTCCTGTCCAGCTGACTGTCCGTGAGGAACAGACTCTGTTGCTGTGTTCACGTCAGCAGTGAATTGGAGGCCGAGTGTTTCTGATTTAAGGTGGAATGTGTGTGACTGTCTGTCTGATTTCCCCCCCCCCACAGTTCCTCCTGCACCACAAGGCCATGATCATCCAGAAGTACGTCCGCCGCTGGCTGCAGAGGAGGAAGTTCAGACGAGCGCGCGACGCCGCCGTCACCATCCAGTGTGCGTTCAGACGCGTGCGAGCGAAGCGACAGCTGCAACATCTGAAGATCGAAGCTCGTTCTGCTGAACATCTGAAGAAGCTCAACACCGGCATGGAGAACAAGATCGTACAGCTGCAGAGGAAGATGGACGACCAGGTACGCTGAAAACTATACTACATCATCATCATCATCATCGTCATCATCGTCATCATCATCATGATAATAATAATAGTAATAGTTATGATGATAATAATAATAATAATAATGATAATGACGATAATTATAATGGTAATAATAATAATCTTCTTGTTATTATTATTATTATTATTATTATTAATAATAATAATAATAATAATAATAATAATAATAATAATAATAATAGTAGTAATAATGATAATAATAAAATAAATAATAATAATAGTAATAATAACGATAATAATAATAATGATGGTTATATTAATAATATTCTTCTTTTTCTTGTTATTTCTAATAATAATAATAATAATAATGATGATAACGATAATGATAATAATAATAGTAGTAATAATAACCATAATTAATAATAATCTTAATAATGGTAATAATAATAATAATAATAATAATAACAATAATAATAATAATAATAATGATAATAATAATAATAATAGTAGTAATAATAACCATAATTAATAATAATCTTAATAATAATAATAATAATAATAACGATAATAATAATAATAATAATAATAATAATAATGATAATGTTGTCCCTGCTGGACTCTCCTGGTGACCTGGTTGTCTTCCTGTCTATAATAATAATAATAATAATAATAATAATAATAATAATAATAATAATAATGTTGTCCCTGCTGGTCTCTCCTGGTGACCTGGTTGTCTTCCTGTCTATAATAATAATAATAATAATAATAATAATAATAATAATAATAATAATGATAATGTTGTCCCTGCTGGTCTCTCCTGGTGACCTGGTTTTCTGTCCGTCCCCCTTCAGTCCAAAGGTCTGAGGACTCAGAACGAGCAGCTGCTGCATGTGAACACCGGTCTGGGGTCGGAGGTCAACAAGCTGCAGAAGCAGCTGGAGCTGGTCCGGAGTCAGCAGGGAGGAGGAGGACAGCTGTCCTCTCTGCAGGAGGAGCTGGGGACGCTCAGAGACCAGCTGCAGGAGGCGTCCGTCCACCGGAAGAGGCTGGAGGAGGAGCACGGCAACGAGAAGATGGGGCTCAGACAGGTGAGAGGACAGGGGGGAGGGGGGAGGGGAGGAGAGGGGGGAGGAGAGAGGAGGAGAGAGGAGGAGAGAGGAGGAGGAGAGAGGAGGAGCACGGCAACGAGAAGATGGGGCTCAGACAGGTGAGAGGACAGGGGGGAGGACGGGGGGGAGGACAGGGGGGAGGAGAGAGGAGGAGAGAGGAGAGGAGAGGAGGAGAGAGGAGGAGAGAGGAGGAGAAAGGAGGAGAGAGAGGAGAGAGGAGGAGAGAGGAGGAGAGGAGAGAGGAGGAGAGAGGAGGAGCACGGCAACGAGAAGATGGGGCTCAGACAGGTGAGAGGACAGGGGGGAGGACGGGGGGGAGGACAGGGGGGAGGAGAGAGGAGGAGAGAGGAGAGGAGAGGAGGAGAGAGGAGGAGAGAGGAGGAGAAAGGAGGAGAGAGAGGAGAGAGGAGGAGAGAGGAGGAGAGGAGAGAGGAGGAGAGAGGAGGAGCACGGCAACGAGAAGATGGGGCTCAGACAGGTGAGAGGGGGGAGGGGGGAGGACAGGTGAGAGGACAGGTGAGAGGGGGGAGGGGGGAGGACAGGTGAGAGGACAGGTGAGAGGACAGGTGAGAGGACAGGGGGGAGGACAGGGGGGAGGAGGAGAGAGGAGGAGAGAGGAGGAGAGAGGAGGAGCACGGCAACGAGAAGATGGGGCTCAGACAGGTGAGAGGAAAGGGGGGAGGACGGGGGGGAGGACAGGTGAGAGGACAGGGGGGAGGGGGGAGGAGGAGAGAGGAGGAGAGAGGAGAGAGGAGAGAGGAGAGAGGAGGAGAGAGGAGAGAGGAGGAGAGAGGAGGAGAGGACAGACGAGAGGAGAGAGGAGAGAGGAGGAGAGAGGAGGTGAGAGGAGGAGAGAGGAGGTGAGAGGAGGAGAGATGAGGTGAGAGGAGGAGAGAGGAGGAGAGAGGAGGTGAGAGGAGGTGAGAGGAGGAGAGAGGAGGAGAGGACAGAGGAGAGGATAGAGGAGAGGACAGAGGAGAGGACAGAGGAGAGGTGAGGGAGGACAGAGGAGAGAATAGAGAGGACAGAATATATGTGTGAGGGTGTTAGAGGAGTGTGATGATAACTCATTTGAGGACTCTAAACTAAATGTCCATCAGAGATGTGAGAACGCTCTTCTTCTTCGTTGGTATCGTTGGTTATCTGTCTCTCTGTGTAACGCTGCTGTCAGACAGACAGATGAGAGTAACTGATGGTGTTTCCTCAGAGGGTGGAGGAGCTGGAGAAGGAGAACGCTCTGCTGAAGAGTGACAAAGAAGAGATGAACCAGAAGATCCTTCAGCTCTCAAAGAGCACCGGAGGTGAGACCTGAAAAATCCAGCTGTTTAACCCTCACATCTGAATAATCCAGCTGTTTAACCCTCTCACATCTGAATAATCCAGCTGTTTAACCCTCTCACCTGAACACATCCAGCTGTTTAACCCTCTCACCTGAACACATCCAGCTGTTTAACCCTCTCACCTGAACACATCCAGCTGTTTAACCCTCTCACCTGAACACATCCAGCTGTTTAACCCTCACACCTGAACACATCCAGCTGTTTAACCCTCTCACCTGAACACATCCAGCTGTTTAACCATCTCACCTGAATAATCCAGCTGTTTAACCCTCTCACCTGAACACATCCAGCTGTTTAACCCTCTCACCTGAACACATCCAGCTGTTTAACCCTCTCACCTGAACACATCCAGCTGTTTAACCCTCACATCTGAACACATCCAGCTGTTTAACCCTCTCACCTGAACACATCCAGCTGTTTAACCCTCTCACCTGAACACATCCAGCTGTTTAACCCTCTCACCTGAACACATCCAGCTGTTTAACCCTCACATCTGAACACATCCAGCTGTTTAACCCTCACATCTGAATAATCCAGCTGTTTAACCCTCTCACCTGAACACATCCAGCTGTTTAACCCTCACATCTGAACACATCCAGCTGTTTAACCCTCTCACCTGAATAATCCAGCTGTTTAACCCTCTCACCTGAATAATCCAGCTGTTTAACCCTCTCACCTGAACACATCCAGCTGTTTAACCCTCTCACCTGAACACATCCAGCTGTTTAACCCTCTCACCTGAATAATCCAGCTGTTTAACCCTCTCACCTGAACACATCCAGCTGTTTAACCCTCTCACCTGAACACATCCAGCTGTTTAACCCTCTCACCTGAACACATCCAGCTGTTTAACCCTCTCACCTGAACACATCCAGCTGTTTAACCCTCACACCTGAATAATCCAGCTGTTTAACCCTCTCACCTGAACACATCCAGCTGTTTAACCCTCTCACCTGAACACATCCAGCTGTTTAACCCTCTCACCTGAACACATCCAGCTGTTTAACCCTCTCACCTGAATAATCCAGCTGTTTAACCCTCTCACCTGAACACATCCAGCTGTTTAACCCTCTCACCTGAACACATCCAGCTGTTTAACCCTCACATCTGTCTGTGTTTGAGCTCATTTTGTAACAAAGAAAAAGTCTTAAATCTTAAGTAAAGAGTTAGGAGTAGTTTCTGTTACCTGGTTTCTAGAGGTGATTATAAGATGGATGTGATGTTTCAGAGGACGACAGCAAGGCGTCTCTGAGGGAAACGTCTCTGCAGAAGGAGCTGGATGAGGAGAGGCAGCGGTACCAGAACCTGCTCAAAGAGTTCTCCAGACTGGAGCAGAGATACGACAACCTGAAGGAGGAGGTGTCTCTGACCAAGGTGGGGACACGAGTCATTTCATTCAAATAAACATTTATTCAGTTTTTATCTCTGTTAGAAGACTATAGTTTTATTAGTGAAGGACAGAAGAAGAACATCAAGATAACAGCTGATTAATACATTTAATATTTAATAATTATTAACCGTCTTCCTCCCGTCATCATCCTCCAGTTCCAACCCGGCCACAAGAGGAACCCGTCCAATCAGAGCAGCCTGGAGTCGGACTCTAACTACCCGTCCATCTCCACCTCAGAGGTGGGAGACACCGAGGACTCCATCCAGCTGGTGGAGGTGAGTCTGAGAGGAGGGATGGAGCCGGGTTTAAAGCTGGGTTTAACTGGATGGAGCTGGGTTTAACTGGGTGGAGCTGGGTTTAACTGGATGGAGCTGGTTTTAAAGCTGGGTTTAACTGGGTGGAGCTGGTTTTAAAGCTGGTTTTAACTGGTCCTCGTCCCCGGTGCAGGACATGGGAGTGGAGAAGGCTGCGATGGACATCAGTCTGTTCGTGAAGCTGCAGAAGAGAGTCCGAGAGCTGGAGCAGGAGAGGAAGAGACTGCAGGTCAACATGGAGAAGATGGAGGAGCTCGCCAAGCGCAGGGTGACGTCTGCTTTCTTCATTTATACTCAGAACAGAATCATCTCTGATTATTACACTGAGTTAATGAGACTCTAATGTTTGTGTTGGCTTCATTAAAGGACTCCAAGAGTTTCACCTCTGAGCAGGAGAACGCTGATCTGGCCTACAACACCCTCAAGGTACAAAACCACATCATCTCCTCACATCACCTCCTCACTTCACCTCCTCACTTCACCTCCTCACTTCATCTCCTCACATCATCTCCTCACTTCATCTCCTCACTTCATCTCCTCACTTCACCTCCTCACTTCATCTCCTCACATCACCTCCTCACTTCACCTCCTCACTTCATCTCCTCACTTCATCTCCTCACTTCATCTCCTCACTTCATCTCCTCACTTCACCTCCTCACTTCACCTCCTCACTTCATCTCCTCACTTCATCTCCTCACTTCACCTCCTCACTTCATCTCCTCACATCACCTCCTCACATCACCTCCTCACTTCACCTCCTCACTTCATCTCCTCACTTCACCTCCTCACTTCATCTCCTCACATCACCTCCTCACATCACCTCCTCACTTCATCTCCTCACTTCATCTCCTCACTTCATCTCCTCACTTCACCTCCTCACTTCACCTCCTCACTTCATCTCCTCACTTCATCTCCTCACTTCATCTCCTCACTTCACCTCCTCACTTCATCTCCTCACTTCATCTCCTCACTTCATCTCCTCACATCACCTCCTAACATTATCTCCTCACTTTATCTCCTCACATCACCTCCTCACTTCATCTCCTCACTTCATCTCCTCACTTCATCTCCTCATATCATCTCCTCACATCACCTCCTCACTTCATCTCCTCACTTCATCTCCTCACTTCATCTCCTCACATCACCTCCTAACATCATCTCCTCACTTCATCTCCTCACTTCATCTCCTCACTTCATCTCCTCACATCACCTCCTAACATTATCTCCTCACTTTATCTCCTCACATCACCTCCTCACTTCATCTCCTCATATCATCTCCTCACATCACCTCCTCACTTCATCTCCTCACTTCATCTCCTCACTTCACCTCCTCACTTCATCTCCTCACATCACCTCCTAACATCATCTCCTCACTTTATCTCCTCACATCACCTCCTCACATCACCTCCTCACTTCACCTCCTCACTTCATCTCCTCACTTCATCTCCTCACTTCATCTCCTCACATCACCTCCTAACATCCTCTCCTCACTTTATCTCCTCACATCATCTCCTCATATCTATGGAGGACGGGCGAGCCACAATAAATAAATAAATTACTCGATAAATAAATGACTTGAAAAATAAATAAATATGCCATTAAATGTAGCAAAAATAATATTACAAATAAATGTAGCCATTAATTAATTGATAAAATGTGACATTAATTGATATTACTGTTTTAATTTGCTTTTTATTTATTTATTTTTATGGAAAAGAAATATAGTAATAAATACATAAATTTAAAAATTCCTAAAAATAAATACAGAAATATGGCCAAAATCTTCTATCATGATATAGGTCATTTAATATTTCGATATATATCACGATATAGCATGTTTCTATGGAGGACAGAACCTGCCAAAATCTAAATTAAATCAATCAATAAATAAATGATTCGATAAATAAATAAATATGTCATTAAATGCAGGAAAAGTAATATTAAAATTAAATGTAGCCATTGATTAATTTATAAAATGTGACATGAATTGATATTTTTTTCTTTTTCTTTTTTTTCTTTACTTATTTATCTTCGTATTAATTCCCTTATTTATTTACTTTTCTGTTTAATTTTCCCTTTTATTTAAGTATGTTTTTATTTTTATTAATTAAAAAAATATATATTTTTGCATTTACTGTTATATATGTATTTATTATTGTATTTATTTTTATTTTACATAAAAACTAAGTGCAGGGTTAAGGTGAATGCAGTAATAAATACATACATTTAAAATTTCATAAAAATAAATACATAAATAAATAAAAGGGAAAATTAAGGGAATTAATACAGAGGTAAATAAGGAAATATCAATTTAACATTTTATTTATTCACATTCTTTCGATTAATTAATAACTACATTTATTTTTAATATTATTTATTTATTAATCAAGTCATGTATTTATTCATTTATTTTAGATTTTGTCAGGTTCCGTCCTCCACACACATCCTCCCTTTATCTGTATACTCTAAATATGTGTTGTGTCGTGGTGCAGAGAGAGGAGCTGGAATCAGAGAACAAGAAGCTGAAGAACGACCTGAACGAGCTGAGGAAGGCCGTCGCTGAGCGAGCGTCTCAGAACAACTCGTCCAATGAGCTGCAGGACGGCTACAACCTGCTGCTGAGTCAGCTCAGATCAGCCAATGAGGAGCTGGACGCTCGCAAGGAGGAAGTCCTTATTCTGAGGACGCAGATCGTCAGCGATGCCCAGCTGCGGGAGAAGAACGATCATATAGTGAGTGAAGCAGAACGCTGGGTCACATTTAGAAAGAAAACACAGACTTATTCATCATTAACGTCGCCGTTACCGTCGGTGAACTTCTCTTCATGTTGGAGTCAAATAATATTTCATGTTTCCTCTGTTTCAGAAGGAAATTAATGAAGTTCCTGAACTGAACAACAGCAAAGAGCCGGTGGACAAAGAGGAAGCTCTGGAAGCGTATCACGGACTGAGTGAGTCCAAAAAGTAAGTGTTTATTTATATATAAGTACTTCTAACAGAGTATATACAGTACTCTTCCTTCCTCCACCACTGTGTGGCACTGATGTACTACAGGAGTACTAACCTCTGATGTACTACAGGAGTACTAACCTCTGATGTACTACAGGAGTACTAACCTCTGATGTACTACAGCAGCTGGAGTACTAACCTCTGATGTACTACTGCAGCTGGAGTACTAACCTCTGATGTACTACTGCAGCTGGAGTACTAACCTCTGATGTACTACAGTACTTTGTGTTTTTGTGTTGACTAACTCTTCAGTGTCTGTCTGCATCAGTTTTCCTCACAATCTGCTTCTGCTTTGTTTCCTCTGTCTCCGTCTCTCTGTCTGTCTCTCTGTCTCTGTCTCTGTCTCTGTCTCCGTCTCCGTCTCTCTGTCTGTCTCTCTCTCTCTCTCTCTCTCTCTCTCTCTCTCTCTCTCTGTCTCCGTCTCTCTCTCTCTGTCTCGTTGTCCTGCTGGACTCCAGCAGCCGGCAGGATTGGTGTTATCTGAATGAAGATGGAGAGCTCGGTCTGGCCTACCAAGGCCTCAAACAAGTGGCCAGGTCTCTGTTTGATCACTTCTTCTTCTTCTTCTTCTTCTTCTTCTTCTTCTTCTTCTTCTTCTTCTTCTTCTGCTTTCTTTCACTTTCTCTTGTTGTTCTAACTGCAATAACAGCTCACTTCTGTGTGTTGTGTCGTGCTGCTCACTGAACCGGGGCTTTCCTCTCAGAGAAATCATACTGCTGTTCTCCCAGTGTGTCGAATACTCTGGAAACTCTACATCACAGTTTTACAGTTCTCTGAAATTCAGCTTGTTCTTCTCTTTTGTCTGTGTTGTAAAGTCAACAAGTCAATATATCTATATATATATATATAATATATATATCTGATATCCAGAATATCTTTATTAATACAGTACAGCAGAAAGTCAAAAGTCCTTCAGTAGTTCTTATTGATTAATAATCACTAGCTGCTATACGTAGCAACGGTCTGTTATACATAGCAACGGTCTGTTATACGTAGCAACGGTCTGTTATACGTAGCAACGGTCTGTTATACGTAGCAACGGTCTGTTATACGTAGCAACGGTCTGCTATACGTAGCAACGGTCTGTTATACGTAGCAACGGTCTGTTATACGTAGCAACGGTCTGTTATACGTAGCAACGGTCTGTTATACGTAGCAACGGTCTGTTATACGTAGCAACGGTCTGCTATACGTAGCAACGGTCTGTTATACGTAGCAACGGTCTGTTATACGTAGCAACGGTCTGCTATACGTAGCAACGGTCTGTTATACGTAGCAACGGTAATGACGGTGTCCTCCTGGTCCTCTCAGGCTGCTGGAGGCTCAGCTACAGACTCAGTCCAGGCAGCACAACGACGAGCTGGAAGCTCTTCACACTCAGATCGAGCTGCTGAGAGACGACATCGAGAAGAAGCAGGAGATCCTCAACTACACAGCGTCGCTGTCTCCGGAGGCGCTGGTGGAGTACAGCGTCCAGCAGGAGATCACACGACTCACCAACGACAACCTGGTGAGGAGGAGGAGGAGGAGGAGGAAGAGGAGGGGGAGGAGGAGGAGGAGGAGGAGGAAGAGGAGGAGGAGGAGGAGGAGGAGGAGGGGGAGGAGGAGGAGGAGGGGGAGGAGGGGGAGGAGAGAGGAGGGGGAGGAGGAGGAGGAGGAGGAGGAAGAGGAGGAGGAGGAGGAGGAGGAGGAGGAGAAGGAGAAGGAGGAGGAGGAGGAGGAGGAGGAGGAGGAGAAGGAGAAGGAGGAGGAGGAGGAGGAGGAGGAAGAGGAGGGGGAGGAGGAGGAGGAGGAGGAGGAAGAGGAGGAGGAGGAGGAGGAGGAGGAGGAGGAGGAGGAGGAAGAGGAGGGGGAGGAGGAGGAGGAGGAGGAGGAGGAGGAGGAGGAGGAGGAGGAGGAGGAGGAGGAGGAGGAGGAGAAGGAGAAGGAGGAGGAGGAGGAGGAGGAGGAGGAGGAGAAGGAGAAGGAGGAGGAGGAGGAGGAGGAAGAGGAGGAGGAGGGAGGAAGAGGAGGAGGAAGAGGAAGAGGAGGATGATTCAGGGTTCATCTTCATCATGGTGTCTGTCTGTCTGTCTGTGTGTTTGTTCTCAGGACCTCAAGGAGCTGGTGGAGAAACTGGAGAAGAACGAGAGGAAGCTGAAGAAACAGCTCAGGATCTACATGAAGAAAGTCCAGGAGTTAGAAGGTACCAGAAGCTGTTCACACCTGCAGCGTAACATTCACACCTGCAGCATACTCTTCATCAGCTGATCACTGACTGTCCATCTCTCCATCCCTCTCTCTCTGTCTCTCTGTCTCTCTGTCTCTCTCTCTCTCTCTCTCTCTCTCTCTCTGTCTCTCTGTCTCTCTGTCTCTCTCTCTCTCTCTCTCTCTCTCTCTGTCTCTCTGTCTCTCTCTCTCTCTGTCTCTCTGTCTCTCTCTCTCTCTCTGTCTCTCTGCCTCTCTCTCTCTCTGTCTCTCTCTCTCTCTGTCTCTCTGTCTCTCTCCTCTCTGTCTCTCTCTCTCTGTCTCTCTGTCTCTCTCTCTCTCTGTCTCTCTCTCTCTCTGTCTCTCTGTCTCTCTGTCTCTCTGTCTCTCTGTCTCTCTGTCTCTGCAGTGTCTCAGACTGCAGTTCAGAGCAGCAGGTCCAGACCTGAGTTGATTCGTCAGATCACCGTCCAGAGGAAAGAGAAGGACTTTGAGGGGATGCTGGAGTACTACAAGGAGGACGAGGCTCTGCTGCTGAAAACACTGATCTCAGGTCAGCTTACACTCTGATTTACAGACGTCTCCTTATTCATCCATGGACACAGACTCATTGGCGTTTTCAGTCCAAAATGGCGGCAGTTTCATCTCTTTGCTTGTGTGTCTTGGCTGTGTTTCAGACATCAGGCCCAACACCGTGTCGGCTACAGTTCCCTGTCTGCCGGCTTATATCCTCTTCATGTGCATCCGCCACGCCGACTACGTCAACGACGACCAGAAGGTGGAGTCTCTGCTCACCTCCACCATCAACGCCATCAAGAAGGTCCTCAAGGTGACGGTCCTCCACACATCCTGTCTGATTATATAAACCTCTCTTCTCTGTTGGTAACCATGGTGACGTGTTTAGTGGGCGGAGCGTTAAGTGGAGGCAGAATAATTCTCTGAACACGTTAGTTAACGCTGGCTAGCAAGTATTGTTGTCTTGTTTTTTTTTTCGGCAGCGCTGTAAAGATAAACTGAGGGCGTATAAATCTTTGGATGTCTATAGTTAACTATCCTTCAGTAAAGTCAGTCACAAAGAGAGTCGTACAATATGGGAGAAGCGTTTCAGAGACGGAGAGAAAGGGTTGCTAATAGTTTAGCCTTCTGCTAACAGCAGCCAACGGCTCACGGCTGCTGTTAGCAGAAGGCTAAATATGATCAACATTTACTCTCCATCTCTGAAACGTTTCTCTCATATTGTAGCTCTCTAGAGCCTCCAATCACAGTTTGTCATCTCAAATGTTTGTGATATCTGGATTCTGGCACCAACAACACAGCAAGATGACATTTAGATGTGTAGCTTTAGCCCACTGCTAGTGTTAGTTAGCCTCCAGCTAACACCGGGACCTCATCATGACGTCACCACTAAAAGGGTCTATATGGTCTTTTATTAAAACTATATATTTTCATCCCATCTGCAGAAAAACAACGAAGACTTTGAGATGACGTCGTTCTGGTTGGCGAACACCAGCCGGCTGCTTCACTGTCTGAAGCAGTACAGCGGAGACGAGGTGACGCACCAGAAACACAGACCATAATACTCTCTGTTTTAACACCCAGACGTCTCATCTGTTGGATGTTAGTATTGTTTTTAAGAGATGTTGTGTTCTTGTTCAGGTGTTTATGACGCAGAACACGAGCAAACAGAACGAACACTGTCTGAAGAACTTCGATCTGGCCGAGTACCGACAGGTTCTGAGTGACCTTTCCATCCAGATCTACCAGCAGCTCATTAAAGTGGTGGAAGGAATCATCCAGCCCATGATCGGTCAGTTCATACCACATACATCCCATAATCAGTCAGTTCATACCACATACATCCCATAATCAGTCAGTTCATACCACATACATCCCATAATCAGTCAGTTCATACCACATACATCCCATAATCAGTCACTTCATACTACATACATCCCATAATCAGTCAGTTCATACCACATACATCCCATAATCAGTCAGTTCATACCACATACATCCCATAATCAGTCAGTTCATATTACATACATCCCATAATCAGTCAGTTCATACCACATACATCCCATAATCAGTCAGTTCATACTACATACATCCCATAATCAGTCAGTTCATACTACATACATCCCATAATCAGTCAGTTCATACTACATACATCCCATAATCAGTCAGTTCATACTACATACATCCCATAATCAGTCAGTTCATACTACATACATCCCATAATCAGTCAGTTCATACTACACACATCCCATAATCAGTCAGTTCATACTACATACATCCCATAATCAGTCAGTTCATACCACACACATCCCATAATCAGTCAGTTCATATTACATACATCCCATAATCAGTCAGTTCATACCACACACATCCCATAATCAGTCAGTTCATACTACATACATCCCATAATCAGTCAGTTCATACCACATACATCCCATAATCAGTCAGTTCATACCACATACATCCCATAATCAGTCAGTTCATACTACATACATCCCATAATCAGTCAGTTCATACTACATACATCCCATAATCAGTCAGTTCATACTACATACATCCCATAATCAGTCAGTTCATACCACATACATCCCATAATCAGTCAGTTCATACTACATACATCACAGAGAGTCTGTCCATCTATACATTATAAAGTACAGTGTACTCATTATTACAGTATAATGTACTCATTATGTAGTATAGTGTATACATTATATAGTATAGTATAGTATACGCATTATAAAGTACAGTGTACTCATTATTACAGTATAGTGTATACATTATATACTATAGTATAGTATACGCATTATAAAGTACAGTGTACATTATAAAGTACAGTGTACTCATTATATAGTATAGTATGTACATTATATAGTACAGTGTTCTCATTATTACAGTATAATGTACTCATTATATAGTACAGTGTTCACATTACTATAGTATAGTGTGTACATTATAAAGTACAGTGTACTCATTACAGTACAGTGTACTCATTATATAGTATAGTGTGTACATTATATAGTACCTTGTTCTCATTATATAGTATAGTGTGTACATTATATAGTATAGTGTGTACTTATTACTATAGTATAGTGATGTTTACACACTGACCCAGAGTCAGTCGGGGACTTTTCTCAGATGTCGGTGACTGATTTCTGGTTTCTGGTTTCTGAGGCAGCTGTTGTTGTTGTTCTGACTCATTTCATCATCCAGTCATTCGTCATCTGAACCTCTGTTATCTGCTCTGTGTACATCCGTTACCGCGGCAACCGCCCGGCTATCGAAGCCTCGTAGATGTTGAACGTATGTTTTTGGTTAGAGAGACTCTGAGCAGCAGAAAGCTGTAGAGCGTCTGACCGGACTCTCTCTCTCTCTCTCTCTCTCTCTCTCTCTCTCTCTCTCTCTCTCTCTCTCTCTCTCTCTCTCTCTCTCTCTCTCTCTCTCTCTCTCTCTCTCTCTCTCTCTCTCTCTCTCTCTCTCTCTCTCTCTCTCTCTCTCTCTCTCTCTCTCTCTCTCTCTCTCTCTCTCTCTCTCTCTCTCTCTCTCTCTCTCTCTCTCTCTCTCCGCTCGCTGTGTTCAGTGTCGGCCATGTTGGAGAGCGAGAGCATCCCCAGCCTGGCGGGGGTGAAGCCGATGGGCTACAGGAACCGCTCGTCCAGCATGGACACGGAGGGCGGCCCCAGCAGCTACACGCTGGAGGCTCTGATCCGGCAGCTGGGACAGTTCCACCTCACCATGCGGGACCACGGGCTGGACCCGGAGATCACGGGTCAGGTGGTCCGACAGCTCTTCCACTGCATCAACGCCGTCACCCTCAACAACCTGCTGCTGCGCAAAGACGTGTGTTCCTGGAGCACCGGCATGCAGCTCAGGTACTCCGACTGTCTTTATTCAACAGGAGTATTTGTTAATGATTTCTAAACAGATGTTTTAACACCAGAATCGATATATCTGCTTCATCTGAGTCTATGTGGAGGTAGAAGGAAGTTACCGCTTTTATTGTGGTAGTCTGAGTAACGTGACGTCATATCCGTTCCGTATCCGTCAACCAAAACAAACCTCAGAAGGTATAAAACGTTGGAGGGTCGTCGTGGATACGACCTGCACCCTCACATGTTAAATCCAGCGTGGTAAACACTACACATCCAGTAAAGGATGGAAACACTTTGGGTTTCACACATTGCAGGAAAAGCAGAGCTAGACATCACGGCTAAAGCTGCATGCTAACTCTGTCACGGACAGGAAACGTTATCGTATCGCGGTAACGTGCGGTCCAGCCGGCCGTCGCTCTCGTCTCCGTGGTCAAATGGGCCGACGCTACAACTGTAGAGCACCCATATACTGACATTTATGTTAAATGCATTGAAACGGCCCCGATGGAGCTGACCATGGATGGATAAAGAGAAGGAGCTGACGGGAGAGCTAGAGACGGCCTTGGAGAAGTTAGAGGAAGTAGACACGTGGGACTACGTCCGCTTTTCAAAATAAGGTGCTAACAAAGGGAACTGTATATACAAAATACATCTATGGAAATAAGATTGATTGGATTATATTCACCAGAAGTATAAAACATTACATGTCCCTTATAGATTAAAGAGAAAATACCACTAATCTGTGAGGGAAATGTCTTTATTCTTTGATTTTTGGGTTGCTGGATAATAAATGTAATAAATACTTCCTGACAATGATCCTGATATATTTGACTTCAGGACATCTCTGACTACATACATGCTGAAAATCAAACAATCTTACTGGATTCATTTAGAGATTTTACAAAGTAAAAGTCTCTAGAAGTGTCTGATTCATGTTGTTCCCTTCATGGTGTAGAGTTAGAGAAGTTAACAACAATCACTATAAAGGTCAGACGTCCTGCGTTGTCTCTGTGTTCAGGTATAACACCAGTCAGATGGAGGAGTGGCTGAGAGGAAACAACCTGTATCAGAGTAAAGCTGCAGCCACTCTGGAGCCGATCATCCAGGCCGCGCAGCTGCTGCAGGTCAAGAAGAAGACGACTCAGGACGCCGAGGCCATCTGCTCGCTCTGCACGTCCCTCAGCACGCAGCAGGTCCGATCACACCTTCCGATCACACCTGACCGATCACACCTGACCGATCACAAACATTAGAGCGTATTGATCACCGTTGTGATGTGTGTTTCAGATCGTGAAGATCCTGAACCTCTACACTCCTCTGAACGAGTTTGAAGAACGAGTCACCGTGTCCTTCATCAGGAACATCCAGGTGAGTCTTCACTGTTCCTCAGTTATTCATATAACATCGGCTGGACTCCACCGGGGGGGGGGACACTTTAACTGTGTCACATTTAAACTGGACTGACTTCGTTCAGACCATGTTCGTCCTGTCCTCACCTTCGTCCTGTCCTCACCTACGTCCTGTCCTCACCTTCGTCCTGTCCTCACCTACGTCCTGTCCTCACCTTCGTCCTGTTCTCACCTACGTCCTGTCCTCACCTTCGTCCTGTCCTCACCTACGTCCTGTCCTCACCTTCGTCCTGTCCTCACCTACGTCCTGTCCTCACCTTCGTCCTGTCCTCACCTACGTCCTGTCCTCACCTACGTCCTGTTGTCTGTTATGTAACCTCGATGTCTTCCTGTGTGTCCAGAATCGTCCTCAGCAGAAAAACGATGCTCCTCAGCTTCTGATGGACACCAAGCACATGTTCCCCGTCCTCTTCCCGTACACGCCGTCCGCCCTCAGCCTGGAGACGCTGCACATCCCCGCCTCCCTCAGCCTGGACTTCCTCATCAGGGTCTGAGGACTCTGAAGGTCCCACAGACCTGGTTTTAGTCCAGGACCAGGACCAGCTGACCCACATCAGCTTTAGTCCAGGACGGACTGACGTAAGAGACAGAAGCAGCAGAAGCAGCAGAAGCAGCAGGAGGAGCAGGAGGAGCAGGAGGAGCAGAAGGAGCAGAAGCAGCAGGGTTAGGGTCCTGCAGGATGAAGAAGGTCAGTGAGAAGTTTCAGGAAGGACGGAGAGAAAAGAGTCTTAATGATTTCCATCATTCTCTGTGTGATGAGACGTGTTTGCGTCCTCTAAGAGACACTACGAGACAACCCGGTCCATCAGGAACCGTTAGAGGAGCTTCCTGCTCATATGAATACGTTTCTGTTGTTCGATGAATCATCAGGTCACGTTCGATCCATAAAGGCGTGCTGCGTTTAGGTGCAGGTGAAAAACTCCGACGTCTGGCCTTTCAGCACATTCATATAATAATATAATAATATAATAATATACATGCAGAATACTGACATGTATTCATGTATTGTGGACAGAAAACATCATCATTTCTTCACTAGTTGTCACACAGATTGATCCGACTCATTTCTCTCCATGTTTGAATGTAAATGGATAAACGAAGCGTATGAAGTGGAGGAAGAGGTCAAGTCATCATGAACTGCTCCATCAGTCAGGGTCAAAGGTCACTCTGACACTTTCAATCACTCACAATTAATCAATACTTCTATTGATCTCTATCGTCTCCATTGATAATCAGCTGGATACGGAGCGGCAAGGCTTTGTACCGAGTTGTTGGTATATATATATATATATATATATATATATATATATATATATATATATATATAAAATATTTAATCATAATTATAATCATAATCACAAATTAGAAATCAATTAACAAAACAATAACAAATAAAGATCTAAAGATCAGAAGCTGTGTTGATGCGTTAAAGAAATTAGTGCGGTTAAAAAGGAATTTGCGTTATGTGTGTGTGTGTGTATATATGTATACATGTATTATGTATACATATATATATAGTGTGTATATACACATAAATACACACTATATATATATATATATATATATATATATATATCTCAAACAACTCCCCAGCCGTCTTCTTTTATTTAGTTTGATTATTCTGATAAATCTCTTTTCTTTTTATATTTCTGTGTAAAATAATTTTACTGACATTTTCTGTCCTTCCGGCTCATTTTGAGCTTATTTTCTTTTCTTGTGTGATTTGTACAATTTTGTAGTGACACTAATTAATAACTAAAATACTATAATAATACACGAATCTAACACTTCATACACTCTGGAGTTAACTGGCTGCATTCAGACCCGTGTGGTATTATGGGATGATGGAGGTCTTAGCATGAATAATCATTTGCACTTGTAGAGAACGCTAATTATTAACACACTAATTATTAACACACTAATTATTAACACTAATTATTAACACACTATCTTTAGGGTACAAACTGAAAGAAAGAATCATCTTATTCTGAAGTGAATCTGTAATAATAAAGATGAAGAAGTCGAGTTGGACTCTGTGAAGAACTTCACTGTAAAGTGTTTTTATCTTTTGTGTGATAAATGTTGGAAGTTAAAAACATTAATAATACAAATAAATAATATATATTTCTATATTCTCCCTTCAGGAGCTCCACGTTTATCTTTAACAGCAGCAGGTTTGTAAAATAGTTCAATTTTACAGTGAAGTTCTTCAGTCTGAAACTTTGATGTAAATGTTTTCTGTCGCTGAATGAAGCACAAAATAACTTCCTGTATTTCAAAGATTATATTTTGGAAATGAAGTAACTGACAAATACAATGTTTTGTTTGTTAATTCATGATTTGATGTTCTGAATCTTTGTCATCAGATGATGAATAAATACTTTTTCCAGCAAAAGCAAAATTCTAGTTTCCTTAAAAAATTGTTTTCATACAAAAAAGAAATGAAATTATTTTCTTCTTATATCTTGGGTTTAACTCTTTAATAGTTAATAATTCTTTGTTCCTTTGAGCACCAACAACAATAAACACTTTATAATAACCATCATTTATAAAGGGTAAATTGATTAAACTTAGTTAATTGTTATTTGACTGTTAACAAACAATGAAATGATAATTAATAATGTTTAATAATTATTAGTAATGCTATAATCTATAAATTCTAAACTAATTATTTCATATTATGAAGACTAATGATAAGATAACAACATCTATCTATGTAATGTTTATAAATGTTTTACAAACAAAGTCTTAAAAGTTTACAAATATTATTTTAATCATTAATAAATACTATTTTTCGGACTTTGTTTTTTGGTTATTTTTCAGACATTTTTCAGATTGTTTTTGGACATTTTTCAGACTTTTTCTGCCTTTCTTCCACATTTTTTCGGACATTTTTCAGACATTTTTTGTTATATTTTTTTGGACATTACATCGGATATTTTTCAGACTTTTTTTCTGCCTTTCTTACGCATTTTTTTGGACATTTTTTTAGACTTTTCTTCTGCCTTTTCGGACATTTTTCAGACATTTTTCAGATGTTTTTCGGACTTTTTAAAAAAAAAACTTTTTTAAAGTATATATATATACAGTATATATATATATATATATATATAAATATATACAAGTATTGTACTTGGTGTAGTGTCTGACACATAGAGTGGATAAGAAGCGTTCGGTCTCTGAGAGGAGAAGCAGACGTTCAGACAGACGGTGTGAACCGGAGCATGAGCTGATTCCCACAGCAGCTCTCTGTCAGTTGTTCCAGCTGTCTGTGGTTTACCTGTTGCTCAGGTGGCTCATACGGTAAACTGTTCTAACATTTAATAGCTCAGCTTGACAATCAGGAATTAACATTCCAGATATCTATGTGTGAAAGATATTCACAGATTCAAACTTCCCGGATCGATAACTCATCAGAGAAACGTAGTTAAAACACCAGTGAGGGTTCTTTGTAACCGTAGTGAGGTAAACAACCGGCTACAAGCTCACTTTAACCAGAACCAGCCTTTAGTCCATGAGCTGGACGCATCACACCGGGCTGCGGTCCAATGTTAATCACCATCACCAGTTTGGCTTCCCACAATTAAATGAACACGATCGACTGTTGATGTTCAAAATGCTGCTTCATAGAAAACTGCAGGTCAAATCAAGCGCTTCCTACGATTCTGAAGCCTTCAGTTCGGCATTTTGTCCGGCGCCGTGTTGGTTTTTGGTCATCTTCATCTTGGTTTTTGGTCGTCTCCATCTTGGTTTTTGGTCATCTCCATCTTGGTTTTTGGTCGTCTCCATCTTGGCTTTTGGTCATCTTCATCTTGGTTTTTGACCATCTTCATCTTGGTTTTTGGTCGTCTTCATCTTGGTTTTTGGTCGTCTTCATCTTGGTTTTTGGTCGTCTCCATCTTGGTTTTTGGTCGTCTCCATCTTGGTTTTTGGCCGTCTCCATCTTGGTTTTTGGTCATCTCCATCTTGGTATTTGACCATCTTCATCTTGGTTTTTGGTCGTCTTCATCTTGGTTTTTGGTCGTCTTCATCTTGGTTTTTGGTCGTCTCCATCTTGGTTTTTGGTCGTCTCCATCTTGGTTTTTGGTCGTCTCCATCTTGGTTTTTGGTCGTCTCCATCTTGGTATTTGACCATCTTCATCTTGGTTTTTGGTCGTCTTCATCTTGGTTTTTGACCGTCTCCATCTTGGTTTTTGGTCGTCTCCATCTTGGGTTTTGACCGTCTCCATCTTGGTTTTTGGTCGTCTTCATCTTGGTTTTTGACCGTCTCCATCTTGGTTTTTGGTCGTCTCCATCTTGGTTTTTGACCGTCTCCATCTTGGTTTTTGGTCGTCTTCATCTTGGTATTTGACCATCTTCATCTTGGTTTTTGGTCGTCTTCATCTTGGTTTTTGACCGTCTCCATCTTGGTTTTTGGTCGTCTCCATCTTGGTTTTTGACCGTCTCCATCTTGGTTTTTGGTCGTCTTCATCTTGGTTTTTGGTCGTCTTCATCTTGGCATTTGACCATCTTCATCTTGGTTTTTGGTCGTCTCCATCTTGGTTTTTGGTCGTCTTCATCTTGGCATTTGACCATCTTCATCTTGGTTTTTGGTCGTCTCCATCTTGGTTTTTGGTCGTCTTCATCTTGGTTTTTGGTCGTCTTCATCTTGGCATTTGACCATCTTCATCTTGGTATTTGGTCGTCTCCATCTTGTTTTTTTGCAACCAGAAGTGACTGAATTACGACTAGTCACAAGTCGGTTGCAGATATCTGTAACTGATTTGCAGATATCTGTAATGAGAAACATACACATGTATTACAAAAGTAGTTTGAATCGTACTAGTCAAAATGTAATTACAGATATCTTGAATTAGAGTTCTGACTCGGCAGAATGAGGTTGCAGATATCTGTAATGAATATCCTGTCTAGATATTAAATATTAAAACAGCTGCCGTATGTTTGAGGAGCTGCTTGCTGTGTTTTTAAAGGATGAACATAATTACGAGTGAAGGAAGAGGATGTGGTGACGAGTCATTTCTAAACCTCACCTCTGTTTGCACAACGTGCAACACCTTTCTACAGAAAAACTGTCTGTCTTTCCTCAGAGTACACACTGATGAGCCCGTGTAGTATATAATGTAGTATAATGTAGTATAATGTCAGTGAGGAGCAGCAGGAAGCAGCGTTTGTACGGAGCACACATTCATGTGGCTGTAGGAGCTCGGGCTTCAAAGAGACGCTCAGTTTGGTGTGGCTTCACTCAAATTCATCTACATGAGATTTTACACTGTGGTTTCATGGTGGAGGTGTAAAGATGGGTGACATAAATAGATGTGCCACTTCTACAGGTATATATACGGTGTGTATATGTATGTATATATGGGAAGGACATCCTGAACACGCAAGCAGAGGAGAGGAAACTACAGTTACTCAAGTACTGTGATGCAGTACTTTGATTTACTTGTAGTTTATTTTACTGCATTTCAGAGGGGAGTATTTGCTTTCTAGCTAGCGTTATCCAGCTGTCTCCTCCTTCCTTAGTCGTCTCCTCAGTAGTCTCCTCCTCCCTCAGTAGTCTCCTCAGTAGTCTCCTCCTCCCTCAGCAGTCTCCTCCTCCCTCAGTAGTCTCCTCCTCCCTCAGCAGTCTCCTCCTCCCTCAGTAGTCTCCTCCTCCCTCAGCAGTCTCCTCCTCCCTCAGCTGTCTCCTCCTTCCTTAGTCGTCTCCTCCTCCCTCAGTAGTCTCCTCCTCCCTCAGCAGTCTCCTCCTCCCTCAGCTGTCTCCTCCTTCCTTAGTCGTCTCCTCCTCCCTCAGTAGTCTCCTCAGTAGTCTCCTCCTCCCTCAGCAGTCTCCTCCTCCCTCAGTAGTCTCCTCCTCCCTCAGCTGTCTCCTCCTTCCTTAGTCGTCTCCTCCTCCCTCAGTAGTCTCCTCAGTAGTCTCCTCCTCCCTCAGCAGTCTCCTCCTCCCTCAGCAGTCTCCTCCTCCCTCAGCTGTCTCCTCCTTCCTTAGTCGTCTCCTCCTCCCTCAGTAGTCTCCTCAGTAGTCTCCTCCTCCTCAGTAGTCTCCTCCTCCCTCAGCAGTCTCCTCCTCCCTCAGTAGTCTCCTCCTCCCTCAGTAGTCTCCTCAGTAGTCTCCTCCTCCCTCAGTAGTCTCCTCCTCCCTCAGTAGTCTCCTCCTCCCTCAGCAGTCTCCTCCTCCTCAGTAGTCTCCTCCTCCCTCAGCAGTCTCCTCCTCCTCAGTAGTCTCCTCCTACCTCAGTAGTCTCCTCCTCCCTCAGTAGTCTCCTCCTCCTCAGTAGTCTCCTCCTCCCTCAGTAGTCTCCTCCTCCCTCAGTAGTCTCCTCCTCCCTCAGAAGTCTCCTCCTCCCTCAGTAGTCTCCTCCTCCCTCAGTAGTCTCCTCCTCCCTCAGTAGTCTCCTCCTCCCTCAGTAGTCTCCTCAGTAGTCTCCTCAGTAGTCTCCTCCTCCCTCAGTAGTCTCCTCCTCCCTCAGTAGTCTCCTCCTCCCTCAGTAGTCTCCTCCTCCCTCAGTAGTCTCCTCAGTAGTCTCCTCCCTCAGTAGTCTCCTCCTCCCTCAGTAGTCTCCTCCTCCCTCAGTAGTCTCCTCCTCCCTCAGTAGTCTCCTCCTCCCTCAGTAGTCTCCTCCTCCCTCAGTAGTCTCCTCCTCCCTCAGTAGTCTCCTCCTCCCTCAGTAGTCTCCTCTCCTCTCCCTCAGTAGTCTCCTCCTCCCTCAGTAGTCTCCTCCTCCCCTCAGTAGTCTCCTCCTCCCTCAGTAGTCTCCTCCTCCCTCATAGTCTCTCATTTCTCCTCCTCCCTCAGTAGTCTCCTCCTCCCTCAGTAGTCTCCTCCTCCCTCAGTAGTCTCCTCCTCCCTCAGTAGTCTCCTCCTCCCTCAGTAGTCTCCTCCTCCCTCAGTAGTCCTCCTCCCTCAGATCCTCCTCAGTAGTCTCCTCCTCCCTCAGTAGCCCTCCTTCCTCCCTCAGTAGTCTCCTCCTCCCTCAGTAGTCTCCTCCTCCCTCAGTAGTCTCCTCCTCCTCTTCAGTAGTCTCCTCCTCCCTCAGTAGTCTCCTCCTCCCTCAGTAGTCTCCTCCTCCCTCAGTAGTCTCCTCAGTAGTCTCCTCAGTAGTCTCCTCCTCCCTCAGTAGTCTCCTCCTCCCTCAGTAGTCTCCTCCCTCAGTAGTCTCCTCCTCCCTCAGTAGTTTCCTCCTCCCTCAGTAGTCTCCTCCTCCCTCAGTAGTCTCCTCATTAGTCTCCTCCTCCCTCAGCAGTCTCCTCCTCCCTCAGTAGTCTCCTCCTCCCTCAGCAGTCTCCTCCTCCCTCAGTAGTCGTCTCCTCCTCCCTCAGTAGTCTCCTCCCTCAGTAGTCTCCTCCTCCCTCAGTAGTCTCCTCCTCCCTCAGTAGTCTCCTCATTAGTCTCCTCCTCCCTCAGCAGTCTCCTCCTCCCTCAGTAGTCTCCTCCTCCCTCAGTAGTCTCCTCCTCCCTCAGCAGTCTCCTCCTCCCTCAGTAGTCTCCTCCTCCCTCAGTAGTCTCCTCCCTCAGTAGTCTCCTCCTCCCTCAGTAGTCTCCTCCTCCCTCAGTAGTCTCCTCCCTCAGTAGTCTCCTCCTCCCTCAGTAGTCTCCTCCCTCAGTAGTCTCCTCCTCCCTCAGTAGTCTCCTCCTCCCTCAGTAGTCTCCTCCTCCCTCAGTAGTCTCCTCCTCCCTCAGCAGTCTCCTCCTCCCTCAGTAGTCTCCTCCTCCCTCAGTAGTCTCCTCCTCCCTCAGTAGTCTCCTCCTCCCTCAGTAGTCTCCTCCTCCCTCAGTAGTCTCCTCCCTCAGTAGTCTCCTCCTCCCTCAGTAGTCTCCTCCTCCCTCAGTAGTCTCCTCCTCCCTCAGTAGTCTCCTCAGTAGTCTCCTCCTCCCTCAGTAGTCTCCTCCTCCCTCAGTAGTCTCCTCCTCCCTCAGTAGTCTCCTCCTCCCTCCCTAGTCTCCTCCTCCCTCAGTAGTCTCCTCCTCCCTCAGAGTGAGTGACAGCACATATTGAGAGAAACTAGTATTTTCTTCAGCCATTGTTAAAAAAACAAGCCAACAATACTTGCTAGCCAGCATTAACTAACTTGTTCAGAGAGTTATTCTGCCTCCACTTAACGCTCCGCCCACTCAATACGTCACCATGGTTACTAACTACTTACTAAAAGAGGTCTGCATTATTTCTAATAATAGAAATGTCTTTTTTTATCGTCACATACATGAACTTTGACCTCTGCATTTAACCACCCTAAGCCTTGTAGGAGGAACTTGAGGTTCAGTGTGTTGCTCAAGGACACTTCGACGTGGCATCGAACCGCCGACCTTGTGATTAAAGGACGACCCGCTCTGCCCTCTGAGCCCCGAAGCTGTCAATCAAACCCAGTCTGAGCCCGCCCACACAGAGCACCATCAGGTAAGAACACCTGTACAGGTGGACCACCACAACATCAATATGCTAATTAAACTCATGCGTAATCATTAGGTCACACTTTATAATAACCATCATCTTTATACTGTGTGGTAAATTAACACTTAATTAAACTTAGTTAATAGTTATTTTACTAACATTAACAAAAGTGTCTGTTAATGATTAAGATATTATTTGTAAACCTTTAAGAAATACTTTGTAAACCGTCTATGAACATTATTTGGATGATTATTATAAAGTTACAACTGATGATTATAATAACTTGTTAAATGGTTAATAAATACTTTGTTAAACATTATTTACACCGATCGTTAATACTTTATCGATGGTTAATAATTGATCCATCTATCTATGTAATATTTATAGATGTTTTACAAACTATTTCTTAAAGGTTTAAAAATAATTTAGTAATTATTAACAAATACTTAATATAGTATATAATATGTTATAATGTGCAACAATAACTGTTAATAAGTAGTTTACTAATGTAATCAGAATGTACTTGTTATCGTCTCCTATCAGCTATGATACAATATATAATTTATAAACTAATTATTTCATATTACACAAACTACTGATAAAATAACATAAATTATATTGCTATTAATTATCATTTAATTGTTAACAGTAAAATAACTATTGACTATGTTTAATTTACCATTTAGAGATGATGGTTATTATAACCTTTATGTCATATATTTAATACAGAACCTCCCAAATATGTTTAAATAATTGTTTGGGTCATTCTGTACAAAGTGTACATTTACTGTTGATACTTTAAGTAGTACTTTTACTTCAGAGTATTTGGACTTGATGGTATTTAACGCTGTCACAGACCTGCTGGACAAAATAATAACAATAATATTTAAATAAACCACAGAACAGAACCACATTTCATACAGGAGATAAAATCATTGTTTCATCAAATATTTCATGTTTAATGTCGACAGATAAAATAATGTTTACAACGAGCACAAACATCAGGATCTAAACAGGAGTTCCACCAGAACCTCCGGTACCAGTGCTGTGTACATTATGTGCACGCAGCACGTTGAACCCAGCAGGATCCAGAACCACAGCTCAGTGTCAACAGGTGCCTCATCAGATTCCCATCAGCGCCGGAGAGGGAGGCGACCCGACACACCAAACCACAGCTGATGTTTTCAGATGTAGAGCCGAGATACGAACCTGAGGCTGTGGTTAGACGGGGGCGGGGGTGCTGCAGCCGAGAGCCGAGCAGCATCAGAACACCGCGGAGCCTGTTTACTGACGTTCTGCAGGTTCTTTAACACGTTTAATACTGACGAGCCTGTTTACTGACGTTCTGCAGGTTCTTTAACACGTTTAATACTGAGGAGCCTGTTTACTGACGTTCTGCAGGTTCTTTAACACACGCTCAACACTGAGGAGCCTGTTTACTGACGTTCTGCAGGTTCTTTAACACACGCTCAACACTGAGGAGCCTGTTTACTGACGTTCTGCAGGTTCTTTAACACGTTTAATACTGAGGAGCCTGTTTACTGACGTTCTGCAGGTTCTTTAACACGTTTAATACTGAGGAGTCTGTTTACTGACGTTCTGCAGGTTCTTTAACACATGTTCAACACTGAGGAGTCTGTTTACTGACGTTCTGCAGGTTCTTTAACACACGTTTAATACTGAGGAGTCTGTTTACTGACGTTCTGCAGGTTCTTTAACACATGTTCAACACCGCGGAGCCTGTTTACTGACGTTCTGCAGGTTCTTTAACACACGTTTAATACTGAGGAGCCTGTTTACTGACGTTCTGCAGGTTCTTTAACAAACGTTCAACACTGAGGAGTCTGTTTACTGACGTTCTGCAGGTTCTTTAACACATGTTCAACACCGCGGAGCCTGTTTACTGACGTTCTGCAGGTTCTTTAACACGTTCAACACTGAGGAGTCTGTTTACTGACGTTCTGCAGGTTCTTTAACACACGTTCAACACTGAGGAGCCTGTTTACTGACGTTCTGCAGGTTCTTTAACACGTTTAATACTGAGGAGTCTGTTTACTGACGTTCTGCAGGTTCTTTAACACGTTTAATACTGAGGAGTCTGTTTACTGACGTTCTGCAGGTTCTTTAACACACGTTCAACACTGAGGAGCCTGTTTACTGACGTTCTGCAGGTTCTTTAACACGTTTAATACTGAGGAGTCTGTTTACTGACGTTCTGCAGGTTCTTTAACACGTTTAATACTGAGGAGTCTGTTTACTGACGTTCTGCAGGTTCTTTAACACACGTTCAACACTGAGGAGCCTGTTTACTGACGTTCTGCAGGTTCTTTAACACGTTTAATACTGAGGAGTCTGTTTACTGACGTTCTGCAGGTTCTTTAACACGTTTAATACTGAGGAGTCTGTTTACTGACGTTCTGCAGGTTCTTTAACACGTTTAACACTCAAGAGTCTGTTTACTGACGTTCTGCAGGTTCTTTAACACACGTTCAACACCGAGGAGCCTGTTTACTGACGTTCTGCAGGTTCTTTAACACACGTTCAACACTGTGGAGCCTGCTTACTGACGTTCTGCAGGTTCTTTAACACACGTTCAACACCGAGGAGCCTGTTTACTGACGTTCTGCAGGTTCCTTAACACACGCTCAACACTGAGGAGTCTGTTTACTGACGTTCTGCAGGTTCTTTAACACACGCTCAACACTGAGGAGTCTGTTTACTGACGTTCTGCAGGTTCTTTAACACGTTCAACACTGTGGAGTCTGTTTACTGACGTTCTGCAGGTTCTTTAACACGTTCAACACTCAAGAGTCTGTTTACTGACGTTCTGCAGGTTCTTTAGCTACTATCTAGCTAAAGAACTATCTAGCTAGCTAGATAGTTATCTATCGCCATATTGCTAGCTATAAATGGCTATGGCTAGTGTTAGCTAGCTGCTAGCTATCTGTCGGCAAATTGGTGGTTCTTGATTTCATTTAACTTTTGGTTCCTTCAAATGAAACTGGTGAGCCTGTGTTTAAATCACAGGAAGTCGTGTGCACGATATGTTTGGCGTTCAAGTGGTTGAGTCGTGAGAACATCGCTGCTAAGCAACAGGAATATTAACTTTACTGTCGGCGGCTAGAAGCCACAGAGGCTAACAGTTTAGCATGCTAGCATGCTAGCTAGTGGGTAACATGATGCAGGAAATGTAAAGACATAATGAGCAGAAAGATGAGGCTGTTGGGAATATCAATATTTTCATCAGACATGTTATAAAATTACCAAGAAAAACAATATACGACTAAAATTACAATATATGAACTTATTATGCAGCGATGCACCGATAATGCACGCCATTTCTGACCACGTCATCAAACACGTGCAGGTGTGGTCAGAGTCTGAAGTGAACCTCTTTCCTCACTGAACATTTCTACTGACTGCTTCTGAAATCTATGTAGAACATTTATAAAGTATAAACACAGAGTCAGTGGAACCAGACTTCATTCCCTGGTGTGCTGCAGAAAGCAGTCAGGAACCTGCTAAAGCTGATCTGTTGTTTTGCTGTGAATAGTTTCAGTTTTCAGCTTCTTAATAATAATAATAATATTAATAATAGCAGACAGACGTGGTGTGTTGGAGTCATCTGAGGCTGCTGGTAGTAAACTAAGACACGTGTGTTGAAACTGGCCTCATTTGAAAACAAACCAGATCACTTGAGTCGACAGGAAGTGGTTTTTAGGTTGCTGGTTAGATTTTCTGCTTCATGGTTGCTGTTTGACGGAGACGAAGACTCACGTTAGGCTGCAGCTTTCACATCAAATGACATCTTTTCAGATTAGCTCTCACAAACGTGGAAGAAGATGGTTTTCTGAATAAAGATGTTGTAACCGATAACGGGCAGTCTGATCACAGTTCAGTTCTAAAAACATCCTCCCAGTTTACGGGTTTGGAGCCTGTTGTCCATGTTTCTGTGTGCTGCTCAAAGGCTGCAACAGGCCTAAAGGGGGCTTCATGTGTATGGAGGACCACGAGAGTCACGGAAATAGTGATAAAGCATTTAATTGATTCATAACTAATTGTACAATAAAAATAGGCATTAATACATTTGTTTACAAATTTAATCATTAATCTATGAATAAATGGATTAAATTACAAAGTAATTAATTTTTGACATTTAATGGGCAATTAAAAGAAGATTTCTAAAAAGAATTTGCAAATGAAATATTAATCCAACAATAAATAGTATAGTGTATATATAGCAAATGGGAAAAGAAGTTGCCCTTTTAAATGCCTGATTAAAACCTGTGTTCTTAATTCAATTTGTGAATCCAGTAATTTTTTTCTCTTTTTAAACTGCATTTTGAAATAGAATTTCAAATTCCATTATTTATTAATGTAACTTAAAATTTTGAACTTGTTGACTGTTTTATGGTGTTTTTGTAAATCCGTTTTTAATTTGAACTATTTATATATGGGTTAATATTTCATTTGTAAATTCTTTTTATAATTCTTCTTTTAATTGCCCATTAAAAATGTCAAATAATTAAATACTTTGTAATTTAGTCCATTTATTAATAGATACATTTTTCAATTTGTAAATACATTTATTAATGGCTATTTTTATTGTACAATTATATTATTTAAATGCTTTATTACTGTTTCCGTGACTCTTGTGGTCCTCCATATATTAACGTCGTTCTGTGTGTGCGTGCGTGTGTGCGTTTGTGCGTGCGCGTGTGCGTTTGTGCGTGCGTGTGTGTGTGTGTCTGTTCGTGTGTGTGTGTTTGTGTGCGCGCGTTCCACCAGTAGGTGGCGGTAATGCTCCACAAAGTTGTTTGCCAACCGCGATAAAACACCAAGAAGAAGAAGAAGTATCGTTTGGAAATCTCGCGAGATGACGTGATGCTGGAAAACAACATGGCGGACGGCGGGGTGAAGGTGTGAACAGCTCCACGGTGTGTTGGAGAACAGAAAACGTAGTTTAGTGATATTTAAAAGATTTACTGAGTCATGACTGAATATTTAGAGGATTTCCACAAAGTGCGGGAACTCTTTCAATTAGTATTTATTTATGTATCCGGAATATATTCAGATTTCACTGCGAGACTTCACCTTCAGACCAGAACAAGAGAAGGTAAACAAAGAGTACCTGAGCAGGTAGTATACAGAATACCTGAGCAGGTAGTATACAGAATACCTGAGCAGGTAGTGAACAGAGTACCTGAGCAGGTAGTGAACAGAATACCTGAGCAGGTAGTGAACAGAATACCTGAGCAGGTAGTGAACAGAGTACCTGAGCAGGTAGTGTACAGAATACCTGAGCAGGTAGTGAACAGAGTACCTGAGCAGGTAGTGTACAGAATACCTGAGCAGGTAGTGAACAGAATACCTGAGCAGGTAGTATACAGAGTACCTGAGCAGGTATTATACAGAATACCTGAGCAGGTAGTGAACAGAATACCTGAGCAGGTAGTGAACAGAATACCTGAGCAGGTAGTATACAGAGTACCTGAGCAGGTAGTATACAGAGTACCTGAGCAGGTAGTATACAGAGTACCTGAGCAGGTATTATACAGAATACCTGAGCAGGTAGTGAACAGAATACCTGAGCAGGTAGTGAACAGAATACCTGAGCAGGTAGTATACAGAGTACCTGAGCAGGTAGTATACAGAATACCTGAGCAGGTAGTATACAGAGTACCTGAGCAGGTATTATACAGAATACCTGAGCAGGTAGTGAACAGAGTACCTGAACAGGTAGTATACAGAGTACCTGAACAGGTAGTATACAGAGTACCTGAACAGGTAGTATACAGAGTACCTGAGCAGGTAGTGTAGATATAGGGTTGTGTTTTTATCTCCAGGTGAATGTCAATAACAAACTATAGTAGTAGTAGCAGTAGTAGTAGCAGTAGTAGTAGTAGCAGTAGTACTACTAGTAGTAGTAGTAGCAGTAGTAGCAGTAGTAGCAGTAGTAGTAGTAGCAGTAGTACTACTAGTAGTAGTAGTAGCAGTAGTAGCAGTAGTACTAGTAGTAGTAGTAGTAGCAGTAGTAGTAGTACTAGTAGTAGTACTGCTACTACTACTACTACTACTACTAGTAGTAGTAGTAGTAGTAGTAGTAGTACTACTACTAGTAGTAGTAGTAGTATTACTACAGTACAGTGTTCAGCACTGATGGAGTTAATGACCAATAATTCTTCTCTCTGCTGAACAGACATGTTTTCTGATCTACATCCTGTGAGGAAGAAGTCGACTAACCCAACGGCACCTCCTCCTCCTCCTCCTCCTCCTCCTCCTCCCCCCCCCCCCCCCCCTCCTCCTCGCCCCTCCTCCTTCCTGTCTCCTGGCGGTGACATGAGGAGCAGTCAGCTGGTGAAACACAGAGTTGGTCTCTGCAGTAGAGGAGATGCTGTTTGGCTGCTGGATCGCTGCGCTGCTGCTGCTGGTGGTGACGGTGACCCGAGCTGAGAGCGGAGACGGAGACGCCGACATGGGTGAGACTTTAATTACTCTTAATTACTTTATTACTTCTTGATTTAAAAAAGTTAATCACACATTTTTTCTCTGTTCTAAATGAACCTTAAAGGGAGATTAGTCAAGTATTTAATCCTTTTATCAACATGGGAGTGGACAAATATGCTGCTTTATGCAAATGTATGTATATATTTATTAATGTAAATCAATTAACAACACAAAACAATGACAGATATTGTCCAGAAACCCTCACAGGTTCTGCATTTAGCATAAAACAATATGCTCAGATCATAACATGGCAAACTGCAGCCCAACAGGCAACAACAGCTGTCAGTGTGTCAGTGTGCTGACTTGACTATGACTTGCCCCAAACTGCATGTGATTATCATAAAGTGGGCATGTCTGTAAAGGGGAGACTCGTGGGTACCCATAGAACCCATTTACATTCACTGATCTGGAGGTCAGAGGTGTCCAAAATGTCAAAAAAATGAAAAAAAAAAAAAAGTTTGAAAATGTAAAAAAAAAAAAGTCTGAAAAATTTCCGAAATATGTTTAAAAAAAGAAAATTGGAAAATGTATGAAAAATGAAGAAAAAAAATTAAATTGAAAAAAAAAAAATTCTGAAAAATTTCCAAAAAATGTAAAAGAAAAAAAGTCTGAAAAACGTAAAAGAAAAAAAAAAAAAAAGTTTGAATTATGTCAAAAAAAAAATTTGAAAAATGTCGGAAAATGTAAAAGAAAAAAAGTTTGAATAATGTCGAAAAAAAAATTGGAAAATGTAAAAAAAAAAAAAGTCCCAAAGAAAGTCTGAAAAATGTAAAAAAAAAATGTCAAGAAAAAAATCGTCCAGAAACCCTCACAGGTCTCTTGACCTCTGACCTCCAGATATGTGAATGTATATTGTTTTATGCTAAATACAGTATCTGTGAGGGTTTCTGGACAATATTTTTCTTGAAATTTTTTGTTTTACATTTTCAGACTTTTTTTGGGACTTTTTATCTTTTTTTTTTTTTTACATTTCCCAACATTTGTTAAAAACAATTTTAGACATTATTCAAACTTTTTTTTTTTTTTTTTTTACATTTTTCGGACATTTGTCAGACTTTTTTTTTAAACATTTTTTGGACATTTTTCAGATTTTTTTTACTTTTATTTTTTACATATTTTGGAAATTTTTCAGAATTAGTTTTTTTTCTTTTTCGGGTATTTTTACATTTTTTTTCCGGTATTATTCATTTTTTTTCTACTTTTTTCAGACATTTTTCAATTTGTTTTTTTACTTTTTTGTCTAATGTTATATGCAGTACCTGAGAGGGTTTCTGGACAATATCTGTCGTTGTTTTGTGTTGTTAACTGATTCACCACAGAGTCTCTCTCTCCTTCAGTTCCTCTTTGATTCAGACTGAAATATCTCAACAACTATTGGAGGGATTATCATGAAGTTTTGTTCAGATGTTTGGTGGTTTTCCGGAGGACGAATGTTTTTGTTGATCATCTGACTTTGAGTGAAATGTCTCAACTATGGCTTCAAATAACAGTTATTGTCATTATGGGCTAATCTCTTGATTATTTATTACCTTCAATCGATTAAAACTTGAGTCTGAAAATAGTGAAAACTGAAAATCACGAGTTCCAAGATGACGTCTTCAACAAACAGTCCAAAAATATTCAGTTTAAAATGACCAAAATTTTCCTTCAGAGATTAGATTATTAATACGATTAATTTTCTGTCACTCGACTGGTTTCAGCAGCATTGTAATTATTGGATGGATGGTGATGAAACGTGCTTCGTCATTCAGGATGAAGTGTAATTATTCTGGTGACTCTTCCTGTATAGCGCCACCATCAGGTCAACATGTCGATGTTTCTGATCATTAGCATTGATTAACACACTGATGATGTTTAAACTGCAGACCATGATAAACACTTGATGCGTAAACGTTCAGTATCTCGCCAACACTACGTGTGACATCATAACGTCTGTACTTCACACTTCTCTCCACACAACATGATAACTTCTTCTGAGATGAGCTGTCACTCACACCTTCAGTCTGACGCTGCATTCTGGGAAATCTACGTGTATCTGATAAAGATGGAAAACACTCAGTACTGTGAATTATAAACATGAAAACATGTTGTCATCAGAGCTTCAAATAGTTCATCGTGATTAATCACACATGTTTTAGAGACTCGTGGGTACCCAGAGAACCCATTTCCATTCACATATCTGGAGGTCAGAGGTCAAGCGACCCCTTTGGAAATGGACATGACAGTTTTTCCTGGACATTTAGTGTAAGTTTGGAGCGTTATTTGTAAAACTGAGCCTGCTATGTCCTCCGTTAATGCATTAAAGAAATTAGTGGTGTTAAAATGAATTTGAATTTAACGCGTTATAATAATAATAATAATAATTTTATATAATTTTATTTATTTATTTATTCACTCATTTGTTACCTCAATGCAGAAAAAGAGGAAGGGCATCCACCGACATTTTTTTAAATTTTTTTAATTATTTAATTATTTATATGTTACCTCAATGCAGAAAAAGAGGAAGGGCACCCACCGACATTTTTTTTACATTTTTTTTAATTTATTTAATTATTTATATGTTAACTCAATGCAGAAAAAGAGGAAGGGCACCCACCGACATTTAAAAAAAAATATATATTTTATTATTTATGTGTTCATTTTTTACCTCAATGCAGAAAAAGAGGAAGGACGCCCACCGGCATTTAATATATATATATATATATATATATATATATATATAATTTATTTTTTAGAGGGTGACCAGCCCCCCCCAGAAGGTGGCGCCCTGTGCGACCCCCCCCTCTATGGTCTCTGTCTGCTGTCACAGTGTTAAAGGAGTGATGTGTCTGATCTTCTCTTCATGTGTTTCCTGTTAGAACCCAGAATCAGCTGCATCTCTCACATCCTGACGGCAGGAAGCAGTCTGACATGTAAACTGGTCGGAGGACGGAACGCCAACGAGGACGATGAAGATTATGACGGCGATGGAATAAAGAACATGACCGTGTGGTAAGACATCATGATTCAGTCCTAGAGGACACATGGACATCATCTGGAGGAGGTTCAGGTGCTGACTCTGCTCTTCTTCTCACAGCTACACTGACTTCAGAAGAGACGAGAGGAAGTGTCTGGAGGTGTTCGGGGACACCGTCACGTCCTCAGATCTCAATCCTGTCCTTCAGTTCACCGTGATCGTCTACCCGAAGAGAGGAGGACGGATCACGACCACCGTGGACCTGAAGAAGATCGGTACGTCCTCAACTTTTACCTCCAAACCTCAGAAATTCAGCTCAGTTCTGCATCGAGAGAAACGCTCAATAACACAGTTTAGAGACGGTGTTTTCAAGGCAGAGCTTCTTCTGGTCTGTTATAAAGTCAGAAAGTGTGCATGTCTGTAAAGGGGAGACTCGTGGGTACCCACAGAACCCATTTACATTCACTGATCTGGAGGTCAGAGGTCAAGGGATAGTTTTTCCTCTCCAACATTTAGCATAACTTCATAGCGTTATTTAACCTCCTTCATGACCAGCTAGTCTGACCTGGTTGGTACCGATGGATTCATCAGGTTTTATAGTTTACTTTGAAACATTTTTCAGACTTTTCTTCCACCTTTTTCCGGACATTTTTTATGACCTTTTTTAGGATATTTTTATGACCTTTTTCTGACATTTTTACGTAATTTTTCTTCTGCCTTCCCTCCACCTTTTTTGGACTTTTTTAGGACCCTTTTTCAGACTTTTTTGACATTTTTAGGTAATGTTTCGCACTTCTCTTCTGCCTTTTTCCAGACATTTTTTGGATCTTTTTTGGACAATTTTAGGACCTTTTTTCAGACATTTTTAGGTCATTTTTCAGACATTACTTCTGCCTTTCTTTTGCCTTTTTGTGGACATTATTCAGACATTTTTTGGACCATTATTCAGACATGGTCACAGGTCAGAGGTCAAGGGATCCCTGTGAAAACGGCCATGACAGTGTTTCCTCTCCAACATTTAGCATAACTTCGTAGCGTTATTTAACCTCCTTCGTGACCAGCTAGTCTGACCTGGTTGGTACCGATGGATTCATCAGGTTCTACCTTCAGTATCTTCCCTCTAGCTGTAAAGTGAAGCTGCCTCTGACTGACAGTAAATTGGGTTCTCAGAGGGTCAATAAACGATCTAATCTGCTGTTGATTGTTGGTTCTTCGTTGTGTCGCTGCAGTTAAACCGAGAAGTCCTCAGGTGAAGAACGTGACCTTCGACCAGGAGTCCAACCAGGCTGTGATCCGTATTCAGACTCCGTACCACAAAGAGCACCTGAGACTAGACAACCAGCTGTTCCAGCTGCAGATCTGGACCGCCGGGCGCCGGCCAACGGTAACAACATTTTCTTCACTTATTATTTCTACCGTTGAGAAAAATGTTCATTAGTGGTTGAATGTTTCTCCCGTTTGACCTCAGACTCAAAACATCTCATCCGACACTCTAAAGATGGACATGCAGCATCTCCACAAACACGCCGAGTATCAGGTCAAAGTGCGAGCGCTCCCAGTGCGCGGTCTGCAAGGCACGTGGAGCGAGTGGAGCGACACGTTCACTTTCTTAACTCCCGCTGGTGAGAACAAGTCTTCTTTAACAGACTGAAGAGAAGAATGAGCTTCTCTAACTTCGTCCTCCGTTTCTCTGCAGAGGAGAAAGAGACGGATGAGCGCCGGGAGACGGACCAGCTGATGGTGTGTCTCATCATTCTGGTGGTGGTGCCTTCATGTGTTGTTTTCTTGGTGGTGCCTTCATGTGTTGTTTTCTTCTGGAAAGACAAGTACGACGTCTCGACTTTCTTGTCAGAAAATCAGAGCATTCAGACGAGTGTCATATATTAATATTTCTTTTATCTTCACAGAATATTTAGCTACATGTGGCCGAGCATCCCGCACCCCAAACACGCTCTGGTGCACATCTGCAACCCAAATAAAGTGAGTTCTTTCAGGAGGTTCATTACACATATCTGCAACCCAAATAAAGTGAGTTCTTTCAGGAGATTCATTACACATATCTGCAACCCAAATAAAGTGAGTTCTTTCAGGAGATTCATTAGATATCTGCAACCCAAATAAAGTGAGTTCTTTCAGGAGGTTCATTACAGATATCTGCAACCTCAGTGTGACTAGTCCAAACTCTAATCCAAGATATCCCTGATTACATTCGGACTCGTACGATTCAAACTACGCTTTCCATTCATGTGTATGTTTCTCATTACAGATAGCTATATTACAGAATTCAGATATCTATATTACAGAATACAGATATATATAATACAGATATCTATATTACAGAATTCAGATATCTATATTACAGAACACAGATATATATAATACAGAATACAGATATCTATATTACAGAATTTAGATATCTGTATTACAGAATACATATATTTATATTACAGAATACAAATATCTATATTACAGAATACAGATATCTATATTACAGAATACAGATATATATATAATACAGATATCTATAATACAGAATACAGATATCTATATTACAGAATACAGATATCAATATTACAGAATACAGATATATATAATACAGATATCTATTTTACGGAATACAGATATCCATATTACAGAATACAGATATCTATATTACAGAATTCAGATATATATAATACAGAATACAGATATCTATATTACAGAATACAGATATATATAATACAGAATACAGATATCTATATTACAGAATACAGATATATATAATACAGAATACAGATATCTATATTACAGAATACAGATATCAATCAATTCAATCAGATATCAATCAATTTAGCAACTGGATTATGGAGATCAGTGATTCCAGTTTCAGATCTAAAATTAAATTCTGACTAGTCAGAATGACGTAGATTTATACAGCTGTTGCCGTAGCAACATGAAACATCTGTAAGTCCCTGATGCCTGATGTGTGTTGTGTTCCTGCAGAGCCTGTTATTGAACCTGAAACCTGAAGAGTTCAGTGCTCTGAAAGTGGAGAAATGGGAGCCGTGTGACGAGTCGTCCATCTCTGCTGCTGCTGCCGGCGCCCCGTGGACTCCTCCCTGCTCCACCCACACCTCCTCCTCCTGCAGGAGCACCACCAGCGTCAGCACCGAGGAGCTGGAGCTGTCCGCCCTGCTGAGCGGGAGCTCCTCCGACGGAGAGGACGGCCTCCGGGGGGGCGGCCCGTCCCCCGTCCAGGTCCTCGGGCTCGGGGAGCGACCCGGCTCAGCTCGGCCTGAAGGCGGAGGACAGGAGGACGGGGCCGAGGCCTACGTCACCATGTCCAGTTTCTATCACATCAAGTAAGTCAGGAGGACGAGTGATGGACAGACACGTTCCACAGACTGTATCGCCCCGCGGGGACAGCTCCGACTCATGTGCTGCACACGACACATCATTCTGTAGCTGCTTCCATCGTAATAATAATAATAATAATAATAATAATAATAAAAATAATAATAATAATAATAAGACCAGGATGTTTATCATCCTCTAAATCAGGAGGTTAGGACCATACACATGTATACATATACCTGTATATACATATACCTGTATACATATACCTGTATATACATATACCTGTATACATATACCTGTATACATATACCTGTATATACATATACCTGTATACACATATACCTGTATATACATACACATGTATACACATATACCTGTATATACATATACCTGTATATACATATACCTTTATATACATATACCTTTATATACTATACCTGTATATACATATACCTGTATACACATATACCTGTATATACATATACCTGTATATACATATACCTGTATATTCATATACCTGTATATACATATACCTATATATACATATACCTGTATATACATATACCTGTATACACATACACATGTATACATATACCTGTATACATATACCTGTATACTCATATACCTGTATACACATATACCTGTATATACATATACCTGTATATACATATACCTGTATATACATATACCTCTATATACATATACCTGTAGTACAGGTATATACATATACCTGTATATAGATATACCTGTAGTACAGGTATATACATATACCTGTATATACATATACCTGTAGTACAGGTATATGTATATACAGGTAAATGTATATACAGGTATATGTATACGTATATACATATACCTATGTACCTACTATGTACCTGTACATACCTGTATACCTGTATATATGTATATACAGGTATACAGGTATGTTCTGATCACCATTTTCTTTTGCCCTCGGCGAGCAGTCCAATGACCCGTATACTCCTGTTTTATTTCTGTGCTGCTTCTTAATATCTGACCTCATGTTTCCTCACAGCGACGGCTGAAATACACAGAATGTACGCTTTATTTTCTCAGAAATCTATTTATAATAATCACTCCAGATTCAACTGAACTAAATATACTGCATATACTACATGGTAATGTCTGATTGTACCTGTTACCACATATTGTCTAAACAGTGTTTTTATTTAAACAAAGCTGCATTGTTGCATATTAACGTACAATAAAATACAATAGTAATGAAATCATACTGTTGCCTTGTGTTCACTACAACATGTTCACGTATACATTGAAATAATATTCAACTTAAAAACAGACAAAGTCCCTCTGTGAACTATGATACTACATCATTTACAGAAATTATATTAATATTAGAGAATAGGATATTATATATTCTAACTTCTAAAAGCACAGAATGAATTACAGCTGGTAGTAAAGAGCCTGATCGAATCAACATAACACAACATCATGATAATTCAATTGGTAATCATCAAAAATTAGTTTAAATTCTCAGAACATCCCGAGAGCAATCAATAAATCACATGATCTGACAAGAAAAAAAAATTGGCGTGATTGGACGGGCCACCTACCCGTCTACCTACCTGTCTACCTATCTACCTGTCTACCTACCTGTCTACCTACCCGTCTACCTATCTACCTGTCTACCTACCTAATGATAATGTTGGGGGAGTGTCTTTGGAGGGAGGCCTGAAGGGACGGACTGTCAGTGTTGACGACTTTCTCTCTAGATTCAGGAACTTTTTGAGCTAGTTAACAGCTAGTTAGCAGCTAGTTAGCATCTAGTGCTGCAAGTTAGCAGCTAGCTCCTGTCATTGGCAAAGAGTTGGGCTGAGGTTTTCTAGTACTCTTGCTGGTTCCTTCAGATTAGCTACCCCTAGCTTTAATTATTGAGGCGGTGTGGTGTCTCTCTAGATTAGCGACGCTAGCTTTAATTATTGAGGCCATGTGGTGTTTCTCTAGATTAGCGACGCTAGCTTTAATTATTAAGGCCGTGTGGTGTTTCTCTAGATTAGCGACGCTAGCTTTAATTATTAAGGCCATGTGGTGTTTCTCTAGATTAGCGACGCTAGCTTTAATTATTAAGGCCGTGTGGTGTTTCTCTAGATTAGCGACGCTAGCTTTAATTATTGAGGCCGTGTGGTGTTTCTCTAGATTAGCGACGCTAGCTTTAATTATTGAGGCGGTGTGGTGTTTCTCTAGATTAGCGACCCTAGCTTTAATTATTGAGGCCGTGTGGTGTTTCTCTAGATTAGCGACGCTAGCTTTAATTATTGAGGCGGTGTGGTGTTTCTCTAGATTAGCGACGCTAGCTTTAATTATTGAGGCGGTGTGGTGTTTCTCTAGATTAGCGACCCTAGCTTTAATTATTGAGGCCGTGTGGTGTTTCTATAGATTAGCGACGCTAGCTTTAATTATTAAGGCCGTGTGGTGTTTCTCTAGATTAGCGACGCTAGCTTTAATTATTGAGGCCGTGTGGTGTTTCTCTAGATTAGCGACCCTAGCTTTAATTATTGAGGCCGTGTGGTGTTTCTCTAGATTAGCGACGCTAGCTTTAATTATTGAGGCGGTGTGGTGTTTCTCTAGATTAGCGACCCTAGCTTTAATTATTGAGGTCGAGTGGTGTTTCTCTAGATTAGCGACCCTAGCTTTAATTATTGAGGCCGTGTGGTGTTTCTCTAGATTAGCGACCCTAGCTTTAATATAGAGGCCGTGTGGTGTTTCTCTAGATTAGCAACGCTAGCTTTAATTATTGAGGCGGTGTGGTGTTTCTCTAGATTAGCGACCCTAGCTTTAATTATTGAGGTCGAGTGGTGTTTCTCTAGATTAGCGACCCTAGCTTTAATTATTGAGGCCGTGTGGTGTTTCTCTAGATTAGCGACCCTAGCTTTAATATAGAGGCCGTGTGGTGTTTCTCTAGATTAGCAACGCTAGCTTTAATTATTGAGGCCGTGTGGTGTTTCTATAGATTAGCGACGCTAGCTTTAATTATTGAGGCCGTGTGGTGTTTCTCTAGATTAGCGACGCTAGCTTTAATTATTGAGGCCGTGTGGTGTTTCTCTAGATTAGCGACCCTAGCTTTAATTATTGAGGCCGTGTGGTGTTTCTATAGATTAGCGACGCTAGCTTTAATTATTGAGGCCGTGTGGTGTTTCTCTAGATTAGCGACGCTAGCTTTAATTATTGAGGCCGTGTGGTGTTTCTCTAGATTAGCGACGCTAGCTTTAATTATTGAGGCCGTGTGGTGTTTCTCTAGATTAGCGACACTAGCTTTAATTATTAAGGCCGTGTGGTGTTTCTCTAGATTTGCGACGCTAGCTTTAATTATTGAGGCCGTGTTTCTCTAGATTAGCGATGCTAGCTTTAATTATTAAGGCCTTGCGGTGTTTCTCTAGATTAGCGATGCTAGCTTTAATTATTGAGGCCGTGTGGTGTTTCTCTAGATTAGCGACGCTAGCTTTAATTATTAAGGCCATGCGGTGTTTCTCTAGATTAGCGATGCTAGCTTTAATTATTAAGGCCATGCGGTGTTTCTCTAGATTAGCGATGCTAGCTTTAATTATTGAGGCCGTGTGGTGTTTCTCTAGATTAGCGACGCTAGCTTTAATTATTAAGGCCATGCGGTGTTTCTCTAGATTAGCGATGCTAGCTTTAATTATTAAGGCCATGCGGTGTTTCTCTAGATTAGCGATGCTAGCTTTAATTATTGAGGCCGTGTGGTGTTTCTCTAGATTAGCGACGCTAGCTTTAATTATTAAGGCCATGCGGTGTTTCTCTAGATTAGCGATGCTAGCTTTAATTATTAAGGCCATGCGGTGTTTCTCTAGATTAGCGATGCTAGCTTTAATTATTGAGGCCGTGTGGTGTTTCTATAGATTAGCGACCCCTAGCTTTAATTATTGAGGCTGTGTGGTGTTTATTCAACACAGTTAACGACAGATCAGAGTTCATGTGTTGATTCAGAGCTTCCAGGCGTTTTTCATCATTAGTATAAAGTAGACGTCGCTGTCGATGGAGGCGCTGACTCCGCAGTAATAGTTGATAAACTCCTCTTTGGTCACCTGTTGGTTAGAGGAGAGATTCACTGTTGAGTCAGTAGAGTTTAACACCAAGTAAAGAGCAGAGAACAGGAGGTCAGTCTAGTTATAGTTCTAGTTATCAGACAGTAGCTGCTTTCCATCCAAATGAGCCAAGTCAACTTTAATTATTGTTTTACCGGTGTAACTATGTCCATATACATCTTATGTTATGCAAATGTATGTATATATTTATTCTACAAAATCAATTAACAACAAAAAACAATGACAAATATTGTCCAGAAACCCTCACAGGTACTGCATTTTGCATAAAACAATATGCTCAGATCATATTCCAATTCCTTAGGTTTTCTAGTTTCATATGATACCAGTATCAAAAAACGTTGCTTTGCGCTTGGTGTGAACGCAGCTTTAGAGGAGTCATCGAGGATTAAAAATAGTCTCTTAGTGAGGATACTCTTAGGGTAAAATTACAAGATTATACTGAAAAAAAATGTACAATGAGCTTCACATTTGGATGGAAACAGTAAGTGAGTAACGTGAACATATCTGAGATCAGAAAGTGAAATCGAAAAGGATGATTTGGGTTTTATAGTGAAAAGCCAGAGTCAACCTGCTGCATGTAAACAGACAGAACCACCAAACTATTGTTCTACTGAGCTTTGTATCTTGTATGGTTCTTTGAGTCCAATTATTACTTCATTTTGATGTTTTAAATATTCTCTTTGTGGTATATTTTATGAATAAAAACCATACAACATACTCAGCAGAATATTTCCAGATTAATAGTGAGCAGATTGCCTCCCTCCTACCACCACCGTACGGTGAGCTGGTTTACCACAAGTCAGAGTTTCCAGGCATTTCTCATCATCACAATAAAGTAGACATCTGTATCGATGGACGCACTCACACCAGCATAATAATTCATAAACTCCTCCTGGGTCACCTTCAGAGAGTAATACCAGCATGAGTATACATTCATTTTACTTTCAGTAAATTTCCAGATGTGACAGGTCTGTGAGACGTTCACTGACCTTCAGAGACAAACACCTGATGTCAGAGAGAAACATTTATTACCTTTCCGTCTTTGTCATACGGAGAGTCAAAGCTGTCCAGGAATTTCCTGAAGACTTGATCCTCTGACCACTCCCCGTTCTGATACTTGGGGTGGTACTTGGCGTTGTAAACCCCCCGCAGGTCTTCGATGGTGATCACCCCGTCAGCCGTCTTATCCAGCTTCCTGAACGCCTGCATCACCACCTCCTTCCTGGCTTTAGACATCTGCGGCTGCAGTGAACACATCGTGGGCGTTAAACGTGAAACGCTCCTCAGCTGCACAGTAACACGTCTGTATATTTACATCGATTCACCGATGTATCGGGATTTTTTTTACGATTTCTAAACAGATGTTTTAATCCCAGAATCGATATATCTGCTTCATCTGAGTCTATGTGGAGGTAGAAGGAAGTTACCGCTTTTATTGTGGTAGTCTGAGTAACGTGACGTCATATCCGTTCCGTATCCGTCAACCAAAACAAACCTCAGAAAGTATAAAACGCTGGAGGGTCGTCGTGGATACGACCTGCACCCTCACATGTTAAATCCAGCGTGGTAAACACTACACATCCAGTAAAGGATGGAAACACTTTGGGTTTCACACATTGCAGGAAAAGCAGAGCTAGACATCACGGCTAAAGCTGCATGCTAACTCTGTCACGGACAGGAAACGTTATCGTATCGCGGTAACGTGCGGTCGAGCCGGCCGTCGCTCTCGTCTCCGTGGTCAAATGGGCCGACGCTACAACTGTAGAGCACCCATATACTGACATTTATGTTAAATGCATTGAAACGGCCCCGATGGAGCTGACCATGGATGGATAAAGAGAAGGAGCTGACGGGAGAGCTAGAGACGGCCTTGGAGAAGTTAGAGGAAGTAGACACGTGGGACTACGTCCGCTTTTCAAAATAAGGTGTTAACAAAGGGAACTGTATACACAAAATACATCTATGGAAATAAGATTGATTGGTCCCTAGAAGTGAATGATTCATCTTATTCCCTTCATGGTCTGGTGTTAAAAATGTTAACAAAAATTACAATAAATCGCAATATTGAATCGAAATACTTAAAAATCACACATACATATCGAATCGGCATCCAGGTATGGTGATAGTATAGAATCAGGATCTCAGTATGGTGATAGTATAGAATCAGGACCTCAGTATGGTGATAGTATAGAATCAGGATCTCAGTATGGTGATAGTATAGAATCAGGATCTCAGTATGGTGATAGTATAGAATCAGGACCTCAGTATGGTGATAGTATAGAATCAGAACCTCAGTATGGTGATAGTATAGAATCAGGATCTCAGTATGGTGATAGTATAGAATCAGAACCTCAGTATGGTGATAGTATAGAATCAGGATCTCAGTATGGTGATAGTATAGAATCAGGACCTCAGTATGGTGATAGTATAGAATCAGGATCTCAGTATGGTGATAGTATAGAATCAGGATCTCAGTATGGTGATAGTATAGAATCAGGACCTCAGTATGGTGATAGTATAGAATCAGGATCTCAGTATGGTGATAGTATAGAATCAGGACCTCAGTATGGTGATAGTATAGAATCAGAACCTCAGTATGGTGATAGTATAGAATCAGGATCTCAGTATGGTGATAGTATAGAATCAGGACCTCAGTATGGTGATAGTATAGAATCAGAACCTCAGTATGGTGATAGTATAGAATCAGGATCTCAGTATGGTGATAGTATAGAATCAGGACCTCAGTATGGTGATAGTATAGAATCAGAACCTCAGTATGGTGATAGTATAGAATCAGGATCTCAGTATGGTGATAGTATAGAATCAGGACCTCAGTATGGTGATAGTATAGAATCAGGATCTCAGTATGGTGATAGTATAGAATCAGGATCTCAGTATGGTGATAGTATAGAATCAGGACCTCAGTATGGTGATAGTATAGAATCAGGATCTCAGTATGGTGATAGTATAGAATCAGGATCTCAGTATGGTGAAAGTATAGAATCAGGATCTCAGTATGGTGATAGTATAGAATCAGGACCTCAGTATGGTGATAGTATAGAATCAGGACCTCAGTATGGTGAAAGTATAGAATCAGGAGATCGGTGGATCGTCACAGATCTACTGTATATGTTTACCCTCAGAGTGATGAGGAACTCGTCGAAGTCGATGGACCCGTTCCCGTCGCGGTCAAAGTGCTGAAAGAGATCCGTAGCTTCTTGTTTCTCGATCAGGATCCCGTAGTCGTTCAGACCCTTCAGGAACTCCTTCAGGTCCAGGGACCGGTTGTTGTTATCATCCATTATTTTGAAGGTTCTGACAAACACAAAACACTGAGTCAACCTTTTGCATCAGTAAAAGTACACAGCAAAGTGTACTTAAGGTGAAAGTAGTATTCAGATCTTTTACTAAAGGCTGACACACACTAACAGATGTTACCAGATGTGTAAAATGAGAGAGAGCCCACACATAACCACATGTTGAGTTAAATTTAGTTACTTTACAGATTTTTTAAAACTGTGCTTGTGTGGACGAGGAGGAAGAAAAACACAATTTACAAAAATACCTGTGTATTAGGCCAATTCAAAGTAAAAATAGAAGTACTTGTGCAGTTTATTTTATTTTATATTATGCTATTTGGTTATTATTATTGATACATTAACATGTAAGCTGGATTTTAATGTTGTAGCTGGCTGCAGTCGAGCTGATTTTATTCATTTAAATACTGTTAGCTGATTTAATTTACTGAATTTTAAATGCTTCATCTACTAAATAAGCACCAACTCCAGCTGTCTGATATAAATGTAGAGAAGTAAAAGTATGAAGTAGTATATGAGTAAAATACAAGCACTGCACAAAGCACCTCAGACTAAAACTGAAGTGAAATACTTGAGTAAATGTTACTTTCCAGCTCAGTAGAAGTATTAAGTATTAGCTGACAGTAGATGGAGGTTTATGAGGAGCATCAGCAGACAACCACAGAATCAGAAACAACAGAATCACAACATCCTGCACAGTTCATCTGTCACAGGAAGACACCAACCTCAGAACAACACTGACAGCGTCACCATCATCACAAAGCACTCAAAGCATCGGTTCTCAAAGTGAGTCCCGCGGACCAATGACGGTCCTCAAAAACATTTATACAGCCCCTGAATGTGACATGAAATGAATGCATTTTATCTGAATCTCTTCCTGATATAATGCAGTCCTTCAGTAGCTTACAGTTAATGCGTCACACTACGCCCCCACCCCCCTTTTGAAACAAAAGTCATAGTATAGTATGTCGAAATTGTTTGCAAAAAAGTCATACTATAGTATGTTGAAATTTTTTGCGAAAAAAAGTCATAGTATAGTGTGTCGAAATTGTTTGCAAAAAAGTCATAGTATAGCATGTCGAAATTTTTGGCAAAAAAAATCATAGTATAGTGTGTCGAAATTGTCTGCAAAAAAAAGTCAGTTTAGTATGTCGAAATTTTTTGCAAAAAAAAGTCATACTATAGTATGTCGAGTTTTTTTTGCAAAAAAAAGTCATAGTATAGTATGTCGAAATTTTTTGCAAAAAAAAGTCATAGCATAGTATGTCGAAATTGTTTGCAAAAAAAAGTCATAGTATAGTATCTCAAAATTTTTTGCAAAAAGTCATAGTATAGCATTTCGAAAAGTTTTACAAAAAAAAATCATAGTATAGTATGTCGAAATTTTTTGCGAAAAAAAGTCAAAGTATAGTTTGTCGACAATTTTTGCGAAGAAAAAGTCATACTATAGTATGTTGACATTTTTTGCGAAAAAAAGTCATACTATAGCATGTCGAAATTTTTTGCAAAAAAAAGTCATATTATAGAATGTCGAAATTTTTTGCAGAAAGTCATAATATAGCATGTTGAAATTTTTTGCAAAAAAAAGTCATAGTATAGTGTGTCGAAATTGTTTGCAAAAAACAAGTCATAGTATAGTATGTCGAAATTTTCTGCAAAAAAAGTCATAGTATAGTATGTCGAATTTTTTTGCAAAAAAAGTCATAGTATAGTATGTCGACATTTTTTGCGGAAAAAAGTCCTAGTATAGCATGTCGAAATTTTTTGCGAACAAAAAGTCATAGTATAGCATGTCGAAATTGTTTGCAATAAAAAGTCATCGTATAGTATGGTGAAATTTGTTGCGAAAACATTCATAGTATAGTATGTCCAAAAAATTGTATGAAAAAAAGTCATAGTATAGAATGTCAACATTTTTTGCGTAAAAAAGTCATAGTATAGTATGGTGAAATTTTTTCCGGAAAAAAGTCAGTGTAGAATGTCGAATTTTTTTGCAAAAAAAGTCATAGTATAGTATGTCGAAATTTTTTCCTGGAAAAAAGTCATAGTATAGTATGTCGAAATTTTTGGCAAAAAAAGTCATAGTATATTATGTCGAAATTTTTTCCGGAAAAAAGTCATACTATAGTATGTCGAATTTTTTGGAAAAAAAAAGTAATTGTTTAACATGTCGACATTTTTTGCAAAAAAAAGTCATAGTATAGTATGTAAATTTTTTTTACAAAAAAAGTCATACTATGTCGAAGTTTTTTTCGAAAAAAAGTCATACTGTAGTATGTCGACATTTTTTTTGAAAAAAAACTCATAGAATAGTATGTCGAAATTTTTTGTGAAAAAAGTCATAGTATAGTATGTCGAAATTTTTTGTGAAAAAAAAGTCGTAGTATAGTATGTAAATTTTTTTTGCAAAAAAGTCATACTGTCGAAGTTTTTTTCGAAAAAAAGTCAAACTATAGTATGTCGACATTTTTTTTCGAAAAAAACTCATATTATAGTATGTCGAAATTTTTTGCGAAAAAAGTCATAGTATGCTATGTCCAAATTTTTTGCGAAAAAAGTCATAGTATAGTATGTCGAAATTTTTTGCAAAAAAACCATAGTATAGAATGTCGAAATTTTTTGCGAAAAAAAGTCATACTATAGCATGTCGACATTTTTTGCAAAAAAAAAGTCATACTATAATATGTCGAATTTTTTTGCAAAAAAAAGTCATACTATAGTATGACTTTTTTTTTTTCATGAATATTTTCGACATTTTAAACTGAGTTTTTATTCCACAAAATGAAATCAACAATTTTCGACATTTGTTCACGGAAATTTTCGACATGCTATAGTATGACTTTTTTCATGAAAGTGTTCAACATTCTATACTATGACATTTTTTTACGAATATTTTCGACATTTTTTCACGAAAATTTTCGACATGCTATAGTATGACTTTCTCATAAAAATTTTCGAAATTTTAAAATGAGTTTTTTTTCCACCAAATTAATCGACAGATTATACTATGCCTTTTCTCATGAACATTTTAGAAATTCTATACTATGACATTTTTTTACGAATATTTTCGACAATTATTCACGAAAATTTTCAACATGCTATAGTATGACTTTTTTCATGAAATTTTCGAAATTTCAAACTGAGTTTTTTTTCCACAAAATTAATCGACAGACTCTACTATGCCTTTTTTCATGAAAATTTTCGACATTCTATACTATGACATTTTTTTACGAATATTTTCGACATGCTATAGTATGCCTTTTTTCATGAAAATTTTCGACATTCTATACTATGACCTTTTTTTACGAATATTTTCGACATGCTATAGTATGACTTTTTTCATGAAAATTTTCGAAAATATTCGTAAAAAAAGGTCATAGTATAGAATGTCGAAAATTTTCATGAAAAAAGGCATAGTATAGTCTGTCAATTAATTTGGTGGAAAAAAAACTCAGTTTAAAATTTCGTCAATTTTCAAAAAAGTCATGCTATAGTATGACGTTTTTGAAAATTGACGAAATTTTTAACTGAGTTTTTTTTCCACCAAATTAATCAACAGACTATACTATGCCTTTTTTCATGAAAATTTTCGACATTCTATACTATGACATTTTTTTACGAATATTTTCGACATGCTATAGTATGACTTTTTTCATGAAAATTTTCGAAAATATTCGTAAAAAAAGGTCATAGTATAGAATGTCGAAAATTTTCATGAAAAAGGCATAGTATAGTCTGTCGATTCATTTGTTGGAAAAAAAACTCAGTTTAAAATTTCGAAAATTTCATGAAAAAGTCATGCTATAGTATGACTTTTTTGAAAATTGACGAAATTTTTAGCTGAGTTTTTTTTCCACCAAATGAATCGACAGACTATACTATGCCTTTTTTCATGAAAATTTTCGAAATTCTATACTATGCCATTTTTTTACGAATATTTTCGACATGCTATAGTATGACTTTTTTCATGAAAATTTTCGAAAATATTCGTAAAAAAAGGTCATAGTATAGAATGTCGAAAATTTTCATGAAAACAGGCATAGTATAGTCTGTCGATTAATTTGGTGGAAAAAAAACTCAGTTTAAATTTTCGTCAATTTTCATGAAAAAGTCATGCTATAGTATGACTTTTTTGAAAATTGACGAAATTTTAACTGAGTTTTTTTTCCACCAAATGAATCGACAGACTATACTATGCCTTTTTTCATGAAAATTTTCGACATTCTATACTATGACATTTTTTTACGAATATTTTCGACATGCTATAGTATGACTTTTTTCATGAAAATTTTCGAAAATATTCGTAAAAAAATGTCATAGTATAGAATGTCGAAAATTTTCATGAAAAAAGGCATAGTATAGTCTGTCGATTAATTTGGTGGAAAAAAAACTCAGTTTAAAATTTCGACAATTTTCATGAAAAAGTCATGCTATAGTATGACTTTTTTGAAAATTGACGAAATTTTAAACTGAGTTTTTTTTCCACCAAATGAATCGACAGACTATACTATGCCTTTTTTCATTAAAATTTTCGACATTCTATACTATGACATTTTTTTACGAATATTTTCGACATGCTATAGTATGACTTTTTTCATGAAAATTTTCGAAAATATTCGTAAAAAAAGGTCATAGTATAGAATGTCGAAAATTTTCATGAAAAAAGGCATAGTATAGTCTGTCGATTAATTTGGTGGAAAAAAAACTCAGTTTAAAATTTCGTCAATTTTCAAAAAAGTCATGCTATAGTATGACTTTTTTGAAAATTGACGAAATTTTAAACTGAGTTTTTTTTCCACCAAATGAATCGACAGACTATACTATGCCTTTTTTCATGAAAATTTTCGACATTCTATACTATGACATTTTTTTACGAATATTTTCGACATGCTATAGTATGACTTTTTTCATGAAAATTTTCGAAAATATTCGTAAAAAATTGTCATAGTATAGAATGTCGAAAATTTTCATGAAAAAAGGCATAGTATAGTCTGTCGATTAATTTGGTGGAAAAAAAACTCAGTTTAAAATTTCGACAATTTCATGAAAAAAGTCATACTATAGTATGACTTTTTTGAAAATTGACGAAATTTTAAACTGAGTTTTTTTTCCACCAAATTAATCGACAGACTATACTATGCCTTTTTTCATGAAAATTTTCGACATTCTATACTATGACATTTTTTTACGAATATTTTCGACATGCTATAGTATGACTTTTTTCATGAAAATTTTCGAAAATATTCGTAAAAAAAGGTCATAGTATAGAATGTCGAAAATTTTCATGAAAAAAGGCATAGTATAGTCTGTCGATTAATTTGGTGGAAAAAAAACTCAGTTTAAAATTTCGAAAATTTCATGAAAAAAGTCATACTATAGTATGACTTTTTTGAAAATTGACGAAATTTTAAACTGAGTTTTTTTTCCACCAAATTAATCGACAGACTATACTATGCCTTTTTTCATGAAAATTTTCGACATTCTATACTATGACATTTTTTTACGAATATTTTCGACATGCTATAGTATGACTTTTTTCATGAAAATTTTCGAAAATATTCGTAAAAAAATGTCATAGTATAGAATGTCGAAAATGTTCATGAAAAAAGGCATAGTATAGTCTGTCGATTAATTTGGTGGAAAAAAAACTCAGTTTAAAATTTCGAAAATTTCATGAAAAAAGTCATACTATAGTATGACTTTTTTGAAAATTGACGAAATTTTAAACTGAGTTTTTTTTCCACCAAATTAATCGACAGACTATACTATGCCTTTTTTCATGAAAATTTTCGACATTCTATACTATGACATTTTTTTACGAATATTTTCGACATGCTATAGTATGACTTTTTTCATGAAAATTTTCGAAAATATTCGTAAAAAAAGGTCATAGTATAGAATGTCGAAAATTTTCATGAAAAAAGGCATAGTATAGTCTGTCGATTCATTTGGTGGAAAAAAAACTCAGTTTAAAATTTCGTCAATTTTCAAAAAAGTCATGCTATACTATGACGTTTTTGAAAATTGACGAAATTTTAAGCTGAGTTTTTTTTCCACCAAATGAATCGACAGACTATACTATGCCTTTTTTCATGAAATTTTTCGACATTCTATACTATGACATTTTTTTACGAATATTTTCGACATGCTATAGTATGACTTTTTTCATGAAAATTTTCAAAAATATTCGTAAAAAAATGTCATAGTATAGAATGTCGAAAATTTTCATGAAAAAAGGCATAGTATAGTCTGTCGATTAATTTGGTGTAAAAAAAACTCAGTTTAAAATTTCGTCAACTTTCAAAAAAGTCATGCTATAGTATGACTTTTTTCATGAAAATTTTCGAAAATATTCGTAAAAAAATGTCATAGTATAGAATGTCGAACATTTTCATGAAAAAAGGCATAGTATAGTCTGTCGATTAATTTGGTGGAAAAAAACTCAGTTTAAAATTTCGAAAATTTCATGAAAAAAGTTATACTATAGTATGACGTTTTTGAAAATTGACGAAATTTTTAACTTAGTTTTTTTTCCACCAAATGAATCGACAGACTATACTATGCCTTTTTTCATGAAAATTTTCGACATTCTATACTATGACATTTTTTTACGAATATTTTCGACATGCTATAGTATGACTTTTTTCATGAAAATTTTCGAAAATATTCGTAAAAAAATGTCATAGTATAGAATGACGAAAATTTTCATGAAAAAAGGCATAGTATAGTCTGTCGATTCATTTGGTGGAAAAAAAACTCAGTTTAAAATTTCGTCAACTTTCAAAAAAGTCATGCTATAGTATGACTTTTTTCATGAAAATTTTCGAAAATATTCGTAAAAAAATGTCATAGTATAGAATGTCGAACATTTTCATGAAAAAAGGCATAGTATAGTCTGTCGATTAATTTGGTGGAAAAAAACTCAGTTTAAAATTTCGAAAATTTCATGAAAAAAGTTATACTATAGTATGACGTTTTTGAAAATTGACGAAATTTTTAACTTAGTTTTTTTTCCACCAAATGAATCGACAGACTATACTATGCCTTTTTTCATGAAAATTTTCGACATTCTATACTATGACATTTTTTTACGAATTTTTTCGACATGCTATAGTATGACTTTTTTCATGAAAATTTTCGAAAATATTCGTAAAAAAATGTCATAGTATAGAATGACGAAAATTTTCATGAAAAAAGGCATAGTATAGTCTGTCGATTCATTTGATGGAAAAAAAACTCAGTATAAAATTTTGTCAATTTTCAAAATAGTCATGCTATAGTATGACTTTTTTGAAAATTGACGAAATTTTAAACTGAGTTTTTTTTCCACCAAATTAATCGACAGACTATACTAAGCTTTTTTTCATGAAAATTTTCGACATTCTATACTATGACATTTTTTTACGAATATTTTCGACATGCTATAGTATGACTTTTTTCATGAAAATTTTCAAAAATATTCGTAAAAAAATGTCATAGTATAGAATGTCGAAAATGTTCATGAAAAAAGGCATAGTATAGTCTGTCGATTAATTTGGTGGAAAAAAAAATCAGTTTAAAATTTCGAAAATTTTCAAAATAGTAATGCTATAGTATGACTTTTTTGAAAATTGACGAAATTTTAAACTGAGTTTTTTTTCCACCGAAATTAATCAACAGACTATACTAAGCCTTTTTTCATGAAATTTTTCGACATTCTATACTATGACATTTTTTTACGAATATTTTCGACATGCTATAGTATGACTTTTTTCATGAAAATTTTCGAAAATATTCGTAAAAAAATGTCATAGTATAGAATGTCGAAAATTTTCATGAAAAAAGGCATAGTATAGTCTGTCGATTCATTTGATGGAAAAAAAACTCAGTATAAAATTTTGTCAATTTTCAAAATAGTCATGGTATATAGTATGACTTTTTTGAAAATTGACGAAATTTTAAACTGAGTTTTTTTTCCACCAAATTAATCGACAGACTATACTATGCCTTTTTTCATGAAAATTTTCGACATTCTATACTATGACATTTTTTTACGAATATTTTCGACATGCTATAGTATGACTTTTTTCATGAAAATTTTCAAAATATTCGTAAAAAAATGTCATAGTATAGAATGTCGAAAATTTTCATGAAAAAGGCATAGTATAGTCTGTCGATTCATTTGGTGGAAAAAAAACTCAGTTTAAAATTTCGAAAATTTCATGAAAAAAGTCATACTATAGTATGACTTTTTTGAAAATTGACGAAATTTTAAACTGTTTTTTTTCCACCAAATGAATCGACAGACTATACTAAGCCTTTTTTCATGAAAATTTTCGACATTCTATACTATGACATTTTTTAACGAATATTTTCGACATGCTATAGTATGACTTTTTTCATGAAAATTTTCGAAAATATTCGTAAAAAAAGGTCATAGTATAGAATGTCGAACATTTTCATGAAAAAAGGCATAGTATAGTCTGTCGATTAATTTGGTGGAAAAAAAACTCAGTTTAAAATTTCGAAAATTTCATGAAAAAAGTTATACTATAGCATGACTATTTTGAAAATTGACAAAATTTTTAACTGAGTTTTTTTTCCACCAAATGAATCGACAGACTATACTATGCCTTTTTTCATGAAAATTTTCGACATTCTATACTATGACATTTTTATACGAATATTTTCGACATGCTATAGTATGACTTTTTTCATGAAAATTTTCGTAAAAAAATGTCATAGTATAGAATGTCGAAAATTTTCATGAAAAAATGCATAGTATAGTCTGTCGATTCATTTGATGGAAAAAAAACTCAGTATAAAATTTTGTCAATTTTCAAAATAGTCATGCTATAGTATGACTTTTTTGAAAATTGACGAAATTTTAAACTGAGTTTTTTTTCCACCAAATTAATCGACAGACTATACTAAGCCTTTTTTCATGAAAATTTTCGACATTCTATACTATGCCATTTTTTTACGAATATTTTCGACATGCTATAGTATGACTTTTTTCATGAAAATTTTCAAAAATATTCGTAAAAAAAGGTCATAGTATAGAATGTCGAAAATTTTCATGAAAAAAGGCATAGTATAGTCTGTCGATTCATTTGATGGAAAAAAAACTCAGTATAAAATTTTGTCAATTTTCAAAATAGTCATGGTATATATAGTATGACTTTTTTGAAAATTGACGAAATTTTAAACTGAGTTTTTTTTCCACCAAATTAATCGACAGACTATACTAAGCCTTTTTTCATGAAAATTTTCGACATTCTATACTATGACATTTTTTTACGAATATTTTCGACATGCTATAGTATGACTTTTTTCATGAAAATTTTCAAAAATATTCGTAAAAAAATGTCATAGTATAGAATGTCGAAAATTTTCATGAAAAAGGCATAGTATAGTCTGTCGATTCATTTGGTGGAAAAAAAACTCAGTTTAAAATTTCGAAAATTTCATGAAAAAAGTCATACTATAGTATGACTTTTTTGAAAATTGACGAAATTTTAAACTGTTTTTTTTCCACCAAATTAATCGACAGACTATACTAAGCCTTTTTTCATGAAAATTTTCGACATTCTATACTATGACATTTTTTAACGAATATTTTCGACATGCTATAGTATGACTTTTTTCATGAAAATTTTCGAAAATATTCGTAAAAAAATGTCATAGTATAGAATGTCGAACATTTTCATGAAAAAAGGCATAGTATAGTCTGTCGATTAATTTGGTGGAAAAAAAACTCAGTTTAAAATTTCGAAAATTTCATGAAAAAAGTTATACTATAGCATGACTATTTTGAAAATTGACAAAATTTTTAACTGAGTTTTTTTTCCACCAAATGAATCGACAGACTATACTATGCCTTTTTTCATGAAAATTTTCGACATTCTATACTATGACATTTTTATACGAATATTTTCGACATGCTATAGTATGACTTTTTTCATGAAAATTTTCGTAAAAAAATGTCATAGTATAGAATGTCGAAAATTTTCATGAAAAAAGGCATAGTATAGTCTGTCGATTCATTTGATGGAAAAAAAACTCAGTATAAAATTTTGTCAATTTTCAAAATAGTCATGCTATAGTATGACTTTTTTGAAAATTGACGAAATTTTAAACTGAGTTTTTTTTCCACCAAATTAATCGACAGACTATACTAAGCCTTTTTTCATGAAAATTTTCGACATTCTATACTATGCCATTTTTTTACGAATATTTTCGACATGCTATAGTATGACTTTTTTCATGAAAATTTTCGAAAATATTCGTAAAAAAAGGTCATAGTATAGAATGTCGAAAATTTTCATGAAAAAAGGCATAGTATAGTCTGTCGATTCATTTGATGGAAAAAAAACTCAGTATAAAATTTTGTCAATTTTCAAAATAGTCATGCTATAGTATGACTTTTTTGAAAATTGACGAAATTTTAAACTGAATTTTTTTTCCACCAAATTAATCGACAGACTATACTAAGCTTTTTTTCATGAAAATTTTCGACATTCTATACTATGACATTTTTTTACGAATATTTTCGACATGCTATAGTATGACTTTTTTCATGAAAATTTTCAAAAATATTCGTAAAAAAATGTCATAGTATAGAATGTCGAAAATGTTCATGAAAAAAGGCATAGTATAGTTTGTCGATTAATTTGGTGGAAAAAAAAATCAGTTTAAAATTTCGAAAATTTTCAAAATAGTCATGCTATAGTATGACTTTTTTGAAAATTGACGAAATTTTAAACTGAGTTTTTTTTCCACCAAATTAATCAACAGACTATACTAAGCCTTTTTTCATGAAATTTTTCGACATTCTATACTATGACATTTTTTTACGAATATTTTCGACATGCTATAGTATGACTTTTTTCATGAAAATTTTCGAAAATATTCGTAAAAAAATGTCATAGTATAGAATGTCGAAAATTTTCATGAAAAAAGGCATAGTATAGTCTGTCGATTCATTTGATGGAAAACAAACTCAGTATAAAATTTTGTCAATTTTCAAAATAGTCATGGTATAGTATGACTTTTTTGAAAATTGACGAAATTTTAAACTGAGTTTTTTTTCCACCAAATTAATCGACAGACTATACTAAGCCTTTTTTCATGAAAATTTTCGACATTCTATACTATGACATTTTTTTACGAATATTTTCGACATGCTATAGTATGACTTTTTTCATGAAAATTTTCAAAAATATTCGTAAAAAAATGTCATAGTATAGAATGTCGAAAATTTTCATGAAAAAAGGCATAGTATAGTCTGTCGATTCATTTGGTGGAAAAAAAACTCAGTTTAAAATTTCGAAAATTTCATGAAAAAAGTCATACTATAGTATGACTTTTTTGAAAATTGACGAAATTTTAAACTGAGTTTTTTTTCCACCAAATTAATCGACAGACTATACTATGCCTTTTTTCATGAAAATTTTCGACATTCTATACTATGCCATTTTTTTACGAATATTTTCGACATGCTATAGTATGACTTTTTTCATGAAAATTTTCGAAAATATTCGTAAAAAAAGGTCATAGTATAGAATGTCGAAAATTTTCATGAAAAAAGGCATAGTATAGTCTGTCGATTCATTTGATGTAAAAAAAACTCAGTTTAAAATTTCGTCAATTTTCAAAAAAGTCATGCTATACTATGACGTTTTTGAAAATTGACGAAATTTTTAGCTGAGTTTTTTTTCCACCAAATGAATCGACAGACTATACTATGCCTTTTTTCATGAAAATTTTCGACATTCTATACTATGACATTTTTTTACGAATATTTTCGACATGCTATAGTATGACTTTTTTCATGAAAATTTTCGAAAATATTCGTAAAAAAAGGTCATAGTATAGAATGTCGAAAATTTTCATGAGAAAAGGCATAGTATAGTCTGTCGATTCATTTGGTGGAAAAAAAAATCAGTTTAAAATTTCGAAAATTTCATGAAAAAAGTCATACTATAGTATGACTTTTTTGAAAATTGACGAAATTTTAAACTGAGTTTTTTTTCCACCAAATTAATCGACAGACTATACTATGCCTTTTTTCATGAAAATTTTCGACATTATATACTATGCCATTTTTTTACGAATATTTTCGACATGCTATAGTATGACTTTTTTCATGAAAATTTTCGAAAATATTCGTAAAAAAAGGTCATAGTATAGAATGTCGAAAATTTTCATGAAAAAAGGCATAGTATAGTCTGTCGATTCATTTGGTGGAAAAAAAACTCAGTTTAAAATTTCGTCAATTTTCAAAAAAGTCATGCTATACTATGACGTTTTTGAAAATTGACGAAATTTTTAACTGAGTTTTTTTTCCACCAAATGAATCGACAGACTATACTATGCCTTTTTTCATGAAAATTTTCGACATTCTATACTATGACATTTTTTTACGAATATTTTCGACATGCTATAGTATGACTTTTTTCATGAAAATTTTCGAAAATATTCGTAAAAAAAGGTCATAGTATAGAATGTCGAAAATTTTCATGAGAAAAGGCATAGTATAGTCTGTCGATTCATTTGGTGGAAAAAAAAATCTGTTTAAAATTTCGAAAATTTCATGAAAAAAGTCTTACTATAGTATGTCGAAAATATTCGTAAAAAAATGTCATAGTATAGAATGTCGAAAATTTTCATGAAAAAAGGCTTAGTATAGTCTGTCGATTAATTTGGTGGAAAAAAAACTCAGTTTAAAATTTCGTCAATTTTCAAAAAAGTCATGCTATACTATGACGTTTTTGAAAATTGACGAAATTTTTAGCTGAGTTTTTTTTCCACCAAATGAATCGACAGACTATACTATGCCTTTTTTCATGAAAATTTTCGACATTCTATACTATGACATTTTTTTACGAATAGTTTCGACATGCTATAGTATGACTTTTTTCATGAAAATTTTCGAAAATATTCGTAAAAAAATGTCATAGTATAGAATGTCGAAAATTTTCATGAAAAAAGGCATAGTATAGTCTGTCGATTAATTTGGTGGAAAAAAAACTCAGTTTAAAATTTCGTCAATTTTCAAAAAAGTCATGCTATAGTATGACTTTTTTGAAAATTGACGAAATTTTTAACTAAGTTTTTTTTCCACCAAATGAATCGACAGACTATACTATGCCTTTTTTCATGAAAATTTTCGACATTCTATACTATGACATTTTTTTACGAATATTTTCGACATGCTATAGTATGACTTTTTTCATGAAAATTTTCGAAAATATTCGTAAAAAAATGTCATAGTATAGAATGTCGAAAATGTTCATGAAAAAAGGCATAGTATAGTCTGTCGATTCATTTGGTGGAAAAAAAACTAAGTTTAAAATTTCGTCAATTTTCAAAAAAGTCATGCTATACTATGACGTTTTTGAAAATTGACGAAATTTTTAGCTGAGTTTTTTTTCCACCAAATGAATCGACAGACTATACTATGCCTTTTTTCATGAAAATTTTCGACATTCTATACTATGACATTTTTTTACGAATATTTTCGACATGCTATAGTATGACTTTTTTCATGAAAATTTTCGAAAATATTCGTAAAAAAATGGCATAGTATAGAATGTCGAAAATTTTCATGAAAAAAGGCATAGTATAGTCTGTCGATTAATTTGGTGGAAAAAAAACTCAGTTTAAAATTTCGTCAATTTTCAAAAAAGTCATGCTATAGTATGACGTTTTTGAAAATTGACGAAATTTTTAACTAAGTTTTTTTTCCACCAAATGAATCGACAGACTATACTATGCCTTTTTTCATGAAAATTTTCGACATTCTATACTATGACATTTTTTTACGAATATTTTCGACATGCTATAGTATGACTTTTTTCATGAAAATTTTCGAAAATATTCGGAAAAAAAGGTCATAGTATAGAATGTCGAAAATTTTCATGAAAAAAGGCATAGTATAGTCTGTCGATTCATTTGGTGGAAAAAAAACTAAGTTTAAAATTTCGTCAATTTTCAAAAAAGTCATGCTATACTATGACGTTTTTGAAAATTGACGAAATTTTTAGCTGAGTTTTTTTTCCACCAAATGAATCGACAGACTATACTATGCCTTTTTTCATAAAAATTTTCGACATTCTATACTATGACATTTTTTTACGAATATTTTCGACATGCTATAGTATGACTCTTTTCATGAAAATTTTCGAAAATATTCGTAAAAAAATGTCATAGTATAGAATGTCGAAAATTTTCATGAAAAAAGGCATAGTATAGTCTGTCGATTAATTTGGTGGAAAAAAAACTCAGTTTAAAATTTCGAAAATGTCATGAAAAAAGTCATACTATAGTATGACTTTTTTGAAAATTGACGAAATTTTAAACTGAGTTTTTTTTCCACCAAATGAATCGACAGACTATACTATGCCTTTTTTCATGAAAATTTTCGACATTCTATACTATGCCATTTTTTTACGAATATTTTCGACATGCTATAGTATGACTTTTTCCATGAAAATTTTCGAAAATATTCGTAAAAAAAGGTCATAGTATAGAATGTCGAAAATTTTCATGAAAAAAGGCATAGTATAGTCTGTCGATTCATTTGGTGGAAAAAAAACTCAGTTTAAAATTTCATCAATTTTCAAAAAAGTCATGCTATACTATGACGTTTTTGAAAATTGACGAAATTTTTAGCTGAGTTTTTTTTCCACCAAATGAATCGACAGACTATACCATGCCTTTTTTCATGAAAATTTTCGACATTCTATACTATGACATTTTTTTACGAATATTTTCGACATGCTATAGTATGACTTTTTTCATGAAAATTTTCGAAAATATTCGTAAAAAAATGTCATAGTATAGAATGTCGAAAATGTTCATGAAAAAAGGCATAGTATAGTCTGTCGATTAATTTGGTGGAAAAAAAACTCAGTTTAAAATTTCATCAATTTTCAAAAAAGTCATGCTATAGATGACGTTTTTCATGAAATTTTCGAAATTTTAAACAGATTTTTTTTTCCACCAAATTAATCGACAGACTATACTATGCCTTTTTTCATGAACATTTTCGACATTCTATACTATGACATTTTTTTACGAATATTTTCGAAAATTTTCATGAAAAAAGTCATACTATAGCATGTCGAAAATATTCGTAAAAAAATGTCATAGTATAGAATGTCGAAAATTTTCATGAAAAAAGGCATAGTATAGTCTGTCGATTCATTTGGTGGAAAAAAAACTTAGTTAAAAATTTCGTCAATTTTCAAATACGTCATACTATAGCATGACTTTTGAAAATTGACGAAATTTTAAACTGAGTTTTTTTTCCACCACATTAATCGACAGACTATACTATGCCTTTTTTCATGAAAATTTTCGACATTCTATACTATGACATTTTTTTACGAATATTTTCGACATGCTATAGTATGACTTTTTTCATGAAAATTTTCGAAAATATTCGTAAAAAAAGGTCATAGTATAGAATGTCGAAAATTTTCATGAAAAAAGGCATAGTATAGTCTGTCGATTAATTTTGTGGAAAAAAAACTCAGTATAAAATTTTGTCAATTTTCAAAATAGTCATGCTATAGTATGACTTTTTTGAAAATTGACGAAATTTTAAACTGAGTTTTTTTTCCACCAAATTAATCGACAGACTATACTATGCCTTTTTTCATGAAAATTTTCGACATTCTATACTATGACATTTTTTTACGAATATTTTCGACATGCTATAGTATGACTTTTTTCATGAAAATTTTCAAAAATATTCGTAAAAAAAGGTCATAGTATAGAATGTCGAAAATTTTCATGAAAAAAGGCATAATATAGTCTGTCGATTCATTTGGTGGAAAAAAAACTCAGTTTAAAATTTCGTCAATTTTCAAAATAGTCATGCTATAGTATGACGTTTTTGAAAATTGAACAAATTTTTAACTGATTTTTTTTTCCACCAAATTGATCGACAGACTATACTAAGCCTTTTTTCATGAAAATTTTCGACATTCTATACTATGACATTTTTTTACGAATATTTTCGAAAATTTTAATGAAAAAAATTATACTATAGCATGTCGAAAATATTCGTAAAAAAATGTCATAGTATAGAATGTCGAAAATTTTCATGAAAAAAGGCATAGTATAGTCTGTCGATTAATTTGGTGGAAAAAAAACTTCGAAAATTTCATGAAAAAAGTCATACTATAGTATGACTTTTTTGAAAATTGACGAAATTTTAAACTGAGTTTTTTTTCCACCAAATTAATCGACAGACTATACTAAGCCTTTTTTCATGAAAATTTTCGACATTCTATACTATGACATTTTTTTACGAATATTTTCGACATGCTATAGTATGACTTTTTTCATGAAAATTTTCGAAAATATTCGTAAAAAAATGTCATAGTATAGAATGTCGAAAATGTTCATGAAAAAAGGCATAGTATAGTCTGTCGATTAATTTGGTGGAAAAAAAAATCTGTTTAAAATTTCGAAAATTTCATGATTGAAATTGAAACAAATTGACGAAATTTTAAACTGAGTTTTTTTTCCACCAAATTAATCGACAGACTATACTAAGCCTTTTTTCATGAAAATTTTCGACATTCTATACTATGACATTTTTTTACGAATATTTTCGACATGCTATAGTATGACTTTTTTAATGAAAATTTTCGAAAATATTCGTAAAAAAAGGTCATAGTATAGAATGTCGAAAATTTTCATGAAAAAAGGCATAGTATACTCTGTCGATTCATTTGGTGGAAAAAAAAGTAAGTTTAAAATTTCGTCAATTTTCAAAAAAGTCATGCTATACTATGACGTTTTTGAAAATTGACGAAATTTTTAGCTGAGTTTTTTTTCCACCAAATGAATCGACAGACTATACTATGCCTTTTTTCATGAAAATTTTCGACATTCTATACTATGACATTTTTTTACGAATATTTTCGACATGCTATAGTATGACTTTTTTCATGAAAATTTTCGAAAATATTCGTAAAAAAATGTCATAGTATAGAATGTCGAAAATTTTCATGAAAAAAGGCATAGTATAGTCTGTCGATTAATTTGGTGGAAAAAAAACTCAGTTTAAAATTTCGTCAATTTTCAAAAAAGTCATGCTATAGTATGACGTTTTTGAAAATTGACGAAATTTTTAACTAAGTTTTTTTTCCACCAAATGAATCGACAGACTATACTATGCCTTTTTTCATGAAAATTTTCGACATTCTATACTATGACATTTTTTTACGAATATTTTCGACATGCTATAGTATGACTTTTTTCATGAAAATTTTCGAAAATATTCGTAAAAAAATGTCATAGTATAGAATGTCAAAAATGTTCATGAAAAAAGGCATAGTATAGTCTGTCGATTAATTTGGTGGAGAAAAAAATCTGTTTAAAATTTCGAAAATTTCATGAAAAAAGTCATACTATAGTATGACTTTTTTGAAAATTGACGAAATTTTAAACTTAGTTTTTTTTCCACCAAATTAATCGACAGACTATACTATGCCTTTTTTCATGAAAATTTTCGACATTCTATACTATGCCATTTTTTTACGAATATTTTCGACATGCTATAGTATGACTTTTTTCATGAAAATTTTCGAAAATATTCGTAAAAAAAGGTCATAGTATAGAATGTCGAAAATGTTCATGAAAAAAGGCATAGTATAGTCTGTCGATTCATTTGGTGGAAAAAAAACTCAGTTTAAAATTTCGTCAATTTTCAAAAAAGTCATGCTATACTATGACGTTTTTGAAAATTGACGAAATTTTTAGCTGAGTTTTTTTTCCACCAAATGAATCGACAGACTATACTATGCCTTTTTTCATGAAAATTTTCGACATTCTATACTATGACATTTTTTTACGAATATTTTCGACATGCTATAGTATGACTTTTTTCATGAAAATTTTCGAAAATATTCGTAAAAAAAGGTCATAGTATAGAATGTCGAAAATTTTCATGAAAAAAGGCATAGTATAGTCTGTCGATTCATTTGGTGGAAAAAAAAATCAGTTTAAAATTTCGAAAATTTCATGAAAAAAGTCATACTATAGTATGACTTTTTTGAAAATTGACGAAATTTTAAACTGAGTTTTTTTTCCACCAAATTAATCGACAGACTATACTATGCCTTTTTTCATGAAAATTTTCGACATTCTATACTATGCCATTTTTTTACGAATATTTTCGACATGCTATAGTATGACTTTTTTCATGAAAATATTCGAAAATATTCGTAAAAAATTGTCATAGTATAGAATGTCGAAAATTTTCATGAAAAAAGGCATAGTATAGTCTGTCGATTCATTTGGTGGAAAAAAAACTCAGTTTAAAATTTCGTCAATTTTCAAAAAAGTCATGTATACTATGACGTTTTTGAAAATTGACGAAATTTTTAGCTGAGTTTTTTTTCCACCAAATGAATCGACAGACTATACTATGCCTTTTTTCATGAAAATTTTCGACATTCTATACTATGACATTTTTTTACGAATATTTTCGACATGCTATAGTATGACTTTTTTCATGAAAATTTTCGAAAATATTCGTAAAAAAATGTCATAGTATAGAATGTCGAAAATGTTCATGAAAAAAGGCATAGTATAGTCTGTCGATTAATTTGGTGGAAAAAAAAATCAGTTTAAAATTTCGAAAATTTCATGAAAAAAGTCATACTATAGTATGACTTTTTTGAAAATTGACGAAATTTTAAACTGAGTTTTTTTTCCACCAAATTAATCGACAGACTATACTAAGCCTTTTTTCATGAAAATTTTCGACATTCTATACTATGACATTTTTTTACGAATATTTTCGACATGCTATAGTATGACTTTTTTAATGAAAATTTTCGAAAATATTCGTAAAAAAATGTCATAGTATAGAATGTCGAAAATTTTCATGAAAAAAGGCATAGTATAGTCTGTCGATTAATTTGGTGGAAAAAAAACTCAGTTTAAAATTTCGTCAATTTTCAAAAAAGTCATGCTATAGTATGACGTTTTTGAAAATTGACGAAATTTTTAGCTGAGTTTTTTTTCCACCAAATGAATCGACAGACTATACTATGCCTTTTTTCATGAAAATTTTCGACATTCTATACTATGACATTTTTTTACGAATATTTTCGACATGCTATAGTATGACTTTTTTCATGAAAATTTTCGAAAATATTCGTAAAAAAATGTCATAGTATAGAATGTCGAAAATTTTCATGAAAAAAGGCATAGTATAGTCTGTCGATTCATTTGGTGGAAAAAAAAATCGGTTTAAAATTTCGAAAATTTCATGAAAAAAGTCATACTATAGTATGACTTTTTTGAAAATTGACGAAATTTTAAACTGAGTTTTTTTTCCACCAAATTAATCGACAGACTATACTATGCCTTTTTTCATGAAAATTTTCGACATTCTATACTATGCCATTTTTTTACGAATATTTTCGACATGCTATAGTATGACTTTTTTCATGAAAATTTTCGAAAATATTCGTAAAAAAAGGTCATAGTATAGAATGTCGAAAATTTTCATGAAAAAAGGCATAGTATAGTCTGTCGATTCATTTGGTGGAAAAAAAACTCAGTTTAAAATTTCATCAATTTTCAAAAAAGTCATGCTATACTATGACGTTTTTGAAAATTGACGAAATTTTTAGCTGAGTTTTTTTTCCACCAAATGAATCGACAGAGTATACTATGCCTTTTTTCATGAAAATTTTCGACATTCTATACTATGACATTTTTTTACGAATATTTTCGACATGCTATAGTATGACTTTTTTCATGAAAATTTTCGAAAATATTCATAAAAAAAGGTCATAGTATAGAATGTCGAAAATTTTCATGAAAAAAGGCATAGTATAGTCTGTCGATTCATTTGGTGGAAAAAAAACTCAGTTTAAAATTTCATCAATTTTCAAAAAAGTCATGCTATACTATGACGTTTTTGAAAATTGACGAAATTTTTAGCTGAGTTTTTTTTCCACCAAATGAATCGACAGACTATACTATGCCTTTTTTCATGAAAATTTTCGACATTCTATACTATGACATTTTTTTACGAATATTTTCGACATGCTATAGTATGACTTTTTTCATGAAAATTTTCGAAAATATTCGTAAAAAAATGTCATAGTATAGAATGTCGAAAATGTTCATGAAAAAAGGCATAGTATAGTCTGTCGATTAATTTGGTGGAAAAAAAACTTCGAAAATTTCATAAAAAAAGTCATACTATAGTATGACTTTTTTGAAAATTGACGAAATTTTAAACTGAGTTTTTTTTCCACCAAATTAATCGACAGACTATACTAAGCCTTTTTTCATGAAAATTTTCGACATTCTATACTATGACATTTTTTTACGAATATTTTCGACATGCTATAGTATGACTTTTTTCATGAAAATTTTCGAAAATATTCGTAAAAAAATGTCATAGTATAGAATGTCGAAAATGTTCATGAAAAAAGGCATAGTATAGTCTGTCGATTAATTTGGTGGAAAAAAAAATCTGTTTAAAATTTCGAAAATTTCATGATTGAAATTGAAACAAATTGACGAAATTTTAAACTGAGTTTTTTTTACACCAAATTAATCGACAGACTATACTAAGCCTTTTTTCATGAAAATTTTCGACATTCTATACTATGACATTTTTTTACGAATATTTTCGACATGCTATAGTATGACTTTTTTAATGAAAATTTTCAAAAAATATTCGTAAAAAAAGGTCTTAGTATAGAATGTCGAAAATTTTCATGAAAAAAGGCATAGTATACTCTGTCGATTCATTTGGTGGAAAAAAAACTAAGTTTAAAATTTCGTCAATTTTCAAAAAAGTCATGCTATACTATGACGTTTTTGAAAATTGACGAAATTTTTAGCTGAGTTTTTTTTCCACCAAATGAATCGACAGACTATACTATGCCTTTTTTCATGAAAATTTTCGACATTCTATACTATGACATTTTTTTACGAATATTTTCGACATGCTATAGTATGACTTTTTTCATGAAAATTTTCGAAAATATTCGTAAAAAAATGTCATAGTATAGAATGTCGAAAATTTTCATGAAAAAAGGCATAGTATAGTCTGTCGATTAATTTGGTGGAAAAAAAACTCAGTTTAAAATTTCGTCAATTTTCAAAAAAGTCATGCTATAGTATGACGTTTTTGAAAATTGACGAAATTTTTAACTAAGTTTTTTTTCCACCAAATGAATCGACAGACTATACTATGCCTTTTTTCATGAAAATTTTCGACATTCTATACTATGACATTTTTTTACGAATATTTTCGACATGCTATAGTATGACTTTTTTCATGAAAATTTTCTAAAATATTCGTAAAAAAATGTCATAGTATAGAATGTCGAAAATGTTCATGAAAAAAGGCATAGTATAGTCTGTCGATTAATTTGGTGGAAAAAAAAATCTGTTTAAAATTTCGAAAATTTCATGAAAAAAGTCATACTATAGTATGACTTTTTTGAAAATTGACGAAATTTTAAACTGAGTTTTTTTTCCACCAAATTAATCGACAGACTATACTAAGCCTTTTTTCATGAAAATTTTCGACATTCTATACTATGACATTTTTTTACGAATATTTTCGACATGCTATAGTATGACTTTTTTAATGAAAATTTTCGAAAATATTCGTAAAAAAAGGTCATAGTATAGAATGTCGAAAATTTTCATGAAAAAAGGCATAGTATAGTCTGTCGATTCATTTGGTGGAAAAAAAACTAAGTTTAAAATTTCGTCAATTTTCAAAAAAGTCATGCTATACTATGACGTTTTTGAAAATTGACGAAATTTTTAGCTGAGTTTTTTTTCCACCAAATGAATCGACAGACTATACTATGCCTTTTTTCATGAAAATTTTCAACATTCTATACTATGACATTTTTTTACGAATATTTTCGACATGCTATAGTATGACTTTTTTCATGAAAATTTTCGAAAATATTCGTAAAAAAATGTCATAGTATAGAATGTCGAAAATTTTCATGAAAAAAGGCATAGTATAGTCTGTCGATTAATTTGGTGGAAAAAAAACTCAGTTTAAAATTTCGTCAATTTTCAAAAAAGTCATGCTATAGTATGACGTTTTTGAAAATTGACGAAATTTTTAACTAAGTTTTTTTTCCACCAAATGAATCGACAGACTATACTATGCCTTTTTTCATGAAAATTTTCGACAATCTATACTATGACATTTTTTTACGAATATTTTCGACATGCTATAGTATGACTTTTTTCATGAAAATTTTCGAAAATATTCGTAAAAAAATGTCATAGTATAGAATGTCGAAAATGTTCATGAAAAAAGGCATAGTATAGTCTGTCGATTAATTTGGTAGAAAAAAAAATCTGTTTAAAATTTCGAAAATTTCATGATTGAAATTGAAACAAATTGACGAAATTTTAAACTGAGTTTTTTTTCCACCAAATTAATCGACAGACTATACTAAGCCTTTTTTCATGAAAATTTTCGACATTCTATACTATGACATTTTTTTACGAATATTTTCGACATGCTATAGTATGACTTTTTTAATGAAAATTTTCGAAAATATTCGTAAAAAAAGGTCATAGTATAGAATGTCGAAAATTTTCATGAAAAAAGGCATAGTATACTCTGTCGATTCATTTGGTGGAAAAAAAATTAAGTTTAAAATTTCGTCAATTTTCAAAAAAGTCATGCTATACTATGACGTTTTTGAAAATTGACGAAATTTTTAGCTGAGTTTTTTTTCCACCAAATGAATCGACAGACTATACTATGCCTTTTTTCATGAAAATTTTCGACATTCTATACTATGACATTTTTTTACGAATATTTTCGACATGCTATAGTATGACTTTTTTCATGAAAATTTTCGAAAATATTCGTAAAAAAATGTCATAGTATAGAATGTCGAAAATTTTCATGAAAAAAGGCATAGTATAGTCTGTCGATTAATTTGGTGGAAAAAAAACTCAGTTTAAAATTTCGTCAATTTTCAAAAAAGTCATGCTATAGTATGACGTTTTTGAAAATTGACGAAATTTTTAACTAAGTTTTTTTTCCACCAAATGAATCGACAGACTATACTATGCCTTTTTTCATGAAAATTTTCGACATTCTATACTATGACATTTTTTTACGAATATTTTCGACATGCTATAGTATGACTTTTTTCATGAAAATTTTCGAAAATATTCGTAAAAAAATGTCATAGTATAGAATGTCGAAAATGTTCATGAAAAAAGGCATAGTATAGTCTGTCGATTAATTTGGTGGAAAAAAAAATCTGTTTAAAATTTCGAAAATTTCATGAAAAAAGTCATACTATAGTATGACTTTTTTGAAAATTGACGAAATTTTAAACTTATTTTTTTTTCCACCAAATTAATCGACAGACTATACTATGCCTTTTTTCATAAAAATTTTCGACATTCTATACTATGCCATTTTTTTACGAATATTTTCGACATGCTATAGTATGACTTTTTTCATGAAAATTTTCGAAAATATTCGTAAAAAAAGGTCATAGTATAGAATGTCGAAAATTTTCATGAAAAAAGGCATAGTATAGTCTGTCGATTCATTTGATGGAAAAAAAACTCAGTTTAAAATTTCGTCAATTTTCAAAAAAGTCATGCTATACTATGACGTTTTTGAAAATTGACGAAATTTTTAGCTGAGTTTTTTTTCCACCAAATGAATCGACAGACTATACTATGCCTTTTTTCATGAAAATTTTCGACATTCTATACTATGACATTTTTTTACGAATATTTTCGACATGCTATACTATGCCTTTTTTCATGAAAATTTTCGAAAATATTCGTAAAAAAAGGTCATAGTATAGAATGTCGAAAATTTTCATGAAAAAAGGCATAGTATAGTCTGTCGATTAATTTGGTGGAAAAAAAACTCAGTTTATAATTTCGTCAATTTTCAAAAAAGTCATGTATAGTATGACGTTTTTGAAAATTGACGAAATTTTAAACTGAGTTTTTTTTCCACCAAATGAATCGACAGACTATACTATGCCTTTTTTCATGAAAATTTTCGACATTCTATACTATGACATTTTTTTACGAATATTTTCGACATGCTATAGTATGACTTTTTTCATGAAAATTTTCGAAAATATTCGTAAAAAAATGTCATAGTATAGAATGTCGAAAATGTTCATGAAAAAAGGCATAGTATAGTCTGTCGATTAATTTGGTGGAAAAAAAACTCAGTTTAAAATTTCGAAAATTTCATGAAAAAAGTCATACTATAGTATGACTTTTTTGAAAATTGACGAAATTTTAAACTGAGTTTTTTTTCCACCAAATTAATCGACAGACTATACTAAGCCTTTTTTCATGAAAATTTTCGACATTCTATACTATGACATTTTTTTACGAATATTTTCGACATGCTATAGTATGACTTTTTTAATGAAAATTTTCTAAAATATTCGTAAAAAAATGTCATAGTATAGAATGTCGAAAATTTTCATGAAAAAAGGCATAGTATAGTCTGTCGATTAATTTGGTGGAAAAAAAACTCAGTTTAAAATTTCGTCAATTTTCAAAAAAGTCATGCTATACTATGACGTTTTTGAAAATTGACGAAATTTTTAGCTGAGTTTTTTTTCCACCAAATGAATCGACAGACTATACTATGCCTTTTTTCATGAAAATTTTCGACATTCTATACTATGACATTTTTTTACGAATATTTTCGACATGCTATAGTATGACTTTTTTCATGAAAATTTTCGAAAATATTCGTAAAAAAATGTCATAGTATAGAATGTCGAAAATGTTCATGAAAAAAGGCATAGTATAGTCTGTCGATTCATTTGGTGGAAAAAAAAATCGGTTTAAAATTTCGAAAATTTCATGAAAAAAGTCATACTATAGTATGACTTTTTTGAAAATTGACGAAATTTTAAACTGAGTTTTTTTTCCACCAAATTAATCGACAGACTATACTATGCCTTTTTTCATGAAAATTTTCGACATTCTATACTATGCCATTTTTTTACGAATATTTTCGACATGCTATAGTATGACTTTTTTCATGAAAATTTTCGAAAATATTCGTAAAAAAAGGTCATAGTATAGAATGTCGAAAATTTTCATGAAAAAAGGCATAGTATAGTCTGTCGATTCATTTGGTGGAAAAAAAACTCAGTTTAAAATTTCATCAATTTTCAAAAAAGTCATGCTATACTATGACGTTTTTGAAAATTGACGAAATTTTTAGCTGAGTTTTTTTTCCACCAAATGAATCGACAGACTATACTATGCCTTTTTTCATGAAAATTTTCGACATTCTATACTATGACATTTTTTTACGAATATTTTCGACATGCTATAGTATGACTTTTTTCATGAAAATTTTCGAAAATATTCATAAAAAAAGGTCATAGTATAGAATGTCGAAAATTTTCATGAAAAAAGGCATAGTATAGTCTGTCGATTCATTTGGTGGAAAAAAAACTCAGTTTAAAATTTCATCAATTTTCAAAAAAGTCATGCTATACTATGACGTTTTTGAAAATTGACGAAATTTTTAGCTGAGTTTTTTTTCCACCAAATGAATCGACAGACTATACTATGCCTTTTTTCATGAAAATTTTCGACATTCTATACTATGACATTTTTTTACGAATATTTTCGACATGCTATAGTATGACTTTTTTCATGAAAATTTTCGAAAATATTCGTAAAAAAATGTCATAGTATAGAATGTCGAAAATGTTCATGAAAAAAGGCATAGTATAGTCTGTCGATTAATTTGGTGGAAAAAAAAATATGTTTAAAATTTCGAAAATTTCATGATTGAAATTGAAACAAATTGACGAAATTTTAAACTGAGTTTTTTTTCCACCAAATTAATCGACAGACTATACTAAGCCTTTTTTCATGAAAATTTTCGACATTCTATACTATGACATTTTTTTACGAATATTTTCGACATGCTATAGTATGACTTTTTTAATGAAAATTTTCGAAAATATTCGTAAAAAAAGGTCTTAGTATAGAATGTCGAAAATTTTCATGAAAAAAGGCATAGTATACTCTGTCGATTCATTTGGTGGAAAAAAAACTAAGTTTAAAATTTCGTCAATTTTCAAAAAAGTCATGCTATACTATGACGTTTTTGAAAATTGACGAAATTTTTAGCTGAGTTTTTTTTCCACCAAATGAATCGACAGACTATACTATGCCTTTTTTCATGAAAATTTTCGACATTCTATACTATGACATTTTTTTACGAATATTTTCGACATGCTATAGTATGACTTTTTTCATGAAAATTTTCGAAAATATTCGTAAAAAAATGTCATAGTATAGAATGTCGAAAATGTTCATGAAAAAAGGCATAGTATAGTCTGTCGATTAATTTGGTGGAAAAAAAACTCAGTTTAAAATTTCGTCAATTTTCAAAAAAGTCATGCTATAGTATGACTTTTTTGAAAATTGACGAAATTTTAAACTGAGTTTTTTTTCCACCAAATTAATCGACAGACTATACTATGCCTTTTTTCATGAAAATTTTCGACATTCTATACTATGACATTTTTTTACGAATATTTTCGACATGCTATAGTATGACTTTTTTCATGAAAATTTTCGAAAATATTCGTAAAAAAATGTCATAGTATAGAATGTCGAAAATGTTCATGAAAAAAGGCATAGTATAGTCTGTCGATTAATTTGGTGGAAAAAAAACTCAGTTTAAAATTTCGAAAATTTCATGAAAAAAGTCATACTATAGTATGACTTTTTTGAAAATTGACGAAATTTTAAACTGAGTTTTTTTTCCACCAAATTAATCGACAGACTATACTATGCCTTTTTTCATGAAAATTTTCGACATTCTATACTATGACATTTTTTTACGAATATTTTCGACATGCTATAGTATGACTTTTTTAATGAAAATTTTCGAAAATATTCGTAAAAAAATGTCATAGTATAGAATGTCGAAAATTTTCATGAAAAAAGGCATAGTATAGTCTGTCGATTCATTTGGTGGAAAAAAAACTAAGTTTAAAATTTCGTCAATTTTCAAAAAAGTCATGCTATACTATGACGTTTTTGAAAATTGACGAAATTTTTAGCTGAGTTTTTTTTCCACCAAATTAATCGACAGACTATACTATGCCTTTTTTCATGAAAATTTTCAACATTCTATACTATGACATTTTTTTACGAATATTTTCGACATGCTATAGTATGACTTTTTTCATGAAAATTTTCGAAAATATTCGTAAAAAAATGTCATAGTATAGAATGTCGAAAATTTTCATGAAAAAAGGCATAGTATAGTCTGTCGATTAATTTGGTGGAAAAAAAACTCAGTTTAAAATTTCGTCAATTTTCAAAAAAGTCATGCTATAGTATGACGTTTTTGAAAATTGACGAAATTTTTAACTAAGTTTTTTTTCCACCAAATGAATCGACAGACTATACTATGCCTTTTTTCATGAAAATTTTCGACATTCTATACTATGACATTTTTTTACGAATATTTTCGACATGCTATAGTATGACTTTTTTCATGAAAATTTTCGAAAATATTCGTAAAAAAATGTCATAGTATAGAATGTCGAAAATGTTCATGAAAAAAGGCATAGTATAGTCTGTCGATTAATTTGGTAGAAAAAAAAATCTGTTTAAAATTTCGAAAATTTCATGATTGAAATTGAAACAAATTGACGAAATTTTAAACTGAGTTTTTTTTCCACCAAATTAATCGACAGACTATACTAAGCCTTTTTTCATGAAAATTTTCGACATTCTATACTATGAAATTTTTTTACGAATATTTTCGACATGCTATAGTATGACTTTTTTAATGAAAATTTTCGAAAATATTCGTAAAAAAATGTCATAGTATAGAATGTCGAAAATTTTCATGAAAAAAGGCATAGTATAGTCTGTCGATTAATTTGGTGGAAAAAAAACTCAGTTTAAAATTTCGTCAATTTTCAAAAAAGTCATGCTATACTATGACTTTTTTGAAAATTGACGAAATTTTAACTGAGTTTTTTTTCCACCAAATGAATCGACAGACTATACTATGCCTTTTTTCATGAAAATTTTCGACATTCTATACTATGACATTTTTTTACGAATATTTTCGACATGCTATAGTATGACTTTTTTCATGAAAATTTTCGAAAATATTCGTAAAAAAATGTCATAGTATAGAATGTCGAAAATTTTCATGAAAAAAGGCATAGTATAGTCTGTCGATTAATTTGGTGGAAAAAAAACTCAGTTTAAAATTTCGTCAATTTTCAAAAAAGTCATGCTATAGTATGACTTTTTTGAAAATTGACGAAATTTTAAACTGAGTTTTTTTTCCACCAAATGAATCGACAGACTATACTATGCCTTTTTTCATGAAAATTTTCGACATTCTATACTATGACATTTTTTTACGAATATTTTCGACATGCTATAGTATGACTTTTTTCATGAAAATTTTCGAAAATATTCGTAAAAAAATGTCATAGTATAGAATGTCGAAAATGTTCATGAAAAAAGGCATAGTATAGTCTGTCGATTAATTTGGTGGAAAAAAAACTTCGAAAATTTCATAAAAAAAGTCATACTATAGTATGACTTTTTTGAAAATTGACGAAATTTTAAACTGAGTTTTTTTTCCACCAAATTAATCGACAGACTATACTAAGCCTTTTTTCATGAAAATTTTCGACATTCTATACTATGACATTTTTTTACGAATATTTTCGACATGCTATAGTATGACTTTTTCAATGAAAATTTTCGAAAATATTCTTAAAAAAATGTCATAGTATAGAATGTCGAAAATGTTCATGAAAAAAGGCATAGTATAGTCTGTCGATTAATTTGGTGGAAAAAAAACTCTGTTTAAAATTTCGAAAATTTCATGATTGAAATTGAAACAAATTGACGAAATTTTAAACTGAGTTTTTTTTCCACCAAATTAATCGACAGACTATACTATGCCTTTTTTCATGAAAATTTTCGACATTCTATACTATGACATTTTTTTACGAATATTTTCGACATGCTATAGTATGACTTTTTTAATGAAAATTTTCGAAAATATTCGTAAAAAAAGGTCATAGTATAGAATGTCGAAAATTTTCATGAAAAAAGGCATAGTATAGTCTGTCGATTAATTTGGTGGAAAAAAAACTAAGTTTAAAATTTCGTCAATTTTCAAAAAAGTCATGCTATACTATGACGTTTTTGAAAATTGACGAAATTTTTAGCTGAGTTTTTTTTCCACCAAATGAATCGACAGACTATACTATGCCTTTTTTCATGAAAATTTTCGACATTCTATACTATGACATTTTTTTACGAATATTTTCGACATGCTATAGTATGACTTTTTTCATGAAAATTTTCGAAAATATTCGTAAAAAAATGTCATAGTATAGAATGTCGAAATTTTCATGAAAAAAGGCATAGTATAGTCTGTCGATTAATTTGGTGGAAAAAAAACTCAGTTTAAAATTTCGTCAATTTTCAAAAAAGTCATGCTATAGTATGACGTTTTTGAAAATTGACGAAATTTTAACTAAGTTTTTTTTCCACCAAATGAATCGACAGACTATACTATGCCTTTTTTCATGAAAATTTTCGACATTCTATACTATGACATTTTTTTACGAATATTTTCGACATGCTATAGTATGACTTTTTTCATGAAAATTTTCGAAAATATTCGTAAAAAAATGTCATAGTATAGAATGTCGAAAATGTTCATGAAAAAAGGCATAGTATAGTCTGTCGATTAATTTGGTGGAAAAAAAACTCAGTTTAAAATTTCGAAAATTTCATGAAAAAAGTCATACTATAGTATGACTTTTTTGAAAATTGACGAAATTTTAAACTGAGTTTTTTTTCCACCAAATTAATCGACAGACTATACTATGCCTTTTTTCATGAAAATTTTCGACATTCTATACTATGCCATTTTTTTACGAATATTTTCGACATGCTATAGTATGACTTTTTTCATGAAAATTTTCGAAAATATTCGTAAAAAAAGGTCATAGTATAGAATGTCGAAAATTTTCATGAAAAAAGGCATAGTATAGTCTGTCGATTCATTTGGTGGAAAAAAAACTCAGTTTAAAATTTCGTCAATTTTCAAAAAAGTCATGCTATACTATGACGTTTTTGAAAATTGACGAAATTTTAAACTGAGTTTTTTTTCCACCAAATGAATCGACAGACTATACTATGCCTTTTTTCATGAAAATTTTCGACATTCTATACTATGACATTTTTTTACGAATATTTTCGACATGCTATAGTATGACTTTTTTCATGAAAATTTTCGAAAATATTCGTAAAAAAATGTCATAGTATAGAATGTCGAAAATGTTCATGAAAAAAGGCATAGTATAGTCTGTCGATTAATTTGGTGGAAAAAAAAATCTGTTTAAAATTTCAAAAATTTCATGAAAAAAGTCATACTATAGTATGACTTTTTTGAAAATTGACGAAATTTTAAACTGAGTTTTTTTTCCACCAAATTAATCGACAGACTATACTAAGCCTTTTTTCATGAAAATTTTCGACATTCTATACTATGACATTTTTTTACGAATATTTTCGACATGCTATAGTATGACTTTTTTAATGAAAATTTTCGAAAATATTCGTAAAAAAATGTCATAGTATAGAATGTCGAAAATTTTCATGAAAAAAGGCATAGTATACTCTGTCGATTCATTTGGTGGAAAAAAAATTAAGTTTAAAATTTCGTCAATTTTCAAAAAAGTCATGCTATACTATGACGTTTTTGAAAATTGACGAAATTTTTAGCTGAGTTTTTTTTCCACCAAATGAATCGACAGACTATACTATGCCTTTTTTCATGAAAATTTTCGACATTCTATACTATGACATTTTTTTACGAATATTTTCGACATGCTATAGTATGACTTTTTTCATGAAAATTTTCGAAAATATTCGTAAAAAAATGTCATAGTATAGAATGTCGAAAATTTTCATGAAAAAAGGCATAGTATAGTCTGTCGATTAATTTGGTGGAAAAAAAACTCAGTTTAAAATTTCGTCAATTTTCAAAAAAGTCATGCTATAGTATGACTTTTTTGAAAATTGACGAAATTTTAAACTGAGTTTTTTTTCCACCAAATGAATCGACAGACTATACTATGCCTTTTTTCATGAAAATTTTCGACATTCTATACTATGACATTTTTTTACGAATATTTTCGACATGCTATAGTATGACTTTTTTCATGAAAATTTTCGAAAATATTCGTAAAAAAATGTCATAGTATAGAATGTCGAAAATTTTCATGAAAAAAGGCATAGTATAGTCTGTCGATTCATTTGGTGGAAAAAAAACTCAGTTTAAAATTTCGTCAATTTTCAAAAAAGTCATGCTATACTATGACGTTTTTGAAAATTGACGAAATTTTTAGCTGAGTTTTTTTTCCACCAAATGAATCGACAGACTATACTATGCCTTTTTTCATGAAAATTTTCGACATTCTATACTATGACATTTTTTTACGAATATTTTCGACATGCTATAGTATGACTTTTTTCATGAAAATTTTCGAAAATATTCGTAAAAAAAGGTCATAGTATAGAATGTCGAAAATGTTCATGAAAAAAGGCATAGTATAGTCTGTCGATTAATTTGGTGGAAAAAAAAATCTGTTTAAAATTTCGAAAATTTCATGAAAAAAGTCATACTATAGTATGACTTTTTTGAAAATTGACGAAATTTTAAACTGAGTTTTTTTACCACCAAATTAATCGACAGACTATACTAAGCCTTTTTTCATGAAAATTTTCGACATTCTATACTATGACATTTTTTTACGAATATTTTCGACATGCTATAGTATGACTTTTTTAATGACAATTTTCGAAAATATTCGTAAAAAAATGTCATAGTATAGAATGTCGAAAATTTTCATGAAAAAAGGCATAGTATAGTCTGTCGATTCATTTGGTGGAAAAAAAACTAAGTTTAAAATTTCGTCAATTTTCAAAAAAGTCATGCTATACTATGACGTTTTTGAAAATTGATGAAATTTTTAACTGAGTTTTTTTCCACCAAATGAATCGACAGACTATACTATGCCTTTTTTCATGAAAATTTTCGACATTCTATACTATGACATTTTTTTATGAATATTTTCGACATGCTATAGTATGACTTTTTTCATGAAAATTTTCGAAAATATTCGTAAAAAAATGTCATAGTATAGAATGTCGAAAATGTTCATGAAAAAAGGCATAGTATAGTCTGTCGATTAATTTGGTGGAAAAAAAAATCTGTTTAAAATTTCAAAAATTTCATGAAAAAAGTCATACTATAGTATGACTTTTTTGAAAATTGACGAAATTTTAAACTGAGTTTTTTTTCCACCAAATTAATCGACAGACTATACTATGCCTTTTTTCATGAAAATTTTCGACATTCTATACTATGACATTTTTTTACGAATATTTTCGACATGCTATAGTATGACTTTTTTAATGAAAATTTTCGAAAATATTCGTAAAAAAAGGTCATAGTATAGAATGTCGAAAATTTTCATGAAAAAAGGCATAGTATAGTCTGTCGATTCATTTGGTGGAAAAAAAACTCAGTTTAAAATTTCGTCAATTTTCAAAAAAGTCATGCTATACTATGACGTTTTTGAAAATTGACGAAATTTTAAACTGAGTTTTTTTTCCACCAAATTAATCGTCAGACTATACTATGCCTTTTTTCATGAAAATTTTCGACATTCTATACTATGACATTTTTTTACGAATATTTTCGACATGCTATAGTATGACTTTTTTCATGAAAATTTTCGAAAATATTCGTAAAAAAATGTCATAGTATAGAATGTCGAAAATTTTCATGAAAAAAGGCATAGTATAGTCTGTCGATTAATTTGGTGGAAAAAAAACTCAGTTTAAAATTTCGTCAATTTTCAAAAAAGTCATGCTATAGTATGACGTTTTTGAAAATTGACGAAATTTTAACTGAGTTTTTTTTCCACCAAATGAATCGACAGACTATACTATGCCTTTTTTCATGAAAATTTTCGACATTCTATACTATGACATTTTTTTACGAATATTTTCGACATGCTATAGTATGACTTTTTTCATGAAAATTTTCGAAAATATTCGTAAAAAAATGTCATAGTATAGAATGTCGAAAATGTTCATGAAAAAAGGCATAGTATAGTCTGTCGATTAATTTGGTGGAAAAAAAACTCAGTTTAAAATTTCAAAATTTCATGAAAAAAGTCATACTATAGTATGACTTTTTTGAAAATTGACGAAATTTTAAACTGAGTTTTTTTTCCACCAAATTAATCGACAGACTATACTATGCCTTTTTTCATGAAAATTTTCGACATTCTATACTATGACATTTTTTTACGAATATTTTCGACATGCTATAGTATGACTTTTTTAATGAAAATTTTCGAAAATATTCGTAAAAAAATGTCATAGTATAGAATGTCGAAAATTTTAATGAAAAAAGGCATAGTATAGTCTGTCGATTCATTTGGTGGAAAAAAAACTAAGTTTAAAATTTCGTCAATTTTCAAAAAAGTCATGCTATACTATGACGTTTTTGAAAATTGACGAAATTTTTAGCTGAGTTTTTTTTCCACCAAATGAATCGACAGACTATACTATGCCTTTTTTAATGAAAATTTTCGACATTCTATACTATGACATTTTTTTACGAATATTTTCGACATGCTATAGTATGACTTTTTTCATGAAAATTTTCGAAAATATTCGTAAAAAAATGTCATAGTATAGAATGTCGAAAATGTTCATGAAAAAAGGCATAGTATAGTCTGTCGATTAATTTGGTGGAAAAAAAAATCGGTTTAAAATTTCGAAAATTTCATGAAAAAAGTCATACTATAGTATGACTTTTTTGAAAATTGACGAAATTTTAAACTGAGTTTTTTTTCCACCAAATGAATCGACAGACTATACTATGCCTTTTTTCATGAAAATTTTCGACATTCTATACTATGACATTTTTTTACGAATATTTTCGACATGCTATAGTATGACTTTTCATGAAAATTTTCGAAAATATTCGTAAAAAAAGGTCATAGTATAGAATGTCGAAAATTTTCATGAAAACAGGCATAGTATAGTCTGTCGATTAATTTGGTGGAAAAAAAACTCAGTATAAAATTTTGTCAATTTTCAAAATAGTCATGCTATAGTATGACTTTTTTGAAAATTGACGAAATTTTAAACTGAGTTTTTTTTCCACCAAATGAATCGACAGACTATACTATGCCTTTTTTCATGAAAATTTTCGACATTCTATACTATGACATTTTTTTAACGAATATTTTCGACATGCTATAGTATGACTTTTTTCATGAAAATTTTCGAAAATATTCGTAAAAAAAGGTCATAGTATAGAATGTCGAAAATTTTCATGAAAAAAGGCATAATATAGTCTGTCGATTCATTTGGTGGAAAAAAAACTCAGTTTAAAATTTCGTCAATTTTCAAAAAAGTCATGCTATAGTATGACGTTTTTGAAAATTGACCAAATTTTTAACTGATTTTTTTTTCCACCAAATTAATCGACAGACTATACTAAGCCTTTTTTCATGAAAATTTTCGACATTCTATACTATGACATTTTTTTACGAATATTTTCGAAAATTTTAATGAAAAAAATTATACTATAGCATGTCGAAAATATTCGTAAAAAAATGTCATAGTATAGAATGTCGAAAATTTTCATGAAAAAAGGCATAGTATAGTCTGTCGATTCATTTGGTGGAAAAAAAACTCAGTTTAAAATTTCGTCAATTTTCAAAAAAGTCATGCTATAGTATGACGTTTTTGAAAATTGACGAAATTTTTAACTAAGTTTTTTTTCCACCAAATGAATCGACAGACTATACTATGCCTTTTTTCATGAAAATTTTCGACATTCTATACTATGACATTTTTTTACGAATATTTTCGACATGCTATAGTATGACTTTTTTCATGAAAATTTTCGAAAATATTCGTAAAAAAAGGTCATAGTATAGAATGTCGAAAATTTTCATGAAAAAAGGCATAGTATAGTCTGTCGATTCATTTGGTGGAAAAAAAACTCAGTTTAAAATTTCGTCAATTTTCAAAATAGTCATACTATAGCATGACTTTTTTGAAAATTGACGAAATTTTAAACTGAGTTTTTTTTCCACCAAATGAATCGACAGACTATACTATGCCTTTTTTCATGAAAATTTTCGACATTCTATACTATGACATTTTTTTACGAATATTTTCGACATGCTATAGTATGACTTTTTTCATGAAAATTTTCAAAAATATTCGTAAAAAAAGGTCATAGTATAGAATGTCGAAAATTTTCATGAAAAAAGGCATAGTATAGTCTGTCGATTAATTTGGTGGAAAAAAAACTCAGTTTAAAATTTCGTCAATTTTCAAAAAAGTCATGCTATAGTATGACGTTTTTGAAAATTGACGAAATTTTAAACTGAGTTTTTTTTCCACCAAATTAATCGACAGACTATACTATGCCTTTTTTCATGAAAATTTTCGACATTCTATACTATGACATTTTTTTACGAATATTTTCGAAAATTTTAATGAAAAATTATACTATAGCATGTCGAAAATATTCGTAAAAAAATGTCATAGTATAGAATGTCGAAAATTTTCATGAAAAAAGGCATAGTATAGTCTGTCGATTAATTTGGTGGAAAAAAAACTCAGTTTAAAATTTCGTCAATTTTCAAAAAAGTCATGCTATAGTATGACGTTTTTGAAAATTGACGAAATTTTAACTGAGTTTTTTTTCCACCAAATGAATCGACAGACTATACTATGCCTTTTTTCATGAAAATTTTCGACATTCTATACTATGACATTTTTTTACGAATATTTTCGACATGCTATAGTATGACTTTTTTCATGAAAATTTTCGAAAATATTCGTAAAAAAATGTCATAGTATAGAATGTCGAAAATTTTCATGAAAAAAGGCATAGTATAGTCTGTCGATTAATTTGGTGGAAAAAAAACTCAGTTTAAAATTTCGTCAATTTTCATGAAAAAGTCATGCTATAGTATGACTTTTTTGAAAATTGACGAAATTTTAAACTGAGTTTTTTTTCCACCAAATTAATCGACAGACTATACTATGCCTTTTTTCATGAAAATTTTCGACATTCTATACTATGACATTTTTTTACGAATATTTTCGACATGCTATAGTATGACTTTTTCATGAAAATTTTCGAAAATATTCGTAAAAAAATGTCATAGTATAGAATGTCGAAAATTTTCATGAAAAAAGGCATAGTATAGTCTGTCGATTCATTTGGTGGAAAAAAAACTCAGTTTAAAATTTCGTCAATTTTCAAAAAAGTCATGCTATACTATGACGTTTTTGAAAATTGACGAAATTTTTAGCTGAGTTTTTTTTCCACCAAATGAATCGACAGACTATACTATGCCTTTTTTCATGAAAATTTTCGACATTCTATACTATGACATTTTTTTACGAATATTTTCGACATGCTATAGTATGACTTTTTTCATGAAAATTTTCGAAAATATTCGTAAAAAAATGTCATAGTATAGAATGTCGAAAATTTTCATGAAAAAAGGCATAGTATAGTCTGTCGATTAATTTGGTGGAAAAAAAACTCAGTTTAAAATTTCATCAATTTTCAAAAAAGTCATGCTATAGATGACGTTTTTGAAAATTGACGAAATTTTTAGCTGAGTTTTTTCATGAAAAAAGTCATACTATAGTATGACTTTTTTGAAAATTGACGAAATTTTAAACTGAGTTTTTTTTCCACCAAATTAATCGACAGACTATACTATACCTTTTTTCATGAAAATTTTCGACATTCTATACTATGACCTTTTTTTACGAATATTTTCGACATGCTATAGTATGACTTTTTTCATGAAAATTTTCAAAAATATTCGTAAAAAAATGTCATAGTATAGAATGTCGAAAATGTTCATGAAAAAAGGCATAGTATATTCTGTCGATTCATTTGGTGGAAAAAAAACTCAGTTTAAAATTTCGTCAATTTTCAAAAAAGTCATGCTATAGTATGACGTTTTTGAAAATTGAGGAAATTTTTAACTAAGTTTTTTTTCCACCAAATGAATCGACAGACTATACTATGCCTTTTTTCATGAAAATTTTCGACATTCTATACTATGACATTTTTTTAGGAATATTTTCGACATGCTATAGTATGACTTTTTTCATGAAAATTTTCGAAAATATTCGTAAAAAAAGGTCATAGTATAGAATGTCGAAAATTTTCATGAAAAAAGGCATAGTATAGTCTGTCGATTCATTTGGTGGAAAAAAAACTCATTTTAAAATTTCATCAATTTTCAAAAAAGTCATGCTATACTATGACGTTTTTGAAAATTGACGAAATTTTTAGCTGAGTTTTTTTTCCACCAAATGAATCGACAGACTATACCATCCCTTTTTTCATGAAAATTTTCGACATTCTATAGTATGACATTTTTTTACGAATATTTTCGACATGCTATAGTATGACTTTTTTCATGAAAATTTTCGAAAATATTCGTAAAAAAATGTCATAGTATAGAATGTCGAAAATTTTCATGAAAAAAGGCATAGTATAGTCTGTCGATTAATTTGGTGGAAAAAAAACTCAGTTTAAAATTTCATCAATTTTCAAAAAAGTCATGCTATAGATGACGTTTTTGAAAATTGACGAAATTTTTAGCTGAGTTTTTTCATGAAAAAAGTCATACTATAGTATGACTTTTTTGAAAATTGACGAAATTTTAAACTGAGTTTTTTTTCCACCAAATTAATCGACAGACTATACTATGCCTTTTTTCATGAAAATTTTCGACATTCTATACTATGACCTTTTTTTACGAATATTTTCGACATGCTATAGTATGACTTTTTTCATGAAAATTTTCAAAAATATTCGTAAAAAAAGGTAATAGTATAGAATGTCGAAAATGTTCATGAAAAAAGGCATAGTATAGTCTGTCGATTCATTTGGTGGAAAAAAACTCAGTTTAAAATTTCGTCAATTTTCAAAAAAGTCATGCTATAGTATGACGTTTTTGAAAATTGACGAAATTTTTAACTAAGTTTTTTTTCCACCAAATGAATCGACAGACTATACTATGCCTTTTTTCATGAAAATTTTCGACATTTTATACTATGACATTTTTTTAGGAATATTTTCGACATGCTATAGTATGACTTTTTTCATGAAAATTTTCGAAAATATTCGTAAAAAAAGGTCATAGTATAGAATGTCGAAAATTTTCATGAAAAAAGGCATAGTATAGTCTGTCGATTCATTTGGTGGAAAAAAAAATCAGTTTAAAATTTCATCAATTTTCAAAAAAGTCATGCTATACTATAACGTTTTTGAAAATTGACGAAATTTTTAGCTGAGTTTTTTTTCCACCAAATGAATCGACAGACTATACCATCCCTTTTTTCATGAAAATTTTCGACATTCTATACTATGACATTTTTTTACGAATATTTTCGACATGCTATAGTATGACTTTTTTCATGAAAATTTTCGAAAATATTCGTAAAAAAATGTCATAGTATAGAATGTCGAAAATTTTCATGAAAAAAGGCATAGTATAGTCTGTCGATTAATTTGGTGGAAAAAAAACTCAGTTTAAAATTTCATCAATTTTCAAAAAAGTCATGCTATAGATGACGTTTTTGAAAATTGACGAAATTTTTAGCTGAGTTTTTTCATGAAAAAAGTCATACTATAGTATGACTTTTTTGAAAATTGACGAAATTTTAAACTGAGTTTTTTTTCCACCAAATGAATCGACAGACTATACTATGCCTTTTTTCATGAAAATTTTCGACATTCTATACTATGACATTTTTTTACGAATATTTTCGACATGCTATAGTATGACTTTTTTCATGAAAATTTTCAAAAATATTCGTAAAAAAAGGTAATAGTATAGAATGTCGAAAATGTTCATGAAAAAAGGCATAGTATAGTCTGTCGATTCATTTGGTGGAAAAAAAACTCAGTTTAAAATTTCGTCAATTTTCAAAAAAGTCATGCTATAGTATGACGTTTTTGAAAATTGCCGAAATTTTTAACTAAGTTTTTTTTCCACCAAATGAATCGACAGACTATACTATGCCTTTTTTCATGAAAATTTTCGACATTCTATACTATGACCTTTTTTTACGAATATTTTCGACATGCTATAGTATGACTTTTTTCATGAAAATTTTCAAAAATATTCGTAAAAAAAGGTAATAGTATAGAATGTCGAAAATGTTCATGAAAAAAGGCATAGTATAGTCTGTCGATTCATTTGGTGGAAAAAAAACTCAGTTTAAAATTTCGTCAATTTTCAAAAAAGTCATGCTATAGTATGACGTTTTTGAAAATTGACGAAATTTTTAACTAAGTTTTTTTTCCACCAAATGAATCGACAGACTATACTATGCCTTTTTTCATGAAAATTTTCGACATTTTATACTATGACATTTTTTTAGGAATATTTTCGACATGCTATAGTATGACTTTTTTCATGAAAATTTTCGAAAATATTCGTAAAAAAAGGTCATAGTATAGAATGTCGAAAATTTTCATGAAAAAAGGCATAGTATAGTCTGTCGATTCATTTGGTGGAAAAAAAAATCAGTTTAAAATTTCATCAATTTTCAAAAAAGTCATGCTATACTATGACGTTTTTGAAAATTGACGAAATTTTTAGCTGAGTTTTTTTTCCACCAAATGAATCGACAGACTATACCATCCCTTTTTTCATGAACATTTTCGACATTCTATACTATGACATTTTTTTACGAATATTTTCGACATGCTATAGTATGACTTTTTTCATGAAAATTTTCGAAAATATTCGTAAAAAAATGTCATAGTATAGAATGTCGAAAATTTTCATGAAAAAAGGCATAGTATAGTCTGTCGATTAATTTGGTGGAAAAAAAACTCAGTTTAAAATTTCGAAAATTTCATGAAAAAAGTCATACTATAGTATGACTTTTTTGAAAATTGACGAAATTTTAAACTGAGTTTTTTTTCCACCAAATTAATCGACAGACTATACTATGCCTTTTTTCATGAAAATTTTCGACATTCTATACTATGACATTTTTTTACGAATATTTTCGAAAATTTTAATGAAAAAAATTATACTATAGCATGTCGAAAATATTCGTAAAAAAATGTCATAGTATAGAATGTCGAAAATTTTCATGAAAAAAGGCATAGTATAGTCTGTCGATTAATTTGGTGGAAAAAAAAATCAGTTTAAAATTTCGAAAATTTCATGAAAAAAGTCATACTATAGTATGACTTTTTTGAAAATTGACGAAATTTTAAACTGAGTTTTTTTTCCACCAAATGAAATCAACAGACTATACTATGCCTTTTTTCATGAACATTTTTGACATTCTATACTATGACATTTTTTCACGAAAATTTTCGAGAGACTATAGTATGACTTTTTTTTTTCATGAATATTTTCGACATTTTAAAATGAGTTTGTTTTCAACAAAATGAAATCAACAGACTATACTATGCCTTTTCCAATGAAAATTTCGACATTCTATACTATGACATTTTTTCCCGAAAATTTTCGACATACTATAGTATTACATTTTTTTTTTTCATGAATATTTTCGACATTTTAAACTGAGTTTTTATTCCACAAAATGAAATCAACAGACTAAAATATGCCTTTTCCAATGAAAATTTTCGAAATTCTATAATATGACATTTTTTCACGAAAATTTTCGGCATGCTATAGTATGACTTTTTTTTTTCTCATGAATATTTTCGACATTTTAAACTGAGTTTTTTTCCACAAAATGAAATCAACAGACTATACTATGCCTTTTTTCATGAAAATTTTAGAAATTCTATACTATGACATTTTTTCATGAAAATTTTCGACATTCTATAGTATGACTTTTTTTTCACGAAAATTTTTGAAATTCTAAGCTTTGAGTTTTTTTTACCACAACATTAATCTACATACTAAACTATGCCTTTTTTCATGAACATTTTCGACATTCTATAAGATGAGATTTTTTCACGAAATTTTAGACATACTATAGTATGACTTTTTTTCATAAAATTGTAGAAATTCTATGCTATGACTTTCTTCATGAAAATTTTCGACATAATATAGTATGACTTTTTTTCATAAAATTGTAGATATTCTATGATATGACTTTTTTCATTAAAATTTTCGACATACTGTACTGTGACTTTTTTTTCATAAAATTTTTGACATACTATACCATGACTTTTTTTTTACGAAATTTCTAGAGGTCAGAGGTTAATGCGTTAGAGAAATTAATGGTGTTAAAACTAATTTGCGTTAACGCGTTATTATCGTGTTAACGTTGACAGCTCTAGTTTATGAGTTAATTGACTAATTTTCTTCTCATGATGTCAAACTGTCAGTGTTGAGTTTTGAAGAAAGATAATATATAAACTATAAAATAAGTAGAGGATGTACGAGGCGCTCACCTGCCGAGACCTTTGATACCAGACGATCCTCTGGCCAGACACTGCAGTCGGAGTCTCTCCACCGGGTCCGAACACTCCTTCAGCTGACGCTTGGCGTTCATCGCCATCTCACGATCGTGTCTCGACGTCCCCGCCATCACTGCCGCACAAACAGACGACGTTCGTTACTCAAAGGACTGACGGTGAAAATCAATCAAAGTATTCTCATTTCAATAATTCACAGAGAACTACTGAATGACTTCTACTCCACTACATTCATCTGGCAGCTTTACTTACTTTACAGAGTAAAACATATAAATATATACAAGTACAGCTGAAACGATTAGTCCATTAATCCATTAATCAATTAGTCAATTAATCAATTAGACGATTAATCAATTAGATGATTAATCAGTTAGCCGATTGACAGAAAATTTGTACCAAAAGTAAAAGTATTAGCATCAAAATATACTTAAAGTACCAAAAGTAAAAGTACTTTAGTATTAGCATTAAAATATACTTAAAGTACCAAAAGTAAAAGTACTTAAGTCATAGCATCAAAATATACTTAAAGTACCAAAAGTAAAAGTACTAAATTATTAGCATCAAAATATACTTAAAGTACCAAGAGTAAAAGTACTACAGTATTAGCATCAAAATATACTTAAAGTACCAAAAGTAAAAGTACTACAGTATTAGCATCAAAATATACTTAAAGTACCAAATGTAAAAGTACTAAAGTCATAGCATTAAAATATACTTAAAGTACCAAAAGTAAAAGTACTACAGTATTAGCATCAAAATATACTTAAAGTACCAAAAGTAAAAATACTACGGTATTAGCATCAAAATATACTTAAAGTACCAAAAGTAAAAGTACTTTATTTTTATTATTAAAATATACTTAAAGTACCAAAAGTAAAAGTACTACAGTATTAGCATCAAAATATACTTAAAGTACCAAAAGTAAAAGTACTAAAGTATTAGCATCAAAACATACTTAAAGTACCAAAAGTAAAAGTACTAAAGTATTAGCATCAAAACATACTTAAAGTACCAAAAGTAAAAGTACTTTAGTATTAGCATTAAAATATACTTAAAGTACCAAAAGTAAAAGTACTTAAGTCATAGCATCAAAATATACTTAAAGTACCAAAAGTAAAAGTACTAAATTATTAGCATCAAAATATACTTAAAGTACCAAGAGTAAAAGTACTACAGTATTAGCATCAAAATATACTTAAAGTACCAAAAGTAAAAGTACTACAGTATTAGCATCAAAATATACTTAAAGTACCAAAAGTAAAAGTACTAAAGTCATAGCATTAAAATATACTTAAAGTACCAAAAGTAAAAGTACTACAGTATTAGCATCAAAATATACTTAAAGTACCAAAAGTAAAAATACTACGGTATTAGCATCAAAATATACTTAAAGTACCAAAAGTAAAAGTACTTTATTTTTATTATTAAAATATACTTAAAGTACCAAAAGTAAAAGTACTACAGTATTAGCATCAAAATATACTTAAAGTACCAAAAGTAAAAGTACTAAAGTATTAGCATCAAAACATACTTAAAGTACCAAAAGTAAAAGTACTACAGTATTAGCATCAAAATATACTTAAAGTACCAAAAGTAAAACTACTAAAGTCATAGCATCAAAACATACTTAAAGTACCAAAAGTAAAAGTACTATAGTATTAGCATCAAAATATACTTAAAGTACCAAAAGTAAAAGTACTAAAGTCATAGCATTAAAATATAATTAAAGTACCAAAAGTAAAAGTACTAAAGTATTAGCATCAAAATATACTTAAAGTACCAAAAGTAAAAGTACTTAAGTCATAGCATTAAAATATACTTAAAGTACCAAAAGTAAAAGTACTAAATTATTAGCATCAAAATATACTTAAAGTACCAAAAGTAAAAGTACTATAGTATTAGCATCAAAATATACTTAAAGTACCAAAAGTAAAAATACTACGGTATTAGCATCAAAATATACTTAAAGTACCAAAAGTAAAAGTACTTTAGTATTAGCATTAAAATATACTTAAAGTACCAAAAGTAAAAGTACTACAGTATTAGCATCAAAATATACTTAAAGTACCAAAAGTAAAAGTACTAAAGTATTAGCATCAAAACATACTTAAAGTACCAAAAGTAAAAGTACTACAGTATTAGCATCAAAATATACTTAAAGTACCAAAAGTAAAAGTACTAAAGTATTAGCATCAAAACATACTTAAAGTACCAAAAGTAAAAGTACTACAGTATTAGCATCAAAATATACTTAAAGTACCAAAAGTAAAAGTACTAAAGTCATAGCATTAAAATATAATTAAAGTACCAAAAGTAAAAGTACTAAAGTATTAGCATCAAAATATACTTAAAGTACCAAAAGTAAAAGTACTACAGTATTAGCATCAAAATATACTTAAAGTGCCAAAAGTAAAAATACTAAAGTATTTGCATCAAAATATACTTAAAGTACCAAAAGTAAAAGTACTCAAGTATTATTATTAAAATATACTTAAAGTACAAAAAGTAAAAGTACTTAAGTATTAGCATCAAAATATACTTAAAGTACCAAAAGTAAAAGTACTAAAGTATTATTATCAAAATATACTTAAAGTACCAAAAGTAAAAGAAATAATCTACAATATATTATTTTATAGTATTCTAATGATTTAATGTAGCAGCTGGTAAAGATTGAGCTACTTTTAATGACTTTATATACTGTTGGCAGTTTAATCTTTAATAAAACATCAATCTATCTGTAAAGTAACTAAAGCCGTCAGATAAATGCCATTAAAAAGTAGACTTACAGTATTACCAGTGGTGGAAGAAGTATTCATATCCTCTACTTGTAAAAGTACTAATATCACACTGTAAAAAAAATCTGAAACAGTAAAAGTACTAACACCACACAGTGAAAGTACTAATACCACACAGTGAAAGTACTAATACCACACAGTGAAAGTACTAACACCACACAGTGAAAGTACTAACACCACACAGTGAAAGTACTAACACCACACAGTGAAAGTACTAACACCACACAGTGAAAGTACTTATACCACACAGTGAAAGTACTAATACCACACAGTGAAAGCACTAACACCACACAGTGAAAGTACTAATACCACACAGTGAAAGTACTAACACCACACAGTGAAAGTACTAACACCACACAGTGAAAGTACTAACACCACACAGTGAAAGTACTAACACCACACAGTGAAAGTACTAACACCACACAGTGAAAGTACTTATACCACACAGTGAAAGTACTAATACCACACAGTAAAGTTCTGGTCTACATGGTGTTTAAAAGCTCGTGAAAGCAGGAAGCTGAATAATAATTATTAGGTGGATAATTATAACTATTATTATTATGATTATAAAAACTCTAAATTCAGACATGAATATGAAATGTGTTGTGTAAGAATTCGTCCAGCAGCGACTTACCGACACTTTAACGTTTTAATCTTCAGCTGGAAACAACAACCGGAAGTGTGACACCGAGCTGCCCTTCCCCAAACAATCCGCGGTTACCATGGAGACCAAGTGTCCTCTCCTCTGATTGGCTGCTACCGTAAATATCCGAGCTGCAGCTGCAAACAAATACTACTAGTAGTACTACTAAAGATGCAGTACAGACTCGGTCAGTTCTACAAGGTTATAGTACTCGTAGTATTTTTTAACAAAGCAGTATTTAATTCACCGTCTTCACAACGAGAAGTGCTGAAAATGTCTCGACGTGTTTTTAAAGTGAAACCGAGTCAAATGTGTGATGCACTTCCTGTGGTTGTTTCAGAGTAAAAGTCTATTACTGGCCTTCACATTAAAATGATTTTATTTTGTATTATAATGAAACACACATGAAATGTGTTAGTGTGATCAGTAGTTGTACAAATGATCAGTAATAAAATAATGTGGGATAGTTTTTGCATTTCAGATTCTGGAGATTCTTCTCTCACCAACATGTAGGACGGTCTGCAGAACAGTTAATGCACACAGTGCACTTTAATCATAATCTCAATATTCATTTAGTTATCAATCACTATTATGTCCCCTTTAAATGTGAGTCATTCTAATACAATAAATACTAACTTGTCTCATGTTTGATTCTATGTGTTTATTATATACAGTAATAAGTGTTGACTGTTGTCGTTGGTGTAAAATCACAAGCATTCACTGCCCTCTAGTGGTCGGAGTCAGGAGCTACAGTTAGTGGGAATAATGCAGACATTAGTACTAATTTAACTCATTATTAGTGTTCTTGTTATTAAAGGTAAAGATGTGGATGAAGGTCTGGTGTAATTTCCACTTGGGATGAGATAGAAATGACAGTTTCAGATTGATTCATTCATCCTCTGAGTGTCTGAAGTCTTCTTCAGTGTTTAAACTCTACAAGCAGCAGCAGCAGGTTGTAACTCAGTCAGAAAACATACAGGCTGTTGAGGCTGAATCCTTGTGAGGAAAACCTGCAGACTCCTCTCAATTATGTCATTTATTTACAGATAATTCTCCTCAAAAGACGCTCATGCTGATCATCAATCAAACATAACGCAGTAACAGACTGAACTCTTTGTAGGAGAGAAAGAAAACTTTATTTAATGAGTATTGTTGACATTGGATATTTTGTCAAATATTTTTGATATAACATAACAACAATATCAGGTTTCTATCAAGGAAAACAGGTGATTGGTGTTTTATAATGCAGAAATTTATACTTTATAATGCTGTTTCTTTATGTTAACATTAATGTGGAGAGCTGCTAAACAATTTAATTATGATTTATAGTTTAGTAGTATAATTAAGCCAGTTTTATTAATGCTTCACAGAAAACTGCATTAGTCAGGACGTGATTTCATGATAAATAACAGAATATATTGCAGTCACTAAAATACGGCGGCTTGTACAACATGAATGGATCAAAATGTTTCCACATGGCCTGTGTCATCTGATATATTTAACTAGTCATTCCAGGCATTAATACACATGAAGACACCAGAGTATATAATATATATGAATATGTATTGATTATATATCAAATAAAAGTACATTAGACTTTGTGACTGGAGGTTTATTCTGACTGTAAAACACATTAGATAAACTCTGAAAACATTAAACTCATACAAAGAAAGTAAAGAAAATAAATGTGTTGTTGTACATCACATCTTTGTGCTTGTTTTGAGTCTCTTTCTGGTTGTTTTGAGTCTCTTTCTGGTTGTTTTGAGTCTCTTTCTGGTTGTTTTTCGTCTCTTTCTGGTTGTTTTGCGTCTCTTTCTGGTTGTTTTGCATCTCTTTCTGGTTGTTTTGCGTCTCTTTCTGGTTGTTTTGCGTCTCTTTCTGGTTGTTTTGCGTCTCTTTCTGGTTGTTTTGCGTCTCTTTCTGGTTGTTTTGCGTCTCTTTCTGGTTGTTTTGCATCTCTTTCTGGTTGTTTTGCATCTCTTTCTGGTTGTTTTGCGTCTCTTTCTGGTAGTTTTGAGTCTCTTTCTGGTTGTTTTGAGTCTCTTAGTGGTTGTTAACGCAATGTGACTTCACTTTGTGATATAGGGGAGGGAGGGCTCTGTTGTACTCAACAGTAAACACCGGGGGGGGGGGCGTCCTCACTCCGTTTAAGACCAGAGCTGTTAGCTGTGTCCCAGATGTGCACATGGCAGATGAATCTACTTTTGTGGTTTACATGACAGTTAAGAAATGAGCCGACTGTAACCTGGTTACTGAAGTTAACACACTGAATGTTGAGTTGTGATCTGATGATGGAGCTGAGAGGAGAACGATGAGCACGATGGAAGAATCCAGAGACTATTGATCAGTGATGTTAATCTGTACAGTGAAGTAACTATCGATAATTAAACATGAAACTACAAGAACAAACAGAAACAGTCTGTTTCCACCAATTACACATTTACATTTAAAAGGTGATTACATTTTAATTTTCTTATGTAGTTCAATCAACATCAGACTTATAGAACTATAATGAACTACCTTTTATCAGCAGTGTAGACTTGTTTTCTACTCAGCTGTCTGCTCACAGTGATTCTGTTCATCTACTTCATTAATGCTTTAACTGCTTTACCAGCTTATTTTATTTTACCCTGCCCGTACGACATCGCTGCTTTGAGTCCTTTATCTTTCTCTATTCGACCTTTAATCTCCTCCAGTTTCTGGACCTTCTCTTTGTCTCCTTTCTCCTTCATCTTCTCAATCAGGAAGTCCATGTGGACATGAGTGGACAGTGAGTCCACATTCAGGGCGATCTGCTCCAGTTTGACGACATGCTGGAAGGACTCTGCCAACAACTGATCCTTTTCTTTCTGAAGTTCTTCCATTTTATTCTTAAGAGTTTCCAAAAGGCTCTTACTCTCTGCCTTGTTCTCTTCATATTTATCTTTCACATCTTGTAGGGTCCTTTTAACTTTCCTTGTCTTGGACTCATATTTCCACTCTTTTTTCACATGATCTGATACATGACACTTCCCGGTGCATGCAGGGCAGCGGCTACCTTTCATGACCTCACAGTATTTTGGGGACCGGGCCATTGTGCATGGATCGTGACAGTTCTCCTCACAGACATTACAGGTGGTAGCTCCTCCATAATTTAACCAAAGCGCCCACCATCTCCCCCCACTGACAGGTACTTTAACTTTGTAGACCTCATCAACTTCTATTGTGAAGTTCTCAGTGCTCTTCAGCTCTTCTTCATGTTTCTTCAGAGCTTCCTGAGTCTGTTTTATTTCTGTCTGTTTCAGTTCAGTCAACTCGATCCTCTCTTGCAGGTTTTGGATGCAGGCTGACAGTCTAGTGCGTGAATCCAACACCTCAACAGTTGTTTTCAGGTTCTGAGGTGAAGTTTCTTTCAGGTAATCAGTGAATTGACCCATTTGGTCCATTGTTAAGTCCCAGGCACCTTTTAGAGCATCTTTATTTTTCTTTGTTCTCTGAGTGGTCTGGCGGTTATTGAACATAAAATGAAGAGGCTCATTGTCTTCATCTTTGGCACATTTAATGTTTGCATCTTCGAGGGCCTGTAGAAGATTTTCAGGTGTCAAACCATCTGAGTATGTGACGAGGGCTACGATGTTCTCCTCCATGTCGTTTCCAAACAGAGACATCACTGAGTTAAAGATGTACCTCAGTCGGTCATTCAGTCGATTCTCACCTGTTTTCAGCACCAGACCCACTGCATTAATCTCATGAACTCCATCGTTTAAGCGGAACAACTGAAATAATCTTTGATCGACGGTGGCATCCATATCAGTCCCTCTAGTGTCTCCGTATCCAGGAGTATCGATGATGGTCAGAGAGTACGGCAGAGTTTTACCTTCAAACCCAAAGATCTCGTACACGGTCACATCTGATGTCTGACTTTCTGATTGTCTTTTCTTCTCTTCCTCTATGATCTGAAACCAGACGTCGTCCTCAAACTTCACTCCCATGGCGTAGTTGACCAGAGCGTTGATCAGAGCAGACTTTCCTGTTCCGGTTTCACCAACAAGCAAGATGGTTTTGTTTGTCTTGTTTGGATCTTTTACACCCAGAGTCACTCTCTTTAGAGTCATTCCCTCTACATTTCCAATGTTCTCTTTCTCTGGTCTCAGCTGGTAGACAGCAGGAGATCCTGAATGGATCAGAACTTTGCAGGTGATGTCATATTTGGATGAGATGTTCCTGTAGAAAAGTAAAGACATTAATTCAAAAACTACTAAGACCAGTAATAGAAAAAGTCATTTAGTGTAATAATTAGAGCTGTCAATCAATTAAAATATTTAATCACGATCAATCACAAATTAATCGCAAATTTTTTTATCTGTTCTAAATGAACCTTAAAGGGAGATTAGTCTAGTATTTAATCCTCTTATCAACATGGGAGTGGGCAAATATGCTGCTTCATGCAAATGTATGTATATATTTAGTATTGTAAATCAATTAACAACACAAAACAATGACAGATATTGTTCGATAGGCTGAACCTCTTAATAAATATCACTAGTTGTGGAGTTTATAATCGCTGTGGTGTATCGGTCAGAATACATGAGAAGATGCTTCAAAGGTTTCTTGTTCTTTCACTAGAAGGCTGTTCAGGTTTACACTTGAATGAGTGTACAGTATGTGTGGTTTCTAGAAGAACAGAAATGAACAAGATATCACTATAATGAACTATATCTAACACAACATATAAATTGAATTAGCAACCTCTATTCATCTATGTTAAGGTATGGAATTGTAAGACTCACACAATTTATATCAAATTACACAAAATAAAACACTTCTAATCACAAATGTAAAATGAAGGCACAAATATACTGTAAAGCATACTCACATCTTAATTGACGCACATAATCTCTTATACATTTAGCAAGACAACCTTCATCCCACACATATGCATTGAACTCCCTGCAGTGAACTAGCAGACCAGACTACAAAACACTAAACGAGCCAATATGCCACTTAACCACTCAGAGCAGCTGATTGGCTCCTGAAGTGCTCGGTTACATGCTGTCCAATGAAATGAAGGGGTGCGGTGCCTGAACTCTAAGTGAACTGCAAACCTTCTTAACACATATAGTCCAGAAACCCTCACAGGTTCTGCATTTATCATAAAACAATATGCTCAGATCATAACATGGCAAACTGCAGCCCAACAGGCAACAACAGCTGTCAGTGTGTCAGTGTGCTGACTTCACTATGACTTGCCCAAAACTGCATGTGATTATCATAAAGTGGGCATGTCTGTAAAGGGGAGACTCGTGGGTACCCATAGAACCCATTTACATTCACTGATCTGGAGGTCAGAGGTCAAGGGACCCCTTTGAAAATGGACATGACAGCTTTTCCTCTCCAACATTTAGTGTAAGTTTGGAGCGTTATTTAACCTCCTTCATGAGCAGCTAGTCTGACCTGGTTGGTACTAATGGATTCATCAGGTTTTATAGTTTCATATGATACCAGTATCTTCACTCTAGATTTAAAACTGAGCCGCTACAACCTAAAAATCACAAGTTGCATTAATGCGTTAAAGAAATTAGTGGCATTAAAATGAATTTGAGCTATCGCGTTATCATTGTGTTAACTGTGACAGCCCTGATAATGTATTAATGTAGTAATGTAGTAATGTAATAATGTAGTAATGTAGTAATGTAATAATGTAGTAATCTAGTAATGTAGTAATGTAATAATGTAGTAATGTAATAATGTAGTAATGTAGTAATGTAGTAATGTAATAATGTAGTAATGTAGTAATGTAGTAATGTAGTAATGTAATAATGTAGTAATGTAGTAATGTAGTAATGTAGTAATGTAATAATTTAATAATGTAGTAATGTAATAATGTAGTAATGTAATAATGTAGTAATGTAATAATGTAGTAATGTAGTAATGTAGTAATGTAGTAATGTAGTAATGTAGTAATGTAATAATTTAATAATGTAGTAGATTATATAATAATGTAATAATGTAGTAAAGTAGTGGCCTAATGTAATTATGTAATAATATAGTAAAACGGCGGTGTTACTCACGTTGCCATGGTAACGTCTTCACAGGAGCTCGATGATGGAGCACCGTCTGAGTTTTCTGGATGATATAAAAACTAGTCAGTAACTTTCACTTCCTGTCAGCTGTACTGATGTCATCAGATACTGAAGAGTAACCGACAGGATCAAACACTGCAGGGACACGCCCGTCTACTCTGAGCCCAACTTCTACACAGATTTTAGCATTTCAGAAAAACAATAACATTTGCTTTAATATCTGGTATAGCCTAGCTGAGCATAACGACTGGAAATGGGGAAATAGATTCACATATTTAACTTTACATGTTTTACTGGGAACTGAAAAATATTAATCTGTAAAATATTAATCTAAATCTATATATAGATCTAGAACAGTATTGAATCAGTGATAAGCTCTCTATGAATTTCTGTTGTAAAATAAAAGTGTTATTAATTTCTGCTTCTGTCTGGAAGGAAAATCAATCTAAAAACTGAAAGATGATGTTTTAAAAGGATTTCTAGTCAATGTGTTAAATCACTAAAAACACAGGTTTGTTCTTTAAAGCTGGAAAATGTTCAGTCTTCATGTTTCAGAATTATTGAATTCTGAATGAAAAAGTATTAAAGAAAACAATTGTTAACTTAAGGTAGCATATTCAGTTATTATTATTATTATTATTATTATTATTATTATTATTATCTGGTGATAACTCCTGATGGGAACATTATAAAGAGGTCTTACCAGTGCTGTTGGTCTCTGATGATGAGGATGAGGATGAGACAGCAGAGAGCAGTTTATATAGAATCAGCAGAGAGGCTGGACCTGCTGTGGTCACATGATTTCAGAGAAACAGTTTGACTGCAAGATAAGCAGGGGGTGATGGGAGGGAGGAGAGTTCTCTTAGATGAGTTACGCCATTATTAACCCCCGAAGAGAAAAGCCACAAAGCCATGAACAATTATATAGAAGTATATAAAAATAAAAAAGAACTGCTGGTGGTGGTTAGAGAGAAAGTCTGTCTTTATCTCCAACACTGTAGACTGATGATAAATGTGTCCTTATTTTACTCTTTCTGTATGAGCCGTGTAATAAAAGGATTTAAATTCATCTGTTTCACTTTGTTCATCAATAAATAAGGCTGAAGAGTATTAAAAGCTGAACTAAAACCAAGGAAAAGTAAACGTGCATATGCCTTAGTATCTTCCAGGTGTGTAAGGACTAAGTGAGTGATGTTACTAACTGCATCATCAGAGCTCCTTCCTCGTCTACACACAAACAGCCGAGGGTCGAACTCTGGGTTTACCTCAGTAGAGATAGAGGTCAATGCTGCAGACCTACAGTCATTGTTCTCAACAGGGCTAGACTTCTTTGGTACTGGAGTGATAACAGTATGTTTCCATAGTGCAGGGACAGTGTGTGAGTCCAGAGAACGCTGGAAGAGGTGAAACCAAGCTGGACTAAACTCTTCAGCACAAGTTTTTAATAGCCAGGCAGAGATCGTGTTCAGTCTGCTGGATTTGTTGGTGCACAACTGACAGAACAGTGACTGCACCTTGTGGCTGTCCATCTCCTTATGACCTTATGCTCAGATCATCTGTGAGAGAGTCTAAAACAATACTGCACTGATGAGAGAAATCATGTGTCTTCTGCTGGGTTCCATATTGGTGATGGTTCATAGCAGTAAAATGTCCTTCTGTTGTTTCCTGAATCCCTTTAACAGCAGATTAAGTTCCTTTTCTACAGTTTTTAGCTCCACTCCATCATTGTTTCTAAATGCTGCCTTTCTCCTATCAATGCATTCATTAAGGTCTTTAGTTATATACGGTTTATTGTTCAGGTACACAGTTATGTGCTTTTTAGTAAATACACTGTACTTTTCATGCAATGTGTGAAACCCAAAGTGTTTCCATCCTTTACTGGATGTGTAGTGTTTACCACTTTGGATTTAACATGGGAGGGTGCAGGTCGTATCCACGACGACCCTTCAACGTTTTATACTTTCTGAGGTTTGTTTTGGTTGAAGGATATGACATCACGTTACTCAGACTACAACAATAAAAGCGGTAACTTCCTTCTACCTCCACATAGACTCAGATGAAGCAGATATATCGATTCTGATATTAAAACATTGGTTTAGAAATCGCAAAAGAAAAAAAATCACGACCCATAGATGAATGGATTTATTTTCCACCCTTAATGTTTACGAGAACGGTCCATTAGAACGACACTGAGGTGGAATAAATCACTTTGTAAGTGTACAGTTTCCTGAAATGTTCACAAACTGTGACGTATATTGATGCTGAACCTTTAAATTCTCTCTTCTGTTGACAGTCCTACAGCATCAGTGTTCGAACTTAAACGTCTCAAACACATTCAGTGTTGAAAACACGACCAAACGAGCTTCAAGTGAAGGCAGCACATTGCTCAACATTTCAAAACATCCCATCATAAACCAACAGTATGGAGAAGTTACTGTCATAGTAATGTGTGTTGTTGGATTTCATTAGCTCAATTTGTTTGATTAGTTTCTGTTTTGTGAAATCAACTTTGTATTTAGTTGATTTTAGTGAGAAACAGTTTCTGTTCTATTAATTCAAGACAGTATTAAAATATTATGTATCAGTACATAAATTAAGATATATATTGTATATTAATATATATATAGAGAGAAACAGTCGGTCCTACCACAGCAGGTGATGAAGAAGAAGAAGTCCTCCTCAGGTGATGAAGAAGAAGAAGAAGAAGAAGAAGTCCTCATCAGGAGAAGAAGAAGAAGAAGAAGAAGAAGAAGAAGTCCTCCTCAGGTGATGAAGAAGAAGAAGAAGTCCTCCTCAGGTGAAGAAGAAGAAGAAGTCCTCCTCAGGTGATGAAGAAGAAGAAGTCCTCCTCAGGTGATGAAGAAGAAGAAGTCCTCCTCAGGTGATGAAGAAGAAGAAGTCCTCCTCAGGTGAAGAAGAAGAAGAAGAAGAAGAAGTCCTCATCAGGAGAAGAAGACGAAGAAGAAGAAGTCCTCCTCAGGTGATGAAGAAGAAGAAGAAGAAGAAGTCCTCCTCAGGTGATGAAGAAGAAGAAATCCTCCTCAGGTGATGAAGAAGAAGAAGTCCTCCTCAGGTGATGAAGAAGAAGAAGTCCTCCTCAGGTGATGAAGAAGAAGAAGTCCTCCTCAGGTGATGAAGAAGAAGAAGTCCTCCTCAGGTGAAGAAGAAGAAGTCCTCCTCAGGTGATGAAGAAGAAGAAGTCCTCCTCAGGTGATGAAGAAGAAGAAGTCCTCCTCAGGTGATGAAGAAGAAGAAGTCCTCCTCAGGTGATGATGAAGAAGAAGTCCTTCTCAAGTGATGAAGAAGAAGTCCTCCTCAGGTGAAGAAGAAGAAGAAGTCCTCCTCAGGTGATGAAGAAGAAGAAGTCCTCCTCAGGTGATGAAGAAGAAGAAGTCCTCCTCAGGTGATGAAGAAGAAGAAGTCCTCCTCAGGTGATGAAGGACTGCTGGGAGAAAGTGAGACAAAGACTACAGATCAGATCAGATAGAAGTGACTTCCTAACTTCGTAAAGTTGATCAAATGTTTATAATAATAACAATAACAAGTGTTAAAAGTAGCAGCGAGTAACTCTGACAGATTTGGGCAGTTGGGACAGATTTCTGGACTATTTGTCTGTTCTGTTGTTGGTTCTTTGAATCATTCCCAAAATGGCGGCGTGCACCAGAATGCTCCATGATTCCCGTCCAAGAATAATAACAATAATAATAACAATAATAATAATAATAACAACAACAAGAATAATAATAATAATAATAACAATAATAATAACAAAAATAATAATAGTAATAATAATAATAAGAGTAATAATAATAATAACATTAATAATAATAAGAACAATAACAATAATAATAGTAATAATGATAGCAATAATAATAATATAATAATAACAATAATAATAATAACAATAATAATAATAACAATAATAGTAATAACAATAATAATAATAGTAATAATAATAATAACAATAATAATAAAAATAATAATAATAAAAATAATAATAACAATAATAATAATAATAACAATAATAATAATAATCGTAATAATAATATTATTATTATTATTATTATTATTAATAATAACAATAATAATAATATTATTATTATTATTATTAATATTAATAATATTATTATTAATAATAATAATAACAATAATAATAATAACGATAATAATAATAACGATAATAATAATAATAATAATAATATAAACCATCTACGTTTAGGAGAGTTTTCATGTAGTCTGTTGCTCTCTTTAGTTTGATCAAAGAGTAAAGAAGCACCGAGATGAATCTCTGCTGTGTTGTGTTACAGCCGCCGTTAGATGGCGCTGCGGGAGCGCGGCCGCCATTTTGGACCAAACCCTCCAGTGAGTCTGTTGTTTGAGGACATCAGGATGAATAAAGGCTGGAACTCAGAGGATCGAGGATTTTGAGGTGAATCAACTTCCCAGAACGAACACTTAAATATCCCTCATTTAAACCATTAAGTCCTGAGAGTTGTTGTGTTTTTACCTTTCAGAAGCTTCCAGACCGCCGAGAGTTCGAGACCTCCGTCTGCGGCCCGGTGCGGCTCCTGGGCCGTGCTGAGCCGGGCTAACTGATCCTAACCCGCCGAGGCCGACCGAGGAGCGGCTGGAAGCAGGTGGAGGACTCCTTCATCACCTGGTAACCGGAACCGGAAGTTGAACCGTAGCAGCCGGAAGCAGCCCGGGCTGAGTGTTGGGCGGGAGGGAAATAAAATAAAATAAACACTTTTTACTGAAGTCCTAAAATTATAATTTTAGTGTTGATTAATTAGTTAAGTTTAATGTATCGATCTAATCACAAAACAAAAACCTTCCTGCATTTATTTGCATTTCATTCAATACAGTCGGCATTAATGGCAACGCCCACAAAACGTCACATCCGGTTTACGCCGTGGGGGAAAACAAAGCTATATATATATAATACTTTATTTCAAAAGTTCAATACAATATTATGGCATGTACCGATTTTTCATTACAATTCTGCGAAAAAAATGTACAGTATAAAAATAATATAAAAATAAATTATATATTATATATATGTATATTTATATTATTATAAAAATAATATAAAGATAAATTATGAATTATACAACAAATAAACTCTAAGGAAAGGAAAAGCTGAATAAGAAACAAAAAAACAAACAAACAGAAAACAAAGCAGTTCCTATCATACCCAAAAGGGACAGCTGGCCAATTACTAAATAAAAACAGTTATTTATTATCTTATAAAGAATTTCTTGATAAATTCAAAGTGCCTGTTAAACCAAAGGAGTAAACTGTTGTTTTCTATACCAGAAAGTGTCCTTATACTTCTATGAAACCCTGATACTGTTGATCAACCTTTCATTCAGAATATTGGGTAGAAAATATTTATATTGCAGGTACTAATATAGTGAAAGAGAAGTGCTCTAATATACATATTATGAACACACTGTTGTGTTTCTGTCCCTTCATCTAGATGTTTCTGGTCTTCTTTATTTAATGATATACAGCAGGAGGAAGCTCTGTGATAAATACTGAATCAATAAGAAACTTATTGACGTGTCTTTCAAGATATTACATAGAATTTATCCAGTAAAACTTGTGTTAGAAAGATTCAAGCTTTATATTGATTATTAATGTGATTTCTGTGAGTATTTTCCATTTATTCTTTCACTGTTTATATACAAGAATGTTCTGGATGGATGGAGCCAACTTTCTACAAAACAAACTTCAGATCAATGTTGAATAAATATGTTTGATGTAATTATTTTAGTCAAGATAAGATTGGAAATAACATGTTGTATATCATACAATTATTTATTATTTTTGGAAAGTTTCATATTCATAAGACAAAACGGTCACCAAGCCAACTTTACTGCATTTTATGAATGAATTCAAACAGTATAGCACCATCATACCCAGTATTAAACACATTTAAATGATTATAATATGTATATAACATGTATATGTAATTATTTCTGTTTTGTCTTCTTTTAGTCTTGTTTTGTTTTTTCAGCTCTCTCTGTATCTGTACCTTTGTTAATGAGTTCAATAAAGAAAGCATTAAAAAAAGCTGCTCTGTAACTTTTTCTGCACGTCAAATAAACTTAAAAATCTGGACCTAAAGTTTATGTTTGACCCAACAGAGAGACAGAATGTGATGGGAGACAGCCGGGTCGGTACCAGCCGGGTCCCGTGAGGCTTCTCTGTCACCATGGACTCAGTTTGAACTTTAAGGTCGAGGGTTCACAAAATAACCTACAGGGAATGTGATGTGTTCAACACAGAGAGGTGTAATGTGCTGAGATGTGTGTAGCTACATGTTACATCCTCCAGACAGAACACAACACCAGCATCAGTGACTAAATCAGTTTGTTTCTATTAGAATGAACTAACTGGCTGCGAGCGACGAAGCGCTGCAAAGCCTGTTAGTTCATTCCAAGTGTGTTATTAGTACTTATCAAAATATACTTATAGTACCAAAAGTAAAAGTACTAAAGTATTAGCATTAAAATATACTTAAAGTACCAAAAGTAAAAGTCCTAATTCTGCAGAAATAATCTACAGTATATTATTTTATGGTATTCTAATGATTTAATGTAGCAGCTGGTAAAGATGGAGCTACTTTTAATGACTTTATATACTGTTGGCAGTTTAATCTTTAATAAAACATCAATCTATCTGTAAAGTAACTAAAGCCGTCAGATAAATGCCAGTAAAAAGTAGACTTACAGTATTACCAGTGGTGGAAGAAGTATTCATATCCTCTACTTGTAAAAGTACTAATATCACACTGTAAAAAAAATCTGAAACAGTAAAAGTACTAATAGCACACAGTGGAAATACTCTTTAACAGTAAAAGTACTAATACCTCACAGTGTAAATACTCTTTAACAGTAAAAGTACTAATACCACACAGTGAAAGTACTCTTTAACAGTAAAAGTACTATACTAATACCACACAGTAAAAGTACTAATACCACACAGTGAAAGTACTAATACCACACAGTGAAAGTACTAATACCACACAGTGAAAGTACTAATACCACACTGTGAAAGTACTAATACCACACAGTGAAAGTACTAGTACCACACAGTGAAAGTACTAATATCACACAGTGAAAGTACTAATACCACACAGTAAAAGTACTAATACCACACAGTGAAAGTACTCTTTAACAGTAAAAGTACTATACTAATACCACACAGTAAAAGTACTAATACCACACAGTGAAAGTACTAATATCACACAGTGAAAGTACTAACACCACACAGTGAAAGTACTAATACCACACAGTGAAAGTACTAATATCACACAGTGAAAGTACTAACACCACACAGTGAAAGTACTAATACCACACAGTGAAAGTACTAATACCACACAGTGAAAGTACTAATACCACACAGTGAAAGTACTCTTTAACAGTAAAAGTACTATACTAATACCACACAGTAAAAGTACTAATACCACACAGTGAAAGTACTAATATCACACAGTGAAAGTACTAACACCACACAGTGAAAGTACTAATACCACACAGTGAAAGTACTAACACCACACAGTGAAAGCACTAATACCTGCAAACCTGTACCTGTAGCTGCAAACAAATACTGCTAGTAGTACTACTAAAGATGCAGTACAGACTCAGTCAGTTCTACTAGGTTATAGTACTTGTAGTATTTTTTCACAAAGCAGTATTTAATTCACCGTCTTCACAACGAGAAGTGCTGAAAATGTCTTTTTAAAGTGAAACCGAGTGACGAGTCAAATGTGTGATGCACTTCCTGTGGTTGTTTCAGAGTAAAGGTCTAGCACTGGCCTTCACATTAAAATGCTTTTATTTTGTATTATAATGAAACACACATGAAGTGTTGTGTTAGTGTGATCAGTAGTTGTACAAATGATCAGTAATAAAATAATGTGGGATAGTTTTTGCATTTCAGATTCTGGAGATTCTTCTCTCACCAACATGTAGGACGGTCTGCAGGACAGTTAATGCACACAGTGCACTTTAATCATAATCTCAATATTCATTTAGTTATCAATCACTATTATGTCCCCTTTAAATGTGAGTCATTCTAATACAATAAATACTAACTTGTCTCATGTTTGATTCTATGTGTGTATTATATACAGTAATAAGTGTTGACTGTTGTCGTTGGTGTAAAATCACAAGCATTCACTGTCCTCTAGTGGTCGGAGTCAGGAGCTACAGTTAGTGGGAATAATGCAGACATTAGTACTAATTTAACTCATTATTAGTGTTCTTGTTATTGAACATTGAATGACAGTTTCAGTTTGATTCATTCATCCTCTGAGTGTCTGAAGTCTTCTTCAGGTATCAGTGTTTAAACTCTACAAGCAGCAGCAGCAGGTTGTAACTCAGTCAGAAAACATACAGGCTGTTGAGGCTGAATCCTTGTGAGGAAAACCTGCAGACTCCTCTCAATTATGTCTTTTATTTACAGATAATTCTCCTCAAAAGACGCTCACGCTGATCATCAATCAAACATAATGAAGTAACAGACTGAACTCTTTGTAGGAGAGAAAGAAAACTTTATTTAATGAGTATTGTTGACACTGGATATTTTGTCAAATATTTTTGATATAACATAACAACAATATCAGGTTTCTATCAAGGAAAACAGGTGATTGGTGTTTTATAATGCAGCAATTTATACTTTATAATGCTGTTTCTTTATGTTAACATTAATGTGGAGAGCATGCTAAACAATTTAATTATGATTTATAGTTTAGTAGTATAATTTAGCCAGTTTTATTAATGATTCACAGAAAACTGCATCAGTCAGGACGTGATTTCATGATAAATAACAGAATATATTGCAATCACTAAAATACGGCGGATTGTACAACATGAATGGATCAAAGTGTTTCCACATGGCCTGTGTCATCTGATATATTCAACTAGTCATTCCAGGCATTAATACACATGAAGACACCAGAGTATATAATATATATGAATATGTATTGATTATATATCAAATAAAAGTACATTAGACTTCGTGACTGGAGGTTTAACGTTTGATTGAGCTCCAACACAACAGAATAGTTCTGTAACAAACTGATTAACATGAGAAGAAAACATTAAGTTTAACAGCTTTATATGTAGATATATGTATATACAGTATATATATATTATATATATATATCAGTGATGTGTTACAGTCTGACCACCAGTTAACTTCTGTCAACATCAGAATAACATCAGAATAAATCACAGCCTGTACTGACTGAAAAACACATTAGATAAACTCTGAAAACATTAAACTCATACAAAGAAAGTAAAGAAAATAAATGTGTTTTTGTATATCACATCTTTGTGGTTGTTTTGTGTCTTTTTGTGGTTCTTTCGAGTCACTTTGTGGTTCTTTTGGGTCTCTTTGTGGTTCTACTGAGTCTTTTTGTGGTTCTTTTGAGTCTCTTTGTGGTTCTTTTGTGGGTCTTTTTGTGGTTCTTTCGAGTCACTTTGTGGTTCTTTTGGGTCTCTTTGTGGTTCTTCTGAGTCTCTTTGTGGTTCTTTTGGGTCTCTTTGTGGTTCTTTTGGGTCTTTTTGTGGTTGTTTTGAGTCTCTTTGTGGTTCTTTTGGGTCTCTTTGTGGTTCTTTTGGGTCTTTTTGTGGTTGTTTTGAGTCACTTTGTGGTTCTTTTGGGTCTTTTTGTGGTTCTGTTGAGTCTTTTTGTGGTTGTTTTGAGTCTCTTTGTGGTTCTTTTGGGTCTTTTTGTGGTTGTTTTGGGTCTCTTTGTGGTTCTTTTGAGTCTCTTTGTGGTTCTTCTGAGTCTCTTTGTGGCTCTTTTGAGTCTCTTTGTGGTTCTTTTGAGTCTCTTTGTGGTTGTTTTGAGTCTCTTTGTGGTTGTTTTGCGTCTCTTTCTGGTTGTTAACACGATGTGACTTCACTTTGTGATATAGGGGAGGGAGGGCTCTGTTGTACTCAACATTAAACACCAGGGGGGGGGGGGGCGTCCTCACTCTGTTTAAGACCAGAGCTGTTAGCTGTGTCCCAGTTGTGCACATGGCAGATGAATCTACTTTTGTGGTTTACATGACAGTTAAGAAATGAGCCGACTGTAACCTGGTTACTGAAGTTAACACACTGAATGTTGAGTTGTGATCTGATGATGGAGCTGAGAGGAGAACGATGAGCACGATGGAAGAATCCAGAGACTATTGATCAGTGATGTTAATCTGTACAGTGAAGTAACTATCGATAATTAAACATGAAACTACAAGAACAAACAGAAACAGTCTGTTTCCACCAATTACACATTTAAATTTAAAAGGTGATTACATTTTAATTTTCTTATGTAGTTTAATCAACATCAGACTGATAGAACTATAATGAACTACCTTTTATCAGCAGTGTAGACTTGTTTTCTACTCAGCTGTCTGCTCACAGTGATTCTGTTCTTCTACTTCATGAATGCTGCTTTTATTTTACCAAACCTGTACCACAGCGCTGCTTTGATCCCTTCATCTTTCTCCATTCGAGCTTTAATCTCCTCCAGTTTCTGGACCTTCTCTTTGTCTCCTTTTTCCTTCATCTTCTCAATCAGGAAGTCCATGTGGACATGAGTGGATGTTGAGTCCACATTCAGGGCGATCTGCTCCAGTTTGACGACATGCTGGAAGGACTCTTCCAGCCACTGATCCTTTTCTTTCTGAAGTTCTTCAATTTCCTTCTTAAGAGTTTCCATAAGGCTCAACTTGCTTTTACTCTCTGCCTTGTTCTCTTCATATTTTTCTTTCAGCTCTTTTAGGGTCTTTTTAACTTTCCTTGTCTTGGTCACATAGATCTTCTTTTCTTTCACATGAACTGATGCAGGACACTTCCCGGTGCACACTTTGCAGCGGCCATCTTCCATGACCTCACAGTATTTTGGGGACCAGGCCACTGGGCAGGGATCGTGACAGTTCTCCTCACAGACATTACAGGTGGTAGCTCTTCCATAATTTAACCAAAGCGCCCACCATGTCCCCTCACTGAGAGGTACTTTATCTTTGTAAGGCTCATCAACTTCTACCGTGAACTTCTCATTGCTGTTCATCTCTTCTTCATGTTTCTCCAGAGCTTCCTGAGTCTGTTTTATTTCTGTCTGTTTCAGTTCAGTCAACTTGATCCTCTCTCGCAGGTTTCGGATGCAGGCTGCCAGTCTGGTGCGTGTTTCCAACACCTCAACAGTTGTTTTCAGGTTCTGAGGTGAAGTTTCTTTCAGGTAATCAGTGAATTTACCCATTTGGTCCATTGTGAAGTCCCATACACCTCTTAGAGCAACCTTATTTTCATCTGTTCTCTCAGTGGTCTGGCGGTTATTGAACATAAAATGAAGAGGCTCATTGTTTTCATCTTTGGCACATTTAATGTTTGCATCTTTGAGGGCCTCGAGAACATTTTCAGTTGACAAGCCGTCGGAGTATGTGACGAGGGCTACGATGTTCTTCTCCATGTCTTTTCCAAACAGAGACATCACTGAGTTAAAGATGTACATCAGTCGGTCACTCAGTCGATTCTCAGTTGCTTTCAGCACCAGACCCACTGCATTAATCTCATGAACTCCATCGCTTGAGCGGAACAAGTGAAATAATCTTTGATTGACGGTGGCGTCTTCTTCAATCCCTCTGGTGTCTCCGTATCCAGGAGTATCGATGATGCTCAGAGAGTACGGCAGAGTTTGACCTTCAAACCCAAAGATCTCGTACACGATCACATCTGTTGTCTGACTTTTTGATTGTCTTTTCTTCTTCTCTTCCTCTACGATCTGAAACCAGACGTCGTCCTCCCACTTCACTCCCATGGTGTAGTTGACCAGAGCGTTGATCAGAGTAGACTTTCCTGTTCCGGTTTCACCAACAAGCAAGATGGTTTTGTTTTCCTTGTTTGGATCTTTTACACCCAGAGTCACTCTCTTTAGAGTCATTCCCTTTACATTTCCAATGTTCTCCTTCTCTGGTCTCAGCTGGTGGACAGCAGGAGATCCTGATTCCTGGGATCCTGAAGGGATCAGATCTTTCCAGGTCATGTCAGATTTGGATGAGGTTTTCCTGTGGAAAAGTAAAGACATTAATTCAAAAACTACTAAGACTACTACTATAAAAGGTCATTTAGTGTAATAATTAGGGCTGTCAATCAATTAAAATATTTAATCACGATCAATCGCAAATTAATCTCACATTTTTATCCGTTCTAAATTAACCTTAAAGGGAGATTAGTCAAGTATTTAATACTCTTATCAACATGGGAGTGGACAAATATCCTGCTTTATGTTAATGTATGTATATATTTATTATTATAAATCAATGAACAACACAAAACAATGACAGATATTGTCCAGAAACCCTCACAGGTTCTGCATTTAGCATAAAACAATATGCTCAGATCATAACATGGCAAACTGCAGCCCAACAGGCAACAACAGCTGTCAGTGTGTCAGTGTGCTCACTTCACTATGACTTGCCCCAAACTGCATGTGATTATCATAAAGTGGGCATGTCTGTAAAGGGGAGACTCGTGGGTACCCATAGAACCCATTTACTTTCACTGATCTGCAGGTCAGAGGTCAAGGGACCCCTTTGGAAATGGACATGACAGTTCAAAATTGGAGCGTTATATAACCTCCTTCATGACCAGCTAGTCTGGTTCTTTTGAGTCTCTTTCTGGTTGTTTTGCGTCTCTTTCTGGTTGTTTTGCGTCTCTTTCTGGTTGTTAACACGATGTGACTTCACTTTGTGATATAGGGGAGGGAGGGCTCTGTTGTACTCAACATTAAACACCGGGGGGGGGGGGCGTCCTCACTCCGTTTAAGACCAGAGCTGTTAGCTGTGTCCCAGTTGTGCACATGGCAGATGAATCTACTTTTGTGGTTTACATGACAGCTAAGAAATGAGCCGACTGTAACCTGGTTACTGAAGTTAACACACTGAATGTTGAGTTGTGATCTGATGATGGAGCTGAGAGGAGAACGATGAGCACGATGGAAGAATCCAGAGACTATTGATCAGTGATGTTAATCTGTACAGTGAAGTAACTATCGATAATTAAACATGAAACTACAAGAACAAACAGAAACAGTCTGTTTCCACCAATTACACATTTAAATTTAAAAGGTGATTACATTTTTATTTTCTTATGTAGTTCAATCAACATCAGACTTATAGAACTATAATGAACTACCTTTTATCAGCAGTGTAGACTTGTTTTCTACTCAGCTGTCTGCTCACAGAGATTCTGTTCTTCTACTTCATTAATGCTTTACCAGCTGCTTTTATTTTACCATACCCGTACCTCATCGCTGCTTTGAGTCCTTCATCTTTCTCCATTCGAGCTTTCATCTCCTCCAGTTTCTGGACCTTCTCTTTGTCTCCTTTCTCCTTCATCTTCTCAATCAGGAAGTCCATGTGGACATGAGTGGACAGTGAGTCCACATTCAGGGCGATCTGCTCCAGTTCGATGACATGCTGGAAGGACTTTTCCAGCCACTGATCCTTTTCTTTCTGAAGTTCGTCCATTTTATTCTTAAGGGTTTCCAAAAGGCTCGCCTTGCTCTGACTTCCTGCCTTGTTCTCTTCATATTTATCTTTCAAGGCTTGTAGGGTATGTTTAACTTTCCTTGTCTCGGTCACATAGATCTTCTCTTCTTTCACATGAACTGATACAGGACACTTATTGGTGCACACAGTGCAGCTGCCATCTTTCATGACCTCACAGTATTTTGGGGACCAGGCAATTGTGCATGGATAGTGACAGTTCTCCTCACAGCGATCACAGGTGACAGCTCCGTAATAACATAACCCCCTCCATCCCCCCCCTTCAATAGTTTTTTTTTCTTGGTGGAACGAAACAACATCTATCGTGAACTTCTCATTGCTCTTCATCTCTTCTTCATGTTGCTCCAGAGCTTCCTGAGTCTGTTTTATTTCTGTCTGTTTCAGTTCAGTCAACTCGATCCTCTCTCGCAGGTTTTGGATGTTGGCTGCCAGTCTGGTGCGTGAATCCAACACCTCAACAGTTGTTTTCAGGTTCTGAGGTGAAGTGTCTTCTAGGTAATCAGTGAATTGACCCATTTGGTCCATTGTTAAGACCCATGCAGCTTTTAGAGCAACCTTATATTTCTTTGTTCTCTGAGTGGTCTGGCGGTTATTGAACATAAAATGCAGAGGCTCATCGTCTTCATCTTTGGCACATTTAATGTTTGCATCTTTGAGGGCCTGTAGAAGATTTTCAGATGTCACACCATCTGAGTTTGTGACGAGGGCTACGATGTTCTTCTCCATGTCTTTTCCAAACAGAGACACCACTGAATCAAAGATGTACCTCAGTCGGTCACTCAGTCGATTCTCACCTGATTTCAGCACCAGACCCACTGCATTAATCTCATGAACTCCATCGCTTGAGCGGAACAAGTGATATAATCTTTGATCGACGGTGGCGTCTTTTTCATTCCCTCTGGTGTCTCCGTAACCAGGAGTATCGATGATGGTCAGAGAGTACGGCAGAGTTTTACCTTCAAACCCAAAGATCTCGTACACGATCACATCTGTTGTCTGACTTTCTGATTGTCTTTTCTTCTCCTCGTCCTCTACGATCTGAAACCAGACGTCGTCCTCCCACTTCACTCCCATGGTGTAGTTGACCAGAGAGTTGATCAGAGCAGACTTTCCTGTTCCGGTTTCACCAACAAGCAAGATGGTTTTGTTTGTCTTGTTTGGATCTTTTGTACCCAGAGTCACTCTCTTTAGAGTCATTCCCTTTACATCTCCAATATTCTCTTCCTCTGGTCTCAGCTGGTGGACAGCAGGAGATCCTGATTGGGTCAGAACTTTGCAGGTGATGTTGTCATATTTGGATGAAATGTTCCTGTAGAAAAGTATAGACAGTAGCTCAAAAACTACTAAGACTACTAATATAAAATGCCATTTAGTGTAATAATTAGTGATGTCAATAAATTAAAATATTTAATCACGATTAATCGCATATTAATCACATTTTTTATCTGTTCTAAATGAACCTTAAAGGGAGATTAGTCAAGTATTTAATACTCTTATCAACATGGGAGTGGACAAATATGCTGCTTTGTGCAAATGTATGTATATATTTATTATTGTAAATCAGTTAACAACACAAAACAATGACAGATATAGTCCAGAAACCCTCACAGGTTCTGCATTTAGCATAAAACAATATGCTCAGATCATAACATGGCAAACTGCAGCCCAACAGGCAACAACAGCTGTCAGTGTGTCAGTGTGCTGACTTCACTATGACTTGCCCCAAACTGCATGTGATTATCATAAAGTGGGCATGTCTGTAAAGGGGAGACTCGTGGGTACCCATAGAACCCATTTACATTCACTGATCTTTTTCCTCTCCAACATTTAGTGTAAGTTTGGAGCGTTATTTAACCTCCTTCATGACCAGCTAGTCTGACCTGGTTTGTACCGATGGATTCATCAGGTTTTATAGTTTACTTTGATACCAGGATCTTCATTCTAGCTTTAAAACTGAGCTGCTACAACCTAAAAATCACAAGTTGCATTAAAGAAATTAGTGTTGAATGCGATTAATTTGCGTTAACGTGTTATTATCGTGTTAACTGTGACAGCCCTAAAAATAATGTAGTAATGTTTTAATGTAAAATTGTCATATTGTAGTAATGTATTGATGTAATAATGTTGTAATTTATTGATGTATTATTGTAGTATTGTATTGGTTTAATAATGTGGTAATGTAATAATGCAGTAATGCAATAATGTAGTACTGCATTGATGTAATAATATGATAATGTAATGATGTAGTAATGTAGTAATGTATAGAAGTAATGATGTAGTAATGTATAGATGTAGTAATGTATAGAAGTAATGATGTAGTAATGTAGTAATGTATAGAAGTAATGATGTAGTAATGTATAGATGTAGTAATGTATAGAAGTAATGATGTAGTAATGTAATAGTGTAGTAATTTATTGATGTAATAGTGTAATAATGTAGTAATGTAATGAATAATTTAATAATGTAGAAATGTATGAATTTAATCATGTAGTAATGTATTGATTTAATAATGTAGTAATGTATTGATGTAATAATGTAATAATGTAGTTGTATATTGATTTAATAATGTAGTAATGTATTGATGTAGTAATGTAATAATGTAGTTATGTATTGATTTAATAATGTAGTTATGTTTTCACGTAATAATGCATTAATGTAATAATGTAGTAATGTATTGATGTAATAAAGTAGGGATGTACTGTAATGATGAAATAATATTATAATGTAGTAATGTATAGGTTTAATAATGTGTTAATGTATTGATGTACTAATGTGGTAATGTTATGTATTGATGAAATAATGTGGTAATGTAATGATGTAGTAATGCAGTAATGTATTGATGTAATAATGTAGTAATGTATAGGTTTAATAATGTGGTAATGTAATGATGTAGTATTGCAGTAATGTATTGATGTAATAATGTAGTAATGTATTGATTTACTGTAAAACTGTAAACATTGGTGTTACTCACGTTGCCATGGTAACGTCTTCACAGGAGCTTGATGATGGATCAGCGTCTGAGTTCTCTGGATGATAGAAAAACAAGTCAGTAACTTTCACTTCCTGTCAGCTGTACTGATGTCATCAGATACTGAATGGTAACAGACATGATTAAACACTGCAGGGACACGCCCGTCTACTCTGAGCCCAACTTCTACACAGATTTTAACATTTCAGAAAAACAATAACATTTGCATTATTATCGAATAAAATGGTATACCAGCAGCTGGTTAGCCTAGCTTAGCATAACGACTGGAAACAGGGAAATAGATTCACATATTTACATGTATGTATATTACATGTTATACTGGGAACTGTTAAATATTAGATATAGAAAAGTATCGAATCAGTGATAAGCTCTCTATGATTTTCTGTTGTAAAAGTAAAAGTGTTATTAATTTCTGCTTCTGTCTGGAAGAAAATCAATCTAAAAACTGAAAGATGATGTTTTTTAAAAGGATTTCTAGTCAACGTGCTAAATCACTAAAAACACAGATTTGTTCTTTAAAGCTGGAAAATGTTCAGTCTTCATGTTTCAGAATTATTGAATTCTGAATGAAAACTCAATTAAAGAAAACAATTCTTAACTAAAAGTAGCATGTTCAGTTATTAGTTACTGTGTGTGTCTAATGCATCTCTATGTGGTGATAACTCCTGAGGGGAACATTTTAAAGAGGTCCTACCTGTGTTGTTGGTCTCTGATGAGGATGAGGAGGAGACAGCAGAGAGCAGTTTATATAGAATCAGCAGAGAGGCTGGACCTGCTGTGGTCACATGATTTCAGAGAAACGGTCTCGGATTCAGAAAACTGATTCACTTCAGACTGCAGAGACTTCTTGAGTTTAATATGGACTCTTTTCTTTTACCTTTATTTCTTATGTAAAGAACTTTGACTTTCCTTGTTGTTGAAAGGTGCTTTTAAAGATTTTGTTGTCACGTGATTTCAGAGAAACAGTTTGACTTCAAGATAAACAGGAAGTGAAGGGAGGGAGGAGAGTTCTCTTAGATGAGTTACGCCTTTATTAACCCCCGAAGAGAAAAGCCACAAAGCCATGAACAATTATATAGAAGTATATAAAAATAAAAAGAGCTGCAGGTGGTTAGAGAGAAAGTCTGTCTTTATCTCCAACACTGTAGACTGATGATAAATGTGTCCTTATTTTACTCTTTCTGTATGAGCCGTGTAATAAAAGGATTTAAATTCATCTGTTGCACTTTGTTCATCAATAAATAAGGCTGAAGAGTATTAAAAGCTGAACTAAAACCAAGGAAAAGTAAACGTGCATATGCCTTAGTATCTTCCAGGTGTGTAAGGACTAAGTGAGTGATGTTACTAACTGCATCATCAGAGCTCCTTCCTCGTCTACACACAAACAGCCGAGGGTCGAACTCTGGGTTTACCTCAGTAGAGATAGAGGTCAATGCTGCAGACCTACAGTCATTGTTCTCAACAGAGCTAGACTTCTTTGTACTGGAGTGATAACAGTATGTTTCCATAGTGCAGGGACAGTGTGTGAGTCCAGAGAACGCTGGAAGAGGTGAAACCAAGCTGGACTAAACTCTTCAGCACAAGTTTTTAATAGCCAGGCAGAGATCGTGTTCAGTCTGCTGGATTTGTTGGTGCACAACTGACAGAACAGTGACTGCACCTTGTGGCTGTCCATCTCCTTATGACCTTATGCTCAGATCATCTGTGAGAGAGTCTAAAACAATACTGCACTGATGAGAGAAATCATGTGTCTTCTGCTGGGTTCCATATTGGTGATGGTTCATAGCAGTAAAATGTCCTTCTGTTGTTTCCTGAATCCCTTTAACAGCAGATTAAGTTCCTTTTCTACAGTTTTTAGCTCCACTCCATCATTGTTTCTAAATGCTGCCTTTCTCCTATCAATGCATTCATTAAGGTCTTTAGTTATATACGGTTTATTGTTCAGGTACACAGTTATGTGCTTTTTAGTAAATACACTGTACTTTTCCTGCAATGTGTGAAACCCAAAGTGTTTCCATCCTTTACTGGATGTGTAGTGTTTACCACGCTGGATTTAACATGTGAGGGTGCAGGTCGTATCCACGACAACCCTCCGACGTTTTATACTTTCTGAGGTTTGTTTTGGTTGACGGATACGGAACGGATATGACGTCACGTTACTCAGACTACCACAATAAAAGCCGTAACTTCCTTCTACCTCCACATAGACTCAGATGAAGCAGATATATCGATTCTGACATTAAAACATTGATTTAGAAATCGTATAAAAAAAAATATCGCGACACATAGATGAATGGATTTATTTGTCCACCCCTAGTGTTTACGAGAACAGTCCTACAGCATCAGTTTTCGAACTTAAACGTCTCAAACACATTCAGTGTTGAAAATACGACCAAACGAGCTTCAAGTGAAGGCAGCACGTTGCTCAACATTTCAAAACATCCCATCATAAACCAACAGTATGGAGAAGTTACTGTCATAGTAATGTGTTTTGTTGGATTTCATTAGTTCAATTTGTTTGATAAGTTTCTGTTTTGTGAAATCAACTTTGTATTTTGTTGATATTAGTGAGAAACAGTTTCTGTTCTATTAACTCAAGACGGTATTAAAATATTATGTATCAGTACATAAATTAAGATATACTGTATGTAAATATATATATAGAGAGAAACAGTCGGTCCTACCACAGCAGCGTCCAGGTGATGAAGAAGAAGAAGTCCTCCTCAGGTGATGAAGAAGAAGAAGTCCTCCTCAGGTGATGAAGAAGAAGTCCTCCTCAGGTGATGAAGAAGAAGAAGTCCTCCTCAGGTGATGAAGAAGAAGAAGTCCTCCTCAGGTGATGAAGAAGAAGAAGTCCTCCTCAGGTGATGAAGAAGAAGAAGTCCTCCTCAGGTGATGAAGAAGAAGAAGTCCTCCTCAGGTGATGAAGAAGAAGAAGTCCTCCTCAGGTGATGAAGAAGAAGAAGTCCTCCTCAGGTGATGAAGAAGAAGAAGTCCTCCTCAGGTGATGAAGAAGAAGCCAGCTCATAGCGGGGTCTGTGTGAGTGACTGCCCGGGTGGAGAGGTGGCGATCCCGGCAGGAGCTAGCTAGCTGTGCCGGCAGTTTGTGGAGCTTCTAAACTCCGACAACGGTGGAGAAAATGTTTGATTCGCCATCTAACATCGTAAAACTGTCAATATTCTATATCTACACAGTTGATTTCTCGCCTCAACATTTTTCAGAAGTGAATTTAGTGATGAAATAGCTCCGAAAAATGTGAAGTAGTTACGATGCGGCGGTGCTCGTGCATGTGTGAGGGGGGCGTTACCTTATAAGGAGTTTCGAGGGGAGGGGGGGGTTAGACGGAGCTCCTGAGGCGATGCTACTCTCGAATTATGCTAGCTTTCCAACACTACAGACCACATCTATAAGTCCTGAGAGTTGTTGTGTTTTTACCTTTCAGAAGCTTCCAGACCGCCGAGAGTTCGAGACCTCCGTCTGCGGCCCGGTGCGGCTCCTGGGCCGTGCTGAGCCGGGCTAACTGATCCTAACCCGCCGAGGCCGACCGAGGAGCGGCTGGAAGCAGGTGGAGGACTCCTTCATCACCTGGTAACCGGAACCGGAAGTTGAACCGTAGCAGCCGGAAGCAGCCGGTAGCAGCCGGAAGTAGCCCGGGCTGAGTGTTGGGCGGGAGGGAAATAAAATAAAATAAACACTTTTTTTCAACTGAAATCCTGGAGCTTTAATTTTAGTGTTGTTTAATTAGTTAAGTTTAATGTATTGATTTAATCACAAAACAAAACCTTCCTGCATTTATTTACATTTCATTCAATACGGTCGGAAATCATGACAACGCCCACAAAACGTCACATCCGGTTTACGCCCCTGGGGGAAAACAAAGCTGTATATATATATATATATATATATATATATATATATATATATATATATATATATATATATATATATATAATACTTTATTTCAAAAGTTCAATACAATATAATGGCATGTACCGATTTTTCATTACAATTCTGAAAAAAAAATGTACAGTATAAAAATAATATAAAAATAAATTATATATTATATATATATATATATATATTTATATTATTATAAAAATAATATAAAGATAAATTATGAATTATACAACAAATAAACTGTAAGGAAAGGAAAAGTGGAATAAGAAACAAAAAAACAAAACAAACAGAAAACAAAACAGTTCCTATCATACCCAAAAGCGACAGTTGGCCAATTACTAAATAAAAACAGTTATTTATTATCTTATAAAGAATTTCTTGATAAATTCAAAGTGCCTGTTAAACCAAAGGAGTAAACTGTTGTTTTCTATACCTGGAAGTGTCCTTATACTTCTATGAAACCCTGCTACTGTTGATCAACCTTTCATTCAGAAGATTGGGTAGAAAATATTTATATTGCAGGTACTAATATAGTGAAAGAGAAGTGATCTAATATACATATCATGAACACACTGTTGTGTTTCTGTCCCTTCATCTAGATGTTTCTGGTCTTCTTTATTTAATGATATACAGCAGGAGGAAGCTCTGTGATAAATACTGAATCAATAAGAAACTTATGGACGTGTCTTTCAAGATATTACATAGAATTTATCCAGTAAAACTTGTGTTAGAAAGATTCAAGCTATCTGGGGCAACCAACAAACTCTCTACCTAAATTGATGCAATCATTTGAACAATATGGTCAGCTATCAGGATACAAGATTAACATAGGCAAAACACAACTGCTTACATACAACTACAACCCAATTAAGTACCCTTTGGCATGGCAAACAGAACATTTAAAATATTTAGGCATCATAATACCAAAAGATCTTGTAAAATTATCAGATTGTAATTATTCACCAATAAATAAAAAAATTAAAGAGGACATAGCAAGATGGAACTTGATTCCTTTTTTAAGTTTCAGCTCAAGAATTGAATCTATTAAAATGAACATATTGCCAAGATTATTATATCTATTTCAGACCCTACCGATAGAGATTGACCAAACACAGTTTAACGAATGGGACAAAATATTATCAAGGTATATATGGCAAGGTAAAAGACCTAGAATTCGTTTAAAGACATTACAATTAGTAAAAGAAAAGGGGGGATGGGGCTTACCCTCTCTTAAAGATTATTATTGGGCAGCACAATTGAGGCCGATGATATGCTGGTGCAATCCATCATATGATGCCCAATGGAAAAACATGGAAGAGAGAATACCCTCTATCCCTATACAAGCGATCATAGCTGACAGTAACTTACAAAGCTATAGAAATACTGTTGAAAATCCATGGGTAAAACTGACTCTTAAAATATGGAAAAATGTTATAACAGAGTATAAATTAGAGGAAGATATTGCAATCCTTAAATGGTGCACATATGACACAGGCTTTACTCCTAATAAATTAGATAATAGATTTAAGATCTGGGCAGCTAAAGGCATAACTCTTCTATGCAACATCATGAAAGAAGGGACACTGTTAAGTTTTGACATGCTCAAAGAGAAATTCTTATTAGAAAACCAGGACTTCTATCGATATCTTCAGGTGCGGCATTATGTACATAAAAAGGTGAAAAATATAACACAGCCAAGATCGGGTTTGATAGAAATATTTAAAAAAGCATATAATTCAAATACTGCTAGAATCATTTCATGTATGTATAAAGGGCTTTTAACTCTCAAAAAACACTCAACGTTGGATGTTAAAACAAAATGGGAAAAGGAAGCAGAGCTGATTATATCTGAGGAACAATGGACAACAATATGGGTGTATCAAAGGAAATGTACTAGCTCACAAAATTGGGGGGAATTTAGTTGGAGAAGCCTGATAAGGTATTTTATTACGCCCTCTCGGAAATCCCACTATGATGGTAACTCCCCAGCTTGCTGGAGAAATTGTGGAAATCTGAATGCACATCATTACCATGTTTCCTGGGATTGTCCCGTCATTCAAGATTATTGGAGAGAGATTCATGATGCCTTACAGGATATTTTCAGATGTCATGTTCCCCTGGAGAGTAAGACTTTGTTTTTTGGACTTATGCCCCAAGAATGGTTGAAAAGAGACAAATATCTATTAAATATATTGCTGGTAGCTGGTAAAAAGGCTCTTACGAGGAAATGGCTGTCACAGGAGAGCCCAACTCTAAATACATGGATGGACATTACAATGGACATTTACAAAATGGAGAAGATAACAGCTTATGTTAACCATAAACTGGAATTATTTGTGTCACGCTGGGACAACTGGGTCAACTATGTAACACCCCACAGGCCAGATTTTATTTTTACAAATCTATGATTGTATGACAACGATAAGATCACTCCTTATCTGTTCGTACTGTAGTTTTCAATGTTTGTTTTTATGTGTATAAAAATTTAAAAAATACGGCGCTTTGGACAGATATGGTTGGCTGGTGTATGTGTATAAGATCTGTAACTCATTCTATGTATGTTTGTTGCAAAGTGTCAATAAAAATATAATAAAAAAAAAAAAAGAAAGATTCAAGCTTTATATTGATTATAAATGTGATTTCTGTGAGTATTTCCCATCTATTCTTTCACTGTTTATATACAAGAATGTTCTGGATGGATGGAGCCAACTTTCTACAAAACAAACTTCAGATGAATGTTGAAATAAATATGTTTGATGTAATTATTTTAGTCAAGATAAGATTGGAAATAACATGCTGTATATCATACAATTATTTATTATTTTTGGAAAATGTCATATTCATAAGACAAAACGGTCACCAAGCCAACTTTACTGCATTTTATGAATGAATTCAAACAGTATAGCACCATCATACCCAGTATTAAACACATTTAAATGATTATAATATGTGTATAACATGTATATGTAATTATTTCTGTTTTGTCTTCTTTTAGTCTTGTTTTGTTTTTTCAGCTCTCTCTGTATCTGTACCTTTGTTAATGAGTTCAATAAAGAAAGCATTAAAAAAAGCTGCTCTGTAACTTTTTCTGCACGTCAAATAAACTTAAAAATCTGGACCTAAAGTTTATATTTGACCCAACAGAGAGACAGAATGTGATGGGAGACAGCCGGGTCGGTACCAGCCGGGTCCCACGAGGCTTCTCTGTCACCATGGACTCAGTTTGAACTTTAAGGTCGAGGGTTCACAAAATAATCTACAGGGAATGTGATGTGTTCAACACAGAGAGGTGTAATGTGCTGAGATGTGTGTAGCTACATGTTACATCCTCCAGACAGAACACAACACCAGCATCAGTGACTAAATCAGTTTGATTCTATTAGAATGAACTAACTGGCTGCGAGCGACGAAGCGCTGCAAAGCCTGTTAGTTCATTCCAAGTGTGTTATTAGTACTTATCAAAATATGCTTATAAGGGCGCCCCGCTAGCTCTGCTGGTGTGCGGGCGCCCATAAGGCTGAGTCCCGCGGTAGGCCCGGGTTCGAATCCGACCTGTGGCCATTTCCGCATGTCGCCCCCTCTCTCTCCCCCTTTCTAAGACTATCCACTGTCCTATAAATAAAGGCATAAAAAGCTCCAAAAAATAATCTTTAAAAAAAAAAAAAAAATATGCTTATAGTACCAAAAGTAAAAGTACTAAAGTATTAGCATTAAAATATACTTAAAGTACCAAAAGTAAAAGTCCTAATTCTGCAGAAATAATCTACAGTATATTATTTTATATTATTCTAATGATATAATGTAGCAGCTGGTAAAGATGGAGCTACTTTTAATGACTTTATATACTGTTGGCAGTTTAATCTTTAATAAAACATCAATCTATCTGTAAAGTAACTAAAGCCGTCAGATAAATGCCAGTAAAAAGTAGACTTACAGTATTACCAGTGGTGGAAGAAGTATTCATATCCTCTACTTGTAAAAGTACTAATATCACACAGTGAAAGTACTAATACCTCACAGTGTAAATACTCTTTAACAGCAAAAGTACTAATACCTCACAGTGTAAATACTCTTTAACAGCAAAAGTACTAATACCACACAGTGAAAGTACTAATACCTCACAGTGTAAATACTCTTTAACAGTAAAAGTACTAATACCTCACAGTGTAAATACTCTTTAACAGTAAAAGTACTAATACCACACAGTGAAAGTACTAATACCTCACAGTGTAAATACTCTTTAACAGCAAAAGTACTAATACCTCACAGTGTAAATACTCTTTAACAGCAAAAGTACTAATACCACACAGTGGAAATACTCTTTAACAGTAAAAGTACTAATACCACACAGTAAAAGTACTAATACCACTCAGTGAAATTACTAATACCACGTATGTTTGATTCTATGTGTGTATTATATACAGTAATAAGTGTTGACTGTTGTCGTTGGTGTAAAATCACAAGCATTCACTGTCCTCTAGTGGTCGGAGTCAGGAGCTACAGTTAGTGGGAATAATGCAGACATTAGTACTAATTTAACTCATTATTAGTGTTCTTGTTATTAAAGGTAAAGATGTGGATGAAGGTCTGGTGTAATTTCCACTTGGGATGAGATAGAAATGACAGTTTCAGTTTGATTCATTCATCCTCTGAGTGTCTGAAAAACCTGCAGACTCCTCTCAAATATGTCTTTTTATTTACAGATAATTCTTCTCAAAAGACGCTCACGCTGATCATAAATCAAACATAACGCAGTAACAGACTGAACTCTTTGTAGGAGAGAAAGAAAACTTTATTTAATGAGTATTGTTGACATTGGATATTTTGTCAAATATTTTTATTATAACAATCCAACAATATTCAGTTTCTAACAAGGAAAATCCGATGATTGGTGTTTTATAATGCAGCGATTTATACTTTATAATGCCGTTTCTTTATGTTAACATTAGTGTGGAGAGCATGCTAAACAATTTAATTATGATTTATAGTTTAGTAGTATAATTTAGCCAGTTTTATTAATGATTCACAGAAAACTGCATCAGTCAGGACGTGATTTCATGATAAATAACAGAATATATTGCAATCACTAAAATACGGCGGCTTGTACAACATGAATGGATCAAAGTGTTTCGACATGTGTCATCTGATATATTTAACTAGTCATTCCAGGCATTAATACACATGAAGACACCAGAGTATATAATATATATGAATATGTATTGATTATATATCAAATAAAAGTACATTAGACTTCGTGACTGGAGGTTTTTTCTGACTGAAAAACACATTAGATAAACTCTGAAAACATTAAACTCATACAAAGAAAGTAAAGAAAATAAATGTGTTGTTGTACATCACATCTTAGTGGTTGTTTTGAGTCTCTTTCTGGTTGTTTTGAGTCTCTTTCTGGTTGTTTTGCGTCTCTTTCTGGTTGTTTTGAGTCTCTTTCTGGTTGTTTTGCGTCTCTTTCTGGTTGTTTTGAGTCTCTTTCTGGTTGTTTTGCGTCTCTTTCTGGTTGTTTTGCGTCTCTTTCTGGTTGTTTTGAGTCTCTTTCTGGTTGTTTTGCGTCTCTTTCTGGTTGTTTTGCGTCTCTTTCTGGTTGTTTTGCGTCTCTTTCTGGTTGTTTTGCGTCTCTTTCTGGTTGTTTTGCATCTCTTTCTGGTTGTTTTGAGTCTCTTTCTGGTTGTTAACACGATGTGACTTCACTTTGTGATATAGGGAGGGAGGGCTCTGTTGTACTCAACATTAAACACCGGGGGGGGGGGCGTCCTCACTCCGTTTAAGACCAGAGCTGTTAGCTGTGTCCCAGATGTGCACATGGCAGATGAATCTACTTTTGTGGTTTACATGACAGTTAAGAAATGAGCCGACTGTAACCTGGTTACTGAAGTTAACACACTGAATGTTGAGTTGTGATCTGATGATGGAGCTGAGAGGAGAACGATGAGCACGATGGAAGAATCCAGAGACTATTGATCAGTGATGTTAATCTGTACAGTGAAGTAACTATCGATAATTAAACATGAAACTACAAGAACAAACAGAAACAGTCTGTTTCCACCAATTACACATTTCAATTTAAAAGGTGATTACATTTTAATTTTCTTATGTAGTTCAATCAACATCAGACTTATAGAACTATAATGAACTACCTTTTATCAGCAGTGTAGACTTGTTTTCTACTCAGCTGTCTGCTCACAGAGATTCTGTTCAACTACTTCATTAATGCTGCTTTTTTACCAAACCCGTACCACATCGCTGCTTTGAGTCCTTCATCTTTCTCCATTCGAGCTTTCATCTCCTCCAGTGTCTGGACCTTCTCTGTGTCTCCTTTCTCCTTCATCTTCTCAATCAGGAAGTCCATGTGGACATGAGTGGACAGTGAGTCCACATTCAGGGCGATCTGCTCCAGTTTGACGACATTCTGGAAGGACTTTTCCAGCCACTTATCCTTTCCTTTCTGAAGTTCGGTCATTTTATTCTGAAGAGTTCCCAAAAGGCTCTTACTCTCTGCCTTGTTCTCTTCATATTCTTTTTTCACATCTTGTAGGGTCTTTTTAATTTTCCTTGTCTTGGACTCATAGATCCACTTTTCTTTCACATGATCTGATACAGGACACTTCTTGGTGCACACAATGCAGCGGCCATCTTTAATGACCTCACAGTGTTCTGGGTCCCAGGCCAGTGTGCATGGATAGTGACAGTTCTCTTTACAGACATTACAGGTTACAGCTCCTCCATAATTTAACCGAAGCGCCCACCATCTCCCCTCACTGACAGGTACTTTATCTTTGTAGGCCTCAACAACTTCTATCGTGAAGTTCTCATTGCTCTTCATCTCTTCTTCATGTTTCTTCAGAGCTTGCTGAGTCTGTTTTATTTCTGTCTGTTTCTGTTCAGTCAACTCGATCCTCTCTTGCAGGTTTTGGATGCAGGCTGCCAGTCTGGTGCGTGAATCCAACACCTCAACAGTTGTTATCAGGTTCTGAGGTGAAGTTTCTTTCAGGTAATCAGTGAATTGACCCATTTGGTCCATTGTTAAGTCCCAGGCATGTTTTAGAGCAGCCTTATTTTTTTTTTTTTTCTCAGTGGTCTGGCAGTTATTGAACATAAAATGAAGAGGCTCATTGTCTTTATCTTTGGCACATTTAATGTTTGCAGCTTTGAGGGCCTGTAGAAGATTTTCAGTTGTCACACCATCTGATGATGTGACGAGGGCTACGATGTTCTTCATGTCATTTCCAAACAGAGACATCACTGAGTTAAAGATGTACATCAGTCGGTCACTCAGTCGATTCTCAGTTGCTTTCAGCACCAGACCCACTGCATTAATCTCATGAACTCCATCGCTTGAGCGGAACAAGTCACATAATCTTTGATCGACAGTGGCGTCTTCTTCAGTCCCTCTGATGTCTCCGTATCCAGGAGTATCGATGATGGTCAGAGAGTACGGCAGAGTTTTACCTTCAAACCCAAAGATCTCGTACACGATCACATCTGTTGTCTGACTTTCTGATTGATTTTTCTTCTCGTCCTCTACGATCTGAAAACAGACGTCGTCCTCCCACTTCACTCCTATGGTGTAGTTGACCAGAGCGTTGATCAGAGCAGACTTTCCTGTTCCTGTTTCACCAACAAGCAAGATGGTTTTGTTTGTCTTGTTTGGATCTTTTTTACCCAGAGTCACTCTCTTTAGAGTAATTCCCTTTACATTTCCAATGTTCTCTTTCTCTGGTTTCAGCTGGTGGACAGCAGGAGATCCTGACTCCTGGGATCCTGAAGGGATCAGATCTTTCCAGGTCATGTCATATTTGGATGAGGTGTTCCTGTGGAAAAGTAAAGACATTAATTCAAAAACTACTAAGACTACTTATAGAAAAAGTTGTTTAGTGTAATAATTAGGGCTGTCAATCAATTAAAATATTTAATCGCGATTAATCACAAATTAATCTCAATTTTTTTTAATCTGTTCTAAAAGGGAGATTAGTCACGTATCTAATCCTCTTATCAACATGGGAGTGGACAAATATGCTGCTTTATGCAAATGTATGTATATATTTATTATTGTAAATCAATTAACAACACAAAATGGACATGACAGTTTTTCCTCGACAACATTTAGTGTAAGTTTGGAGCGTTATTTAACCTCCTTCATGACAAGCTAGTCTGACCTGGTTGGTACCGATGGATTCATCAGGTTCTATAGTTTACTATGATACCAGTATATATATATATATAGTAGTATCTATCTTATATATATATATATATATATATATATATAAGATAGATACTGGTATTATACATATATAATACCAGTATCTTCATTCTAGCTTTAAAACTGAGCCGCTACAACCTAAAAATCACAAGTTGTGTTAATGAGTTAAAGAAATTAGTGTTACATGCAATGAATTTGCGTTAACACGTTATTATCTTATTAACTGTGACAGTCCTACTAATAATGTAGTAATGTATTAAAGCTGCAGTATGCCATATTTGCGCAAATATGATTTTAAAAAGTTATTTTTATTAAACGGCCGCTATATGGTGACAGTAGTACATGAAACAGGTAACCTGAGTTAAATCCTGTTCCTCTGTGTCCTACTGTGTCCTCCGGTGCTCCTAACGGCATCTGAAGGATTTCACTTACCGGAGGAAAACAAGGTCCGCTGCCCAGCTGCAGTCTATGAGAGCCGGCTGTCAATCACTCTGAACTCCGACCAAACGGTCAAACTAGGCAGCGCTGATCAGATATGAATCAATATTCTGTTACTGTAATGACTATTTCTCTCCTCAGATGTTCTCAGAATCATCTTGTAGTTACTGTTTAGCTGTAAAATGATGAAGTTTGTGACGCGGCAGCCATTGTAAAATCTGTTGAAGGAAGCCAAGTTCTGGTCACATGACCGGAGCACAGCCAATAGGAACGCTCTCTCTCTCTGAAATGACCTGTGATTGGTCAAAATCTGCCGTCACGGGCTAGATTTGTTCTAAAGCCTGAAAACAGAGACATGAGGAGGAGCAGAAGTCTAGTTTTCTCTCAGAACACTTGAATTACAATATGCTGAAAGACTATTATGGGATTTTTGCCAAATTATGCCCAAAAATTGTTGCCTACTGCCACTTTAATGTAAAACTAATATTGTATAAATGTATTGATGTAATAATGCAGTAATGTATTGATGTACTGTAAAACTGTAAACGCCGGTGTTACTCACGTTGCCATGGTAACGTCTTCACAGGAGCTTGATGATGGAGCACCGTCTGAGTTCTCTGGATGATATAAAAACAAGTCAGTAACCTTCACTTCCTGTCAGCTGTACTGATGTCATCAGATACTGAATAGTAACAGACAGGATTAAACACTGCAGGGACACGCCCGTCTAGTCTGAGCCCAACTTCTACACAGACACTAGCATTTCAGAAAAACAATAACATTTGCATTATTATCGTATAAAATGGTATACCAGCAGCTGGTTAGCCTAGCTTAGCATAACGACTGGAAACGGGGAAATAGATTCACATATTTAACTTAACATGTTTTACTGGGAACTGTAAAACATTAGATATAGAACAGTATCGAATCAGTGATAAGCTCTCTATGAATTTCTGTTGTAAAATAAATGTGTTGTTAATTTCTGCTGCTGTCTGGAAGGAAAATCAATCTAAAAACTGAAAGATGATGTTTTAAAGGTTTTCTAGTCAATGTGCTAAAACACTAAAAACATAGATATGTTCTTTAAAACTGGATTCTGAATGAAAACTCAATTAAAGAAAACAATTCTAAACTGAAGGTAGCATGTTCAGTTATTAGTTATTATTATTACCTGGTGATAACTCCTGATGGGAACATTTGAAAGAGTTCTTACCTGTGCTGTTGGTCTCTGATGATGATGATGATGATGATGATGATGATGATGATGATGATGATGATGATGAGGAGGAGACAGCAGAGAGCAGTTTATATCCATGGTTTATATAGTATCAGCAGAGAGGCTGGACCTGCTGTGGTCACAATGATTTCAGAGAAACCGTCTGATTCAAACTGATTCACTTCATAGACTGCAGAGACTTCTTGAGTTTAATATGGACTCTTTTCTTTTACCTTTATTTCTTATGTGAAGAACTTTGACTTTCCTTGTTGTTGAAAGGTTCTTTAAAAGATTCTGTTGTCACGTGATTTCAGAAAAACAGTTTGACTTCAAGATAAACAGGAAGTGAAGGGAGGGAGGAGAGTTCTCTTAGATAAGTTACGCCTTTATTAACCCCCGAAGAGAAAAGCCACAAAGCCATGAACAATTATATAGAAGTATATAAAAATAAAAAGAGTTGCAGGTGATTAGAGAGAAAGTCTGTCTTTATCATACATACATATTTAAATTGATTGTAATGTACTGTAATGTATTATGTGATTTTATGTATGATGTGCTATTCTGTATTTTCTTTTTTATTTATCTTCCTTTTCTTAAAAGCCCAACCAGGGACAAGGTCTGCAAATTAGCTATGGCTAGAAGTCCTATATACGTTGCATCGGTTGCACTTTAATTAAGTGTAACAATGCCTATTTATTGTCCCTGTCAAATAAACTAATAAATAAATAAATGAATCTCTAACACTGTAGACTGATGATAAATGTGTCCTTATCTTACTCTCTTCCTGTATGAGCCGTGTAATAATCTGTTTCACTTTGTTCATCAATAAATAAGGCTGAAGAGTATTAAAAGCTGAACTAAAACCAAGGAAAAGTAAACGTGCATATGCCTTAGTATCTTCCAGGTGTGTAAGGACTAAGTGAGTGATGTTACTAACTGCATCATCAGAGCTCCTTCCTCGTCTACACACAAACAGCCGAGGGTCGAACTCTGGGTTTACCTCAGTAGAGATGGAGGTCAATGCTGCAGACCTACAGTCATTGTTCTCAACAGGGCTAGACTTCTTTGTACTGGAGTGATAACAGTATGTTTCCATAGTGCAGGGACAGTGTGTGAGTCCAGAGAACGCTGGAAGAGGTGAAACCAAGCTGGACTCTTCAGCACAAGTTTTTAATAGCCAGGCAGAGATCGTGTTCAGTCTGCTGGATTTGTTGGTGCACAACTGACAGAACAGTGACTGCACCTTGTGGCTGTCCATCTCCTTATGACCTTATGCTCAGATCATCTGTGAGAGAGTCTAAAACAATACTGCACTGATGAGAGAAATCATGTGTCTTCTGCTGGGTTCCATATTGGTGATGGTTCATAGCAGTAAAATGTCCTTCTGTTGTTTCCTGAATCCCTTTAACAGCAGATTAAGTTCCTTTTCTACAGTTTTTAGCTCCAATCCATCATTGTTTCTAAATGCTGCCTTTCTCCTATGAATGCATTCATTAATGTCTTTAGTTATATACGGTTTATTGTTCAGGTACACAGTTATGTGCTTTTTAGTAAGTACATTGTCCACACAGAAATGAATATAGTCTGTTGTCATCTCTGTTGCCACATCGATGTCCACATCCAGGGTCTGAAATGAACTTTCTTCACTTCCTGACATTGAGAAATTTTAACTGACACTTTTGAAATTTCTGCACTAAATGAAGAAATAACATTTTAGATCTGGTGTCATTCAATGTTCAATATATTTTACATAAAAACATTATATACACAGTAAATTACAGTGTTGGAATTACACCGCGGCTTCAGGGGGAGAACTATTTTTGGGGGGTGGGAAGGTAGTGTACACTGTACTGTACTTTGTTATTGTCATCTTTAGTGGTTGTTTGCATAAAAACACACAATTCAAATGATTATGATTATTTAAATATTTGCTTTGATTAAAAAAAAAAGATTGGCAAGCTGTTTAAGCTGTTTTCAACATGCACACTCCATGTGATGAGCTGTCAATGTGAACACCAAGATATTTATATGAGGAAACCTGTTTCATGGGTACATTGTGAATGAGTACTGGACTATGGTCACCAACTGACTTTGGATGGAACATCATGTCCTCAGTCTTCTTCACATTCACCATCAGGTGGTGAGCATCACACCAGGAGAGGTAAAGTGATGTGTCCTGATCTCTGTGTAGTAAGCCAAGAACAGCGGTGTCATCGGACAATTTCACAATGAAATTTTGAGGAGTTTTGCTCACACACCCATTAGAGTATAATGTGAACAGAACTGGGGAGCTCACACAGTATTAAAAGCTAAACTAATACTATGTCTTAGTGTCTTCCAAGTGCCAAAGGACTGAGTGAGTGATACTGCCAGTGTTGCCAGATCTCGTGAGAGAAACAATCAACCAGGTCTAGAAACAAGCCCAAAAGAAGCAACCTTACCTACCTACCACAATATGAGAGAGAGAGAGGAGGCTACTTGATTACCTCATATACTGTATATGTATGAATTTATTTATTTATTTGGATTGCATGCATTGCTGAGCATTTTTGCAACCATTTTTAGCTTGTAACTTCACATTTAAACTTAAAAGTTGAACATTTTGTTTCATTTTTACAAAGAACTTTTTTTCTGCAGCTGCACCACGATCCTGCTCATTCAGAAATAATAACATAAATCTCCAATATTATTATTATGTTCCATCAGTGTCAGTCACATTGTGAGTGACAGAGATCATTATTCATTGATCCTACGTGTCTGACCTTCATACTGATTTTTACTATTTAAACTGAGCTGCTCTAACAGACTGACCGCTGTCTCAGTCACACTGTTAGAAAAATGAACAAACAAACAAAAGGACAAGTTGAGGTTTTATTCTGAGCTGACGGTGAATTGATTCTGTGTAATATTTGAATGTGAGGTCAAAAACATCTGTTCAGAAATGACTGACAACATATAAAAGCAGTTACTTTAGATCCTGAGTAACAAACTAATATCTTTAAGTTCTGAAGCAAACATCTGCTAATTAATGTGCTTCGATACGCAGCTTTAATACAGACTGAATGAATGAGGAAATAAAGCAGCATGTCTGAGCGGCTGTCAGTAACCCTAACCCAGTGTGGTATTAGTACTTTTACTGTTATAGTATTTTTACAGTGTAGTATTCGTACTTTTACTGTTAGAGTATTTTTACAGTGTGGTATTAGTACTTTTACTGTTATAGTATTTTTACAGTGTGGTATAAGTACTTTTATTGTAACAGAGTATTTTTACAGTGTGGTATTAGTACTTTTACTGTAACAGAGTATTTTTACAGTGTGGTATTAGTACTTTTACTGTAACAGAGTATTCCTAGTGTGGTATTACTACTTTTACTGTAACAGAGTATTTTTACAGTGTGGTATTAGTACTTTTACTGTAACAGAGTATTTTTACAGTGTGGTATTAGTACTTTTACTGTTAGAGTATTTTTACAGTGTAGTATTCGTACTTTTACTGTTAGAGTATTTTTACAGTGTGGTATTAGTACTTTTACTGTTATAGTATTTTTACAGTGTGGTATTAGTACTTTTATTGTAACAGAGTATTTTTACAGTGTGGTATTAGTACTTTTACTGTAACAGAGTATTTTTACAGTGTGGTATTAGTACTTTTACTGTAACAGAGTATTTCTAGTGTGGTATTAGTACTTTTACTGTAACAGAGTATTTTTACAGTGTGGTATTAGTACTTTTACTGTAACAGAGTATTTTTACAGTGTGGTATTAGTACTTTTACTGTTAGAATATTTTTACAGTGTGGTATTAGTACTTTTACTGTTAGAGTATTTTTACAGTGTGGTATTAGTACTTGTACTGTAACAGAGTATTTTTACAGTGTGGTATTAGTACTTTTACTGTTAGAGTATTTTTACAGTGTGGTATTAGTACTTTTACTGTTAGAGTATTTTTACAGTGTGGTATTAGTACTTTTACTGTAACAGAGTGTTTTTACAGTGTGGTATTAGTACTTTTACTCTAACAGAGTATTTTTACAGTGTGGTATTAGTACTTTTACTGTAACAGAGTATTTTTACAGTGTGGTATTAGTACTTTTACTGTAACAGAGTATTTTTACAGTGTGGTATTAGTACTTTTACTTTAACAGAGTATTTTTACAGTGTGGTATTAGTACTTTTACTGTAACAGAGTATTTTTACAGTGTGGTATTAGTACTTTTATTGTAACAGAGTATTTTTACAGTTTGGTATTAGTACTTTTACTGTTAGAGTATTATTACAGTGTGGTATTAGTACTTTTACTGTAACAGAGTATTTTTACAGTGTGGTATTAGTACTTTTACTGTAACAGAGTATTTTTACAGTGTGGTATTAGTACTTTTACTGTTGGAGTATTTTTACAGTGCTGTATTAGTACTTTTACTGTTAGAGTATTTTTACAGTGTGGTATTAGTACTTTTACTGTTAGAGTATTATAACAGTGTGGTATTAGTACTTTACTGTAACAGAGTATTTTTACAGTGTGGTATTAGTACTTTTACTGTTGGAGTATTTTTACAGTGCTGTATTAGTACTTTTACTGTTAGAGTATTTTTACAGTGTGGTATTAGTACTTGTACTGTAACAGAGTATTTTTACAGTGTGGTATTAGTACTTTTACTGTAACAGAGTATTTTTACAGTGTGGTATTAGTACTTTTACTGTTAGAGTATTTTTACAGTGTGGTATTAGTACTTTTATTGTAACAGAGTATTTTTACAGTTTGGTATTAGTACTTTTACTGTTAGAGTATTATTACAGTGTGGTATTAGTACTTTTACTGTAACAGAGTATTTTTACAGTGTGGTATTAGTACTTTTACTGTAACAGAGTATTTTTACAGTGTTGTATTAGTACTTTTACTGTTAATGTTATTTTTACAGTGTGGTATTAGTACTTTTACTGTTAGAGTATTTTTACAGTGTGGTATTAGTACTTGTACTGTAACAGAGTATTTTTACAGTGTGGTATTAGTACTTTTACTGTTAGAGTATTTTTACAGTGTGGTATTAGTACTTTTACTGTTAGAGTATTTTTACAGTGTGGTATTAGTACTTTTACTGTAGCAGAGTGTTTTTACAGTGTGGTATTAGTACTTTTACTCTAACAGAGTATTTTTACAGTGTGGTATTAGTACTTTTACTGTAACAGAGTATTTTTACAGTGTGGTATTAGTACTTTTACTGTAACAGAGTATTTTTACAGTGTGGTATTAGTACTTTTACTTTAACAGAGTATTTTTACAGTGTGGTATTAGTACTTTTACTGTAAAAGAGTATTTTTACAGTGTGGTATTAGTACTTTTATTGTAACAGAGTATTTTTACAGTTTGGTATTAGTACTTTTACTGTTAGAGTATTATTACAGTAGGGTATTAGTACTTTTACTGTAACAGAGTATTTTTACAGTGTGGTATTAGTACTTTTACTGTAACAGAGTATTTTTACAGTGTTGTATTAGTACTTTTACTGTTAGAGTATTTTTACAGTGTGGTATTAGTACTTTTACTGTTAGAGTATTATAACAGTGTGGTATTAGTACTTTACTGTAACAGAGTATTTTTACAGTGTGGTATTAGTACTTTTACTGTTGGAGTATTTTTACAGTGCTGTATTAGTACTTTTACTGTTAGAGTATTATTACAGTGTGGTATTAGTACTTTTACTGTAACAGAGTATTTTTACAGTGTGGTATTAGTACTTTTACTGTAACAGAGTATTTTTACAGTGTTTTATTAGTACTTTTACTGTTATAGTATTTTTACAGTGTGGTATTAGTAGTTTTACTGTTAGAGTATTTTTACAGTGTGGTATTAGTACTTTTACTGTAACAGAGTATTTTTACAGTGTGGTATTAGTACTTTTACTGTTAGAGTATTTTTACAGTGTGGTATTAGTACTTGTACCGTAACAGAGTATTTTTACATAGTGGTATTAGTACTTTACTGTTAGAGTATTTTTACAGTGTGGTATTAGTACTTTTACTGTTAGAGTATTTTTACAGTGTGGTATTAGTACTTTTACTGTAACATAGTATTTTTACAGTGTGGTATTAGTACTTTTATTGTAACAGAGTATTTTTACAGTGTGGTATTAGTACTTTTACTGTTAGAGTATTATTACAGTAGGGTATTAGTACTTTTACTGTAACAGAGTATTTTTACAGTGTGGTATTAGTACTTTTACTGTAACAGAGTATTTTTACAGTGTTGTATTAGTACTTTTACTGTTAGAGTATTTTTACAGTGTGGTATTAGTACTTTTACTGTTAGAGTATTATAACAGTGTGGTATTAGTACTTTACTGTAACAGAGTATTTTTACAGTGTGGTATTAGTACTTTTACTGTTGGAGTATTTTTACAGTGCTGTATTAGTACTTTTACTGTTAGAGTATTTTTACAGTGTGGTATTAGTACTTGTACTGTAACAGAGTATTTTTACAGTGTGGTATTAGTACTTTTACTGTAACAGAGTATTTTTACAGTGTGGTATTAGTACTTTTACTGTTAGAGTATTTTTACAGTGTGGTATTAGTACTTTTATTGTAACAGAGTATTTTTACAGTTTGGTATTAGTACTTTTACTGTTAGAGTATTATTACAGTGTGGTATTAGTACTTTTACTGTAACAGAGTATTTTTACAGTGTGGTATTAGTACTTTTACTGTAACAGAGTATTTTTACAGTGTGGTATTAGTACTTTTACTGTTAGAGTATTTTTACAGTGTGGTATTAGTACTTTTACTGTTAGAGTATTATTACAGTGTGGTATTAGTACTTTTACTGTAACAGAGTATTTTTACAGTGTGGTATTAGTACTTTTACTGTAACAGAGTATTTTTACAGTGTTTTATTAGTACTTTTACTGTTATAGTATTTTTACAGTGTGGTATTAGTAGTTTTACTGTTAGAGTATTTTTACAGTGTGGTATTAGTACTTTTACTGTAACAGAGTATTTTTACAGTGTGGTATTAGTACTTTTACTGTTAGAGTATTTTTACAGTGTGGTATTAGTACTTGTACCGTAACAGAGTATTTTTACATAGTGGTATTAGTACTTTACTGTTAGAGTATTTTTACAGTGTGGTATTAGTACTTTTATTGTAACAGAGTATTTTTACAGTGTGGTATTAGTACTTTTACTGTAACAGAGTATTTTTACAGTGTGGTATTAGTACTTTTACTGTAACAGAGTATTTTTACAGTGTTGTATTAGTACTTTTACTGTTAGAGTATTTTTACAGTGTGGTATTAGTACTTTTACTGTTAGAGTATTATTACAGTGTGGTATTAGTACTTTTACTGTAACAGAGTATTTTTACAGTGTGGTATTAGTACTTTTACTGTAACAGAGTATTTTTACAGTGTTGTATTAGTACTTTTACTGTTAGAGTATTTGTACAGTGTTGTATTAGTACTTTTACTGTTAGAGTATTTTTACAGTGTGGTATTAGTACTTTTACTGTTAGAGTATTTTTACAGTGTGGTATTAGTACTTTTATTGTTATTGTTACTTTTATTGTATTTTGTATTATAATGAAACACACATGAAGTGTTGTGTTAGTGTGATCAGTGGCTGTACAAATGATCAGTAATAAAATAATGTGGGATAATTTTTGCATTTCAGATTCTGGAATATATTATGATATTAAGTCAATACATTAAATCGAAACCCAGGATGTATCCTGATTTCATTAAAATATTTAATCACGATTAATCACACAGTTTTTATCTGTTCTAAATGAACCTTAGAAGGAGATTAGTCCAGTACTTAATCCTCTTATCAACATGGGAGTGGGCAAATATGCTGCTTTATGTAAATGTATGTATATATTTATTAATGTAAATCAGTTAACAACACAAAACAATGACAGATATAGTCCAGAAACCCTCACAGGTTCTGCATTTAGCATAAAACAATATGCTCAGATCATAACATGGCAAACTGCAGCCCAACAGGCAACAACAGCTGTCAGTGTGTCAGTGTGCTGACTTCACTATGACTTGCCCCAAACTGCATGTGATTATCATAAAGTGGGCATGTCTGTAAAGGGGAGACTCGTGGGTACCCATAGAACCCATTTACATTCACATATCTGGAGGTCAGAGGTGTCCAAAATGTCCAAAAAAATGTAGAAAAAAAAAAAAAAAAAAGATCGACAATGTCAAAAAATGTACAATAAAAAAATTGAAAAATGTCCGAAAAATGAGAGTAAAAAAAAAAAAAAAAAATTGAATAATGTCGAAAAAAAAATTGAAAAATGTTCGAAAAACGTAAAAAAAAAAAAAAAAAAAAAAATTGAATGTCTAAACAATTTTTTAAAAATAACCATAAAATTTTTAAAAAAAAATTAACAAAAAATGTAAAAAAAAAAGTCTGACAAATGTCCAAAAAATGTAAAAAAAAAAAAAAGAAAAAAGAAAAAAAGTTAAAATAATATTGATTTTTTTTTTTTTTAGAAAATGTCGGAAAATGTCAAAAAACAAACAAACAAAAGTCCCAAAAAATCTGAAAAATGTAAAAAAAAAAAAAGAATTCAAGAAAATACTGTCCAGAAACCCTCACAGGTACTGCATTTAGCATAAAACAATATGCTCAGATCATAACATGGCAAACTGCAGCCCAACAGGCAACAACAGCTGTCAGTGTGTCAGTGTGCTGACTTCACTATGACTTGCCCCAAACTGCATGTGATTATAATAAAGTGGGCATGTCTGTAAAGGGGAGACTCGTGGGTACCCATAGAACCCATTTACATTCACTGATCTGGAGGTCAGAGGTCAAGGGACCTCTTTGAAAATGGACATGACAGTTTTTCCTCACCAACATTTAGTGTAAGTTTGGAGCGTTATTTAACCTCCTTTATGACCAGCTAGTCTGACCTGGTTGGTACCGATGGATTCATCAGGTTTATAGTTTCAGATGATACCAGGATCTTCACTCCAGCTTTAAAACTGAGCCGCTACAACCTCCCCAAGATTGATTGTACATTATTATCTCGTTAACTTTGACAGCCCTAGTCCTAATGAAACCTAAAAAAGAAAATACAGATATCACACTCATTAAAGAAATGGTAGAAATATCAATACTCTTAGTGTCAAGTAGTCTCAGACTAATCTTTATCTCCTAATGTGGGACACTGAGACGTCTGTTAAAAGGACTAAATCACCTAAATTAATGTAGGAAACACTGAAGGCTAAATGTTCAGTCATTTTACCACTTACAATGTTACTGCGGTTACAAAACCGAGGAGTTTACGTGTGGATGTTACACGAAGAATCAAACAACATCAAACAAACAATAAGACTATAATACTTTTGAAGCATTTAGGCAGATTAGAAAGACATTAAATTGTCTATATTATCATATCTGTTATGCAAAGAAAGCATCATTAGATGCACAGCTAAAAAGTCATGAATATGCTGTGAAAGATAGAATGTTTTAATTTCCCTCTACAGGGAACACAGAGCACAGGAACAGGCAGAGGGCCTGTTAGAAGACAACACATTAAACCACTGCTACCACACACTGCATTATGGGTAATGATTGAATAACCTGTGATGCATAAATACAGTAACCTGCTGAGATGCAGCCCCCCCAATTATTCAATATAATCTGCCTTTCACCTTAAATATCTAAAGTAATGCATTAGAACACTAAAACCATATTAATAACCATCGTTATTGTACAATCCATGCTGTCCCACTTTTCAAAACCATATTTCCTAAAGTGGGAAATTTGACTTAAATAACAAATATAGAGTATATTTACACCAAATTATGATATTTTTTGGTGAACAAACACACCATAAACATATCCTGATAAAAACTAGCAGGATTGTTTCATTAATAAGAAATTTATACCCTTTATTATTAAGATATTAATAGTTTTATTTACTTTTATTTGACTGAGGAAGACCTACACCCACATGGAGCTGAGGTGTCCCACATTACGGCAGCTCACCCTATCATTAATAATCATAAATGATTATAAATCATTTATGATTAAATGACAGTTCTATCATTAATAATCATAAATTATATTGATCTGTGGATCACAAAATCACCTTTTAACTGATATAAATCATCTAATTAACTCTTTTTAATCCAAACTTTTCAATTTGTCACTTCTAAAATTACAATTATTGATTTATATCTCTTTTTTTGTCCTCTATTTTATTTTACTTTGTCTTTAACTATATGACCTTTTGTGTCTCTTTATGTCTGATGTAAAGAACGTTGTACAAATAAATCTGACTATCCAAATAAATCTACATCTCTCTTCATAATCTCAATATTCATTTAGTTATCAATCACTATTATGTCCCTTTAAATGTGAGTCATTCTAATACATTAAATACTAACTTGTCTGATGTTTGATTCTATGTGTTTATTATATACAGTAATAAGTGTTGACTGTTGTCGTTGGTGTAAAATCACAAGCATTCACTTTCCTCTAGTGGTCGGAGTCAGGAGCTACAGTTAGTGGGAATAATGCAGACATTAGTACTAATTTAACTCATTATTAGTGTTCTTGTTATTAAAGGTAAAGATGTGGATGAAGGTCTGGTGTAATTTCCACTGGAGATGAGATAGAAATGACAGTTTCAGTTTGATTCATTCATCCTCTGAGTGTCTGAAGTCTTCTTCAGGTATCAGTGTTTAAACTCTACAAGCAGCAGCAGCAGGTTGTAACTCAGTCAGAAAACATACAGGCTGTTGAGGCTGAATCCTTGTGAGGAAAACCTGCAGACTCCTCTCAATTATGTCTTTTTATTTACAGATAATTCTCCTCAAAAGACGCTCACGCTGATCATCAATCAAACATAATGAAGTAACAGACTGAACTCTTTGTAGGAGAGAAAGAAAACTTTATTTAATGAGTATTGTTGACATTGGATATTTTGTCAAATATTTTTGATATAACATAACAATATCAGGTTTCTATCAAGGAAAACAGGTGATTGGGGTTTTATAATGCAGCAATTTATACTGTATCAGGCTGTTTCTTTATGTTAACATTATTGTGGAAAGTATGCTAAACAATTTAATTATGATTTATAGTTTAGTAGTATAATTTAGCCAGTTTTATTAATGATTCACAGAAAACTGCATTAGTCAGGAAGTGATTTCATGATAAATAACAGAATATATTGCAGTAACTAAAATACGGCGGCTTGTACAACATGAATGGATCAAAATGTTTCCACATGTCCTGTGTCATCTGATATATTTAACTAGTCATTCCAGGCATTAATACACATGAAGACACCAGAGTATATAATATATATGAATATGTATTGATTATATATCAAATAAAAGTACATTAGACTTCATGACTGGAGGTTTAACGTGTGATTGAGCTCCAACACAACAGAATAGTTCTGTAACAAACTGATTAACATGAGAAGAAAACATTACGTTTAACAGCTTTATATGTAGATATATGTATATACAGAATATATATAATATATATATGTCAGTGTTGTGTTACAGTTCCACCACCAGTTAACTTCTGTCAACATCAGAATAAATCACAGCCTGTACTGACTGAAAAACACATTAGATAAACTCTGAAAACATTAAACTCATACAAAGAAAGTCAAGAAAATAAATGTGTTTTTGTACATCACATCTTTGTGGTTCTTTTGAGTCTCTTTGTGATTCTTTTGCATCTCTTTGTGGTTCTTTTGAGTCTCTTTGTGATTCTTTTGCGTCTCTTTGTGGTTGTTTTCAGTCTTTGTGGTTGCTTTGCATCTGTGTAATCATTACACATCTCCTTGTGGTCACTTTGTCTCTTTGTGGTTGTTTTGGATCTCTTTGAGGTCATTACACATCTATCTGTGGTTGTTTTGCATCTCTTTCTAATCGTTTTGTGTCTCTTTCTGTTTTTTTTTAGTCTCTTTCTGGTTGTTTTGAGTCTCTTTGTGATTGTTTTTACAACACGATGTGACTTCACTTTGTGATATAGGGGAGGGAGGGCTCTGTTGTACTCAACATTAAACACCGGGGGGGGGGGGGGGCGTCCTCACTCCGTTTAAGACCAGAGCTGTTAGCTGTGTCCCAGATGTGCACATGGCAGATGAATCTACTTTTGTGGTTTACATGACAGTTAAGAAATGAGCCGACTGTAACCTGGTTACTGAAGTTAACACACTGAATGTTGAGTTGTGATCTGATGATGGAGCTGAGAGGAGAACGATGAGCACGATGGAAGAATCCAGAGACTATTGATCAGTGATGTTAATCTGTACAGTGAAGTAACTATCGATAATTAAACATGAAACTACAAGAACAAACAGAAACAGTCTGTTTCCACCAATTACACATTTAAATTTAAAAGGTGATTACATTTTAATTTTCTTATGTAGTTCAATCAACATCAGACTTATAGAACTATAATGAACTACCTTTTATCAGCAGTGTAGACTTGTTTCCTACTCAGCTGTCTGCTCACAGAGATTCTGTTCATCTAATTCATTAATGCTGCTTTTTTACCAAACCCGTACCACATCGCTGCTTTGAGTCCTTCATCTTTCTCCATTCGAGCTTTCATCTCTTCCAGTTTCTGGAACTTCTCTTTGTCTCCTTTCTCCTTCATCTTCTCAATCAGGAAGTCCATGTGGACATGAGTGGACAGTGAGTCCACATTCAGGGCGATCTGCTCCAGTTTGACGACATGCTGGAAGGACTTTTCCAGCCACTTATCCTTTTCTTTCTGAAGTTCTTCCATTTCCTTCTTAAGAGTTTCCAAAAGGCTCAACTTGCTCTGACTTCCTGCCTCATTCTTTTCATATTTTTCTTTCACATCTTGTAGGGTCTTTTTAAATTTCCTTGTCTTGGTCACATAGATCCACTTTTCTTTCACATGATCTGATACAGGACACTTCCCGGTGCATTCAGTGCAGCGGCCATCTTTAATGACCGCACAGTATTCTGGGTCCCAGGCCAGTGTGCATGGATAGTGACAGTTCTCTTTACAGACATTACAGGTGACAGCTCCTCCATAATTTAACCAAAGTGCCCACCATCTCCTCTCACTGACAGATACTTTATCTTTGTAGACCTCATCAACTTCTACCGTGAACTTCTCATTGCTCTTCATCTCTTCTTCATGTTTCTTCAGAGCTTCCTGAGTCTGTTTTATTTCTGTGTGTTTCAGTTCAGTCAACTCGATCCTCTCTTGCAGGTTTTGGATGCAGGCTGCCAGTCCGGTGCGTGAATCCAACACTTCAACAGTTCTTTTCAGGTTCTGAGGTGAAGTTTCTTTCAGGTAATCAGTGAATTGACCCATTTGGTCCATTGTGAAGTCCCATACACCTTTTAGAGCAACCTTATTTTTCTTTGTTTTCTGAGTGGTCTGGCAGTTATTGAACATAAAATGAAGAGGCTCATTGTCTTCATCTTTGGCATATTTAATGTTTGCATCTTTGAGGGCCTGTAGAAGATTTTCAGGTGTCACACCATCTGAGTGTGTGACGAGGGCTACGATGTTCTTCTCCATGTCATTTCCAAACAGAGACACCACTGAATCAAAGATGTACCTCAGACGGTCACTCAGTCGATTCTCAGTTGCTTTCAGCACCAGACCCACTGCATTAATCTCATGAACTCCATCGCTTGAGCGGAACAACTGATATAATCTTTGATTGATGGTGGCATCTTCCTCAGTCCCTTTGGTGTCTCCGTATCCAGGAGTATCGATGATGGTCAGAGAGTACGGCAGAGTTTGACCTTCAAACCCAAAGATCTCGTACACGATCACATCTGTTGTCTGACTTTCTAATTGTTCTTTCTTCTTCTCGTCCTCTACGATCTGAAACCAGACGTCGTCCTCCCACTCCACTCCCATGGTGTAGTTGACCAGAGCGTTGATCAGAGCAGACTTTCCTGTTCCTATTTCACCAACAAGCAAGATGGTTTTGTTTGTCTTGTTTGGATCTTTTTTACCCAGAGTCACTCTTGTCAGAGTCCCAATGTTCTCTTTCTCTGGTTTCAGCTGGTGGACAGCAGGACATCCTGATTCCTGGGATCCTGAAGGGATCCGATCTTTCCAGGTCATATCAGATTTGGATGAGGTGTTCCTGTAGAAAAGTAAAGATATGAATTCAAAAACTACTAAGACTACTAATATAAAATGCCATTTAGTGTAATAATTAGGGCTGTCAATCAATTAAAATATTTAATTGCGATTAATCACAAATTAATCTCAATTTTTTTTAATCTGTTCTAAAAGGGAGATTAGTCACGTATCTAATCCTCTTATCAACATGGGAGTGGACAAATATGCTGCTTTATGCAAATGTATGTATATATTTATTATTGTAAATCAATTAACAACACAAAATGGACATGACAGTTTTTCCTCACCAAAATTTAGTGTAAGTTTGGAGCGTTATTTAACCTCCTTCATGACAAGCTAGTCTGACCTGGTTGGTACTGATGGATTCATCAGGTTTTATAGTTTACTATGATACCAGTATATATATATATATAGTAGTATATATATATATATATATATATATATAAGATAGATACTGGTATTATACATATATAATACCAGTATCTTCATTCTAGCTTTAAAACTGAGCCGCTACAACCTAAATATCACAAGTTGTGTTCATGAGTTAAAGAAATTAGTGTTACATGCAATGAATTTGCGTTAACACGTTATTATCTTGTTAACTGTGACAGTCCTACTAATAATGTAGTAATGTATTAAAGCTGCAGTATGCCATATTGGCGCAAATTTGATTTAAAAAAGTTATTTTTATTAAACGGCCGCTATATGGTGACAGTAGAACATGAAACAGGTAACCTGAGTTAAATCCTGTTCCTCTGTGTCCTACTGTGTCCTCCGGTGCTCCTAACGGCATCTGAAGGATTTCACTTACCGGAGGAAAACAAGGTCCGCTGCCCAGCTGCAGTCTATGAGAGCCGGCTGTCAATCACTCTGAACTCCGACCAAACGGTCAAACTAGGCAGCGCTGATCAGATATGAATCAATATTCTGTTACTGTAATGACTATTTCTCTCCTCAGATGTTCTCCGAATCATCTTGTAGTTACTGTTTAGCTGTAAAATGAGAAAGTTTGTGACGCGGCAGCCATTGTAAAATCTGTTGAAGGAAGCCAAGTTCTGGTCACATGACCGGAGCACAGCCAATAGGAACGCTCTCTCTCTCTGAAATGACCTGTGATTGGTCAAAATCTGCCGTCACGGGCTAGATTTGTTCTAAAGCCTGAAAACAGAGACATGAGGAGGAGCAGAAGTCTAGTTTTCTCTCAGAACACTTGAATTACAATATGCTGAAAGACTATTATGGGATTTTTGCCAAATTATGCCCAAAAATTGTTGCCTACTGCCACTTTAATGTAAAACTAATATTGTATAAATGTATTGATGTAATAATGTAGTAATGTATTGATGTACTGTAAAACTGTAAACGCCGGTGTTACTCACGTTGCCATGGTAACGTCTTCACAGGAGCTTGATGATGGAGCACCGTCTGAGTTCTCTGGATGATATAAAAACAAGTCAGTAACCTTCACTTCCTGTCAGCTGTACTGATGTCATCAGATACTGAATAGTAACAGACAGGATTAAACACTGCAGGGACACGCCCGTCTAGTCTGAGCCCAACTTCTACACAGACACTAGCATTTCAGAAAAACAATAACATTTGCATTATTATCGTATAAAATGGTATACCAGCAGCTGGTTAGCCTAGCTTAGCATAACGACTGGAAACGGGGAAATAGATTCACATATTTAACTTTACATGTTTTACTGGGAACTGTAAAACATTAGATATAGAACAGTATCGAATCAGTGATAAGCTCTCTATGAATTTCTGTTGTAAAATAAATGTGTTGTTAATTTCTGCTGCTGTCTGGAAGGAAAATCAATCTAAAAACTGAAAGATGATGTTTTAAAGGTTTTCTAGTCAATGTGCTAAAACACTAAAAACATAGATATGTTCTTTAAAACTGGATTCTGAATGAAAACTCAATTAAAGAAAACAATTCTAAACTGAAGGTAGCATGTTCAGTTATTAGTTATTATTATTACCTGGTGATAACTCCTGATGGGAACATTTGAAAGAGTTCTTACCTGTGCTGTTGGTCTCTGATGATGATGATGATGATGATGATGATGATGATGAGGAGGAGACAGCAGAGAGCAGTTTATATCCATGGTTTATATAGTATCAGCAGAGAGGCTGGACCTGCTGTGGTCACAATGATTTCAGAGAAACCGTCTGATTCAAACTGATTCACTTCATAGACTGCAGAGACTTCTTGAGTTTAATATGGACTCTTTTCTTTTACCTTTATTTCTTATGTGAAGAACTTTGACTTTCCTTGTTGTTGAAAGGTTCTTTAAAAGATTCTGTTGTCACGTGATTTCAGAAAAACAGTTTGACTTCAAGATAAACAGGAAGTGAAGGGAGGGAGGAGAGTTCTCTTAGATAAGTTACGCCTTTATTAACCCCCGAAGAGAAAAGCCACAAAGCCATGAACAATTATATAGAAGTATATAAAAATAAAAAGAGTTGCAGGTGATTAGAGAGAAAGTCTGTCTTTATCATACATACATATTTAAATTGATTGTAATGTACTGTAATGTATTATGTGATTTTATGTATGATGTGCTATTCTGTATTTTCTTTTTTATTTATCTTCCTTTTCTTAAAAGCCCAACCAGGGACAAGGTCTGCAAATTAGCTATGGCTAGAAGTCCTATATACGTTGCATCGGTTGCACTTTAATTAAGTGTAACAATGCCTATTTATTGTCCCTGTCAAATAAACTAATAAATAAATAAATGAATCTCTAACACTGTAGACTGATGATAAATGTGTCCTTATCTTACTCTCTTCCTGTATGAGCCGTGTAATAATCTGTTTCACTTTGTTCATCAATAAATAAGGCTGAAGAGTATTAAAAGCTGAACTAAAACCAAGGAAAAGTAAACGTGCATATGCCTTAGTATCTTCCAGGTGTGTAAGGACTAAGTGAGTGATGTTACTAACTGCATCATCAGAGCTCCTTCCTCGTCTACACACAAACAGCCGAGGGTCGAACTCTGGGTTTACCTCAGTAGAGATGGAGGTCAATGCTGCAGACCTACAGTCATTGTTCTCAACAGGGCTAGACTTCTTTGTACTGGAGTGATAACAGTATGTTTCCATAGTGCAGGGACAGTGTGTGAGTCCAGAGAACGCTGGAAGAGGTGAAACCAAGCTGGACTAAACTCTTCAGCACAAGTTTTTAATAGCCAGGCAGAGATCGTGTTCAGTCTGCTGGATTTGTTGGTGCACAACTGACAGAACAGTGACTGCACCTTGTGGCTGTCCATCTCCTTATGACCTTATGCTCAGATCATCTGTGAGAGAGTCTAAAACAATACTGCACTGATGAGAGAAATCATGTGTCTTCTGCTGGGTTCCATATTGGTGATGGTTCATAGCAGTAAAATGTCCTTCTGTTGTTTCCTGAATCCCTTTAACAGCAGATTAAGTTCCTTTTCTACAGTTTTTAGCTCCAATCCATCATTGTTTCTAAATGCTGCCTTTCTCCTATGAATGCATTCCTTAAGGTCTTTAGTTATACACGGTTTATTGTTCAGGTACACAGTTATGTGCTTTTTAGTAAGTACATTGTCCACACAGAAATTAATATAGTCTGTTGTCATCTCTGTTGCCACATCGATGTCCACATCCAGGGTCTGAAATGAACTTTCTTCACTTCCTGACATTGAGAAATTTTAACTGACACTTTTGAAATTTCTGCACTAAATGAAGAAATAACATTTTAGATCTGGTGTCATTCAATGTTCAATATATTTTACATAAAAACATTATATACACAGTAAATTAAAGTGTTAGAATTACAGCGCGGCTTCAGGGGGAGAACTATTTTTGGGGGGTGGGAGGGTAGTGTAGACTGTACTGTACTTTGTTATTGTCATCTTTAGTGGTTGTTTGCATAAAAACACACAATTCAAATGATTATGATTATTTAAATATTTGCTTTGATTAAAAAAAAAAGATTGGCAAGCTGTTTAAGCTGTTTTCAACATGCACACTCCATGTGATGAGCTGTCAATGTGAACACCAAGATATTTATATGAGGAAACCTGTTTCATGGGTACATTGTGAATGAGTACTGGACTATGGTCACCAACTGACTTTGGATGGAACATCATGTCCTCAGTCTTCTTCACATTCACCATCAGGTGGTGAGCATCACACCAGGAGAGGTAAAGTGATGTGTCCTGATCTCTGTGTAGTAAGCCAAGAACAGCGGTGTCATCGGACAATTTCACAATGAAATTTTGAGGAGTTTTGCTCACACACCCATTAGAGTATAATGTGAACAGAACTGGGGAGCTCACACAGTATTAAAAGCTAAACTAATACTATGTCTTAGTGTCTTCCAAGTGCCAAAGGACTGAGTGAGTGATACTGCCAGTGTTGCCAGATCTCGTGAGAGAAACAATCAACCAGGTCTAGAAACAAGCCCAAAAGAAGCAACCTTACCTACCTACCACAATATGAGAGAGAGAGAGGAGGCTACTTGATTACCTCATATACTGTATATGTATGAATTTATTTATTTATTTGGATTGCATGCATTGCTGAGCATTTTTGCAACTATCTTTAGCTTGTAACTTTACAGTTTTCTTGTCAACTAAACTTAAAAGTTGAACATTTTGTTTCATTTTTACAAAGAACTTTTTTTCAGCAGCTGCACCACGATCCTGCTCACTCAGAAATAATAATATATAATCTCCAATATTATTATTATGTTCCATCAGTGTCAGTCAAATTGTGAGTGACAGAGATCATTATTCATTGATCCTACGTGTCTGACCTTCATACTGATTTCTATATTTTTGTATTTTTACAGTGTGGTATTAGTACTTTTACTGTAACAGAGTATTTTTACAGTGTGGTATTAGTACTTTTACTGTAACAGAGTATTTTTACAGTGTGGTATTAGTACTTTTACTGTAACAGAGTATTTTTACAGTGTGGTATTAGTACTTTTACTGTTAGAGTATTTTTACAGTGTGGTATTAGTACTTTTACTGTTAGAGTATTTTTACAGTGTGGTATTAGTACTTTTACTGTAACAGAGTATTTTTACAGTGTGGTATTAGTACTTTTACTGTTAGAGTATTTTTACAGTGTGGTATTAGTACTTTTACTGTTAGAGTATTTTTACAGTGTGGTATTAGTACTTTTACTGTTAGAGTATTTTTACAGTGTGGTATTAGTACTTTTACTGTAACAGAGTATTTTTACAGTGTGGTATTAGTACTTTTACTGTTAGAGTATTTTTACAGTGTGGTATTAGTACTTTTACTGTAACAGAGTATTTTTACAGTGTGGTATTAGTACTTTTACTGTTAGAGTATTTTTACAGTGTGGTATTAGTACTTTTACTGTTAGAGTATTTTTACAGTGTGGTATTAGTACTTTTACTGTTAGAGTATTTTTACAGTGTGGTATTAGTACTTTTACTGTTAGAGTATTTTTACAGTGTGGTATTAGTACTTTTACTGTAACAGAGTATTTTTACAGTGTGGTATTAGTACTTTTACTGTTGGAGTATTTTTACAGTGTGGTATAAGTACTTTTACTGTTAGAGTATTTTTACAGTGTGGTATTAGTACTTTTACTGTTAGAGTGTTTTTACAGTGTGGTATTAGTACTTTTACTGTAACAGAGTATTTTTACAGTGTGGTATTAGTACTTTTACTGTAACAGAGTATTTTTACAGTGTGGTATTAGTAATTTTACTGTAACAGAGTATTTTTACAGTGTGGTATTAGTACTTTTACTGTTAGAGTATTATTACAGTGTGGTATTAGTACTTTTACTGTAACAGAGTATTTTTACAGTGTGGTATTAGTACTTGTACTGTTGGAGTATTTTTACAGTGTGGTATTAGTACTTTTACTGTTAGAGTGTTTTTACAGTGTGGTATTAGTACTTTTACTGTTAGAGTATTTTTACAGTGTGGTATTAGTACTTTTACTGTTAGAGTGTTTTTACAGTGTGGTATTAGTGCTTTTGCTGTTAGAGTGTTTTTACAGTGTGGTATTAGTACTTTTACTGTTAGAGTGTTTTTACAGTGTGGTATTAGTACTTTTGCTGTTAGAGTATTTTTTACAGTGTGGTATTAGTACTTTTACTGTAACAGAGTATTTTTACAGTGTGGTATTAGTAATTTTACTGTAACAGAGTATTTTTACAGTGTGGTATTAGTACTTTTACTGTTAGAGTATTTTTACAGTGTGGTATAAGTACTTTTACTGTTAGAGTATTTTTACAGTGTGGTATTAGTACTTTTACTGTTAGAGTATTTTTACAGTGTGGTATAAGTACTTTTACTGTAAGAGTATTTTTACAGTGTGGTATTAGTACTTTTACTGTTAGAGTATTATTACAGTGTGGTATTAGTACTTTTACTGTAACAGAGTATTTTTACAGTGTGGTATTAGGTACTTTTACTGTAACAGAGAATTTTTACAGTGTGGTATTAGTACTTTTACTGTTAGAGTATTATTACAGTGTGGTATTAGTACTTTTACTGTAAGAGTATTTTTACAGTGTGGTATTAGTACTTGTACAGTGTGGTATTAGTACTTGTACAGTGTGGTATTAGTACTTTTACTGTTAGAGTGTTTTTACAGTGTGGTATTAGTACTTTTACTGTTAGAGTGTTTTTACAGTGTGGTATTAGTACTTTTACTGTTAGAGTAGTTTTTACAGTGTGGTATTAGTACTTTTACTGTAACAGAGTGTTTTTACAGTGTGGTATTAGTACTTTTACTGTAACAGAGTATTTTTACAGTGTGGTATTAGTACTTTTACTGTAACAGAGTATTTTTACAGTCTGGTATTAGTAATTTTACTGTAACAGAGTATTTTTACAGTGTGGTATTAGTACTTTTACTGTTAGAGTATTTTTACAGTGTGGTATAAGTACTTTTACTGTTAGAGTATTTTTACAGTGTGGTATTAGTACTTTTACTGTTAGAGTATTTTTACAGTGTGGTATTAGTACTTTTACTGTAACAGAGTATTTTTAAAGTGTGGTATTGGTACTTTTACTGTAACAGAGAATTTTTACAGTGTGGTATTAGTACTTTTACTGTTAGAGTATTATTACAGTGTGGTATTTGTACTTTTACTGTAACAGAGTACTTGTACAGTGTGGTATTAGTACTTGTACAGTGTGGTATTAGTACTTGTACAGTGTGGTATTAGTACTTTTACTGTTAGAGTGTTTTTACAGTGTGGTATTAGTACTTTTACTGTTAGAGTATTTTTACAGTGTGGTATTAGTACTTTTACTGTTAGAGTGTTTTTACAGTGTGGTATTAGTACTTTTACTGTTAGAGTGTTTTTACAGTGTGGTATTAGTACTTTTACTGTAACAGAGTATTTTTACAGTGTGGTATTACTACTTTTACTGTAACAGAGTATTTTTACAGTGTGGTATTAGTACTTTTACTTTAACAGTATTTTTACAGTGTGGTATTAGTACCTTTACTGTTAGAGTATTTTTACAGTGTGGTATTAGTACTTTTACAGTTAGAGTATTTTTACAGTGTGGTATTAGTACTTTTACTGTTAGAGTATTTTTACAGTGTGGTATTAGTACTTTTACTGTAACAGAGTATTTTTACAGTGTGGTATTAGTACTTTTACTGTAACAGAGTATTTTTACAGTGTGGTATTAGTACTTTTACTGTTAGAGTATTATTACAGTGTGGTATTAGTACTTTTACTGTAACAGAGTATTTTTACAGTGTGGTATTAGTACTTTTACTGTAACAGAGTATTTGTACAGTGTTGTATTAGTACTTTTACTGTTAGAGTATTTTTACAGTGTGGTATTAGTACTTTTACTGTAACAGATTTGTGTGTATTAGTACTTTTACGTAGTATTTTGATGATAAATGTGTCCTTATCTTACTCTCTTCCTGTATGAGCCGTGTAATAATCTGTTTCACTTTGTTCATCAATAAATAAGGCTGAAGAGTATTAAAAGCTGAACTAAAACCAAGGAAAAGTAAACGTGCATATGCCTTAGTATCTTCCAGGTGTGTAAGGACTAAGTGAGTGATGTTACTAACTGCATCATCAGAGCTCCTTCCTCGTCTACACACAAACAGCCGAGGGTCGAACTCTGGGTTTACCTCAGTAGAGATGGAGGTCAATGCTGCAGACCTACAGTCATTGTTCTCAACAGGGCTAGACTTCTTTGTACTGGAGTGATAACAGTATGTTTCCATAGTGCAGGGACAGTGTGTGAGTCCAGAGAACGCTGGAAGAGGTGAAACCAAGCTGGACTAAACTCTTCAGCACAAGTTTTTAATAGCCAGGCAGAGATCGTGTTCAGTCTGCTGGATTTGTTGGTGCACAACTGACAGAACAGTGACTGCACCTTGTGGCTGTCCATCTCCTTATGACCTTATGCTCAGATCATCTGTGAGAGAGTCTAAAACAATACTGCACTGATGAGAGAAATCATGTGTCTTCTGCTGGGTTCCATATTGGTGATGGTTCATAGCAGTAAAATGTCCTTCTGTTGTTTCCTGAATCCCTTTAACAGCAGATTAAGTTCCTTTTCTACAGTTTTTAGCTCCAATCCATCATTGTTTCTAAATGCTGCCTTTCTCCTATGAATGCATTCCTTAAGGTCTTTAGTTATACACGGTTTATTGTTCAGGTACACAGTTATGTGCTTTTTAGTAAGTACATTGTCCACACAGAAATTAATATAGTCTGTTGTCATCTCTGTTGCCACATCGATGTCCACATCCAGGGTCTGAAATGAACTTTCTTCACTTCCTGACATTGAGAAATTTTAACTGACACTTTTGAAATTTCTGCACTAAATGAAGAAATAACATTTTAGATCTGGTGTCATTCAATGTTCAATATATTTTACATAAAAACATTATATACACAGTAAATTAAAGTGTTAGAATTACAGCGCGGCTTCAGGGGGAGAACTATTTTTGGGGGGTGGGAGGGTAGTGTAGACTGTACTGTACTTTGTTATTGTCATCTTTAGTGGTTGTTTGCATAAAAACACACAATTCAAATGATTATGATTATTTAAATATTTGCTTTGATTAAAAAAAAAAGATTGGCAAGCTGTTTAAGCTGTTTTCAACATGCACACTCCATGTGATGAGCTGTCAATGTGAACACCAAGATATTTATATGAGGAAACCTGTTTCATGGGTACATTGTGAATGAGTACTGGACTATGGTCACCAACTGACTTTGGATGGAACATCATGTCCTCAGTCTTCTTCACATTCACCATCAGGTGGTGAGCATCACACCAGGAGAGGTAAAGTGATGTGTCCTGATCTCTGTGTAGTAAGCCAAGAACAGCGGTGTCATCGGACAATTTCACAATGAAATTTTGAGGAGTTTTGCTCACACACCCATTAGAGTATAATGTGAACAGAACTGGGGAGCTCACACAGTATTAAAAGCTAAACTAATACTATGTCTTAGTGTCTTCCAAGTGCCAAAGGACTGAGTGAGTGATACTGCCAGTGTTGCCAGATCTCGTGAGAGAAACAATCAACCAGGTCTAGAAACAAGCCCAAAAGAAGCAACCTTACCTACCTACCACAATATGAGAGAGAGAGAGGAGGCTACTTGATTACCTCATATACTGTATATGTATGAATTTATTTATTTATTTGGATTGCATGCATTGCTGAGCATTTTTGCAACTATCTTTAGCTTGTAACTTTACAGTTTTCTTGTCAACTAAACTTAAAAGTTGAACATTTTGTTTCATTTTTACAAAGAACTTTTTTTCAGCAGCTGCACCACGATCCTGCTCACTCAGAAATAATAATATATAATCTCCAATATTATTATTATGTTCCATCAGTGTCAGTCAAATTGTGAGTGACAGAGATCATTATTCATTGATACTACGTGTCTGACCTTCATACTGATTTCTATATTTTTGTATTTTTACAGTGTGGTATTAGTACTTTTACTGTAACAGAGTATTTTTACAGTGTGGTAATAGTACTTTTACTGTAACAGAGTATTTTTACAGTGTGGTATTAGTACTTTTACTGTAACAGAGTATTTTTACAGTGTGGTATTAGTACTTTTACTGTTAGAGTATTTTTACAGTGTGGTATTAGTACTTTTACTGTTAGAGTATTTTTACAGTGTGGTATTAGTACTTTTACTGTAACAGAGTATTTTTACAGTGTGGTATAAGTACTTTTACTGTTAGAGTATTTTTACAGTGTGGTATTAGTACTTTTACTGTTAGAGTATTTTTACAGTGTGGTATTAGTACTTTTACTGTAAGAGTATTTTTAAAGTGTGGTATTGGTACTTTTACTGTAAGAGAATTTTTACAGTGTGGTATTAGTACTTTTACTGTTAGAGTATTTTACAGTGTGGTATTTGTACTTTTACTGTAAGAGTATTTTTACAGTGTGGTATTAGTACTTTACTGTTGGAGTATTTTACAGTGTGGTATTAGTCTAGTAATTTTGTGAAAGGGTTTGACAGAGATATTATTATTTGATCTACGTTGTCTTACTTCAATACTGATTTCTATTTTTTGTATTTTTACAGTGTGGTATTAGTACTTTTACTGTAACAGAGTATTTTTACAGTGTGGATAGTACTTTTACTGTAAGAGTATTTTTACAGTGTGGTATTGTACTTTTACTGTAACAGAGTATTTTTACAGTGTGGTATTAGTACTTTTACTGTAAATTTTTACAGTGTGGTTGTACTTTTACTTTGAGTATTTTTACAGTGTGGTATTGTACTTTTACTGTAAGAGTATTTTTACAGTGTGGTATTAGTACTTTTACTGTTAGAGTATTTTTACAGTGTGGATTAGTACTTTTACTGTTAGAGTATTTTTACAGTGTGGTATTAGTACTTTTACTGTTAGAGTATTTTTACAGTGTGGTATTAGTACTTTTACTGTTAGAGTATTTTTACAGTGTGGTATTAGTACTTTTACTGTTAGAGTATTTTTACAGTGTGGTATTAGTACTTTTACTGTAACGAGTATTTTTACAGTGTGGTATTAGTACTTTTACTGTTAGAGTATTTTTACAGTGTGGTATTAGTACTTTTACTGTTAGAGTATTTTTACAGTGTGGTATTAGTACTTTTACTGTTACGAGTATTTTTACAGTGTGGTATTTTTACTGTTAGATATTTTACAGTTGGTATTTATTGGTATTAGTATTTTTACAGTGTGATAGTATTTTTACAGTTGGTTATTTACATTTTACTGTTAGTATTTTTACAGTGTGGTTATTTTTACTGTGGTATTTTTTTGGTATGTATTTTACTTGGTTAGATTTTACTGTATTTACAGTGTGGTATTAGTACTTTTACTGTAACAGAGTATTTTTACAGTGTGGTATTAGTACTTTTACTGTAAGAGTATTTTTACAGTGTGGTATTAGTAATTTTACTGTAACAGAGTGTTTTTACATTGTGGTATAGTACTTTTACTGTTATAGTATTTTACGTGTGTTTTACAGTGTTATTTACTTTATTTAGAGTTTTTTACAGTGTGGTATTAGTACTTTTACTGTAACAGAGTATTTTTAAGTGTGGTATTAGTACTTTTACTGTAACAGAGTATTTTTACAGTGTGGTATTAGTACTTTTACTGTTAGAGTATTTTTACAGTGTGGTATTAGTACTTTTACTGTTACAGTATTTTTACAGTGTGGTATTAGTACTTGTACTGTTAGAGTATTTTTACAGTGTGGTATTGTACTTTTACTGTAGAGTTTTTTACAGTGTGGTATTAGTACTTTTACTGTATGAGTATTTTTACAGTGTGGTATTAGTACTTTTACTGTTAAGGTTTTTACAGTGTGGTATTAGTCTTTTGCTGTTGAGTTTTTTACAGTGTGGTATTAGTACTTTTACTGTTAGAGTGTTTTTACAGTGTGGTATTAGTACTTTTCTGTTAGAGTATTTTTTACAGTGTGGTATTAGTACTTTTACTGTTAGAGTATTTTTACAGTGTGGTATTAGTAATTTTACTGTAACAGAGTATTTTTACAGTGTGGTATTAGTACTTTTACTGTTAGAGTATTTTTACAGTGTGGTATAAGTACTTTTACTGTTAGAGTATTTTTACAGTGTGGTATTAGTACTTTTACTGTATGAGTATTTTTACAGTGTGGTATAGTACTTTTACTGTTAGAGTATTTTTACAGTGTGGTATTAGTACTTTTACTGTATAGAGTATTTTTACAGTGTTGGTATTAGTACTTTTACTGTAACAGAGTATTTTTAAAGTGTGGTATTGGTACTTTTACTGTAAACAGAGAATTTTTACAGTGTGTATTAGTACTTTTACTGTTAGAGTATTATTACAGTGTGGTATTTGTACTTTTACTGTAACAGAGTATTTTTACAGTGTGGTATTAGTACTTGTACTGTTGGAGTATTTTTACAGTGTGGTATTAGTACTTTTACTGTTAGAGTGTTTTTACAGTGTGGTATTAGTACTTTTACTGTTAGAGTATTTTTACAGTGTGGTATTAGTACTTTTACTGTAAGTGTTTTTTATGTGGTATTAGTACTTTTACTGTTAGAGTGTTTTTACAGTGTGGTATTAGTACTTTTACTGTAACAGAGTATTTTTACAGTGTGGTATTATACTTTTACTGTAACAGAGTATTTTTACAGTGTGGTATTAGTACTTTTACTTTAAGTATTTTTAGTGTGGTATTAGTACCTTTACTGTTAGAGTATTTTTACAGTGTGGTATTAGTACTTTTACAGTTAGAGTATTTTTACAGTGTGGTATTAGTACTTTTACTGTTAGAGTATTTTTACAGTGTGGTATTAGTACTTTTACTGTAACAGAGTATTTTTACAGTGTGGTATTAGTACTTTTACTGTAACAGAGTATTTTTACAGTGTGGTATTAGTTTTTTAGAGTATTTTTACAGTGTGGATTTGTACTTTACTGTTAGAGTTTTTTACAGTGTGGATTTGTACTTTTACTGTTAAGTGTTTTTACAGTGTGGTATTAGTACTTTTACTGTTAGAGTATTTTTACAGTGTGGTATTAGTACTTTTCCTGTAACAGAGTATTTTTACAGTGTGGTATTAGTACTTTTACTGTTAGAGTATTTTTACAGTGTGGTATAAGTACTTTTACTGTTAGAGTATTTTTACAGTGTGGTATTAGTACTTTTACTGTTAGAGTGTTTTAACAGTGTGGTATTAGTACTTTTACTGTAACAGAGTATTTTTACAGTGTGGTATTAGTACTTTTACTGTAACAGAGTATTTTTACAGTCTGGTATTAGTAATTTTACTGTAACAGAGTATTTTTACAGTGTGGTATTAGTACTTTTACTGTTAGAGTATTTTTACAGTGTGGTATAAGTACTTTTACTGTTAGAGTATTTTTACAGTGTGGTATTAGTACTTTTACTGTTAGAGTATTTTTACAGTGTGGTATTAGTACTTTTACTGTAACAGAGTATTTTTAAAGTGTGGTATTGGTACTTTTACTGTAACAGAGAATTTTTACAGTGTGGTATTAGTACTTTTACTGTTAGAGTATTATTACAGTGTGGTATTTGTACTTTTACTGTAACAGAGTATTTTTACAGTGTGGTATTAGTACTTGTACTGTTGGAGTATTTTTACAGTGTGGTATTAGTACTTTTACTGTTAGAGTGTTTTTACAGTGTGGTATTAGTACTTTTACTGTTAGAGTATTTTTACAGTGTGGTATTAGTACTTTTACTGTTAGAGTGTTTTTACAGTGTGGTATTAGTACTTTTACTGTTAGAGTGTTTTTACAGTGTGGTATTAGTACTTTTACTGTAACAGAGTATTTTTACAGTGTGGTATTACTACTTTTACTGTAACAGAGTATTTTTACAGTGTGGTATTAGTACTTTTACTTTAACAGTATTTTTACAGTGTGGTATTAGTACCTTTACTGTTAGAGTATTTTTACAGTGTGGTATTAGTACTTTTACAGTTAGAGTATTTTTACAGTGTGGTATTAGTACTTTTACTGTTAGAGTATTTTTACAGTGTGGTATTAGTACTTTTACTGTAACAGAGTATTTTTACAGTGTGGTATTAGTACTTTTACTGTAACAGAGTATTTTTACAGTGTGGTATTAGTACTTTTACTGTTAGAGTATTATTACAGTGTGGTATTAGTACTTTTACTGTAACAGAGTATTTTTACAGTGTGGTATTAGTACTTTTACTGTAACAGAGTTTTTTAAGTGTGTATTAGTACTTTT